>CM053785.1:146856014-146956014 GCA_028749045.1 Cupressus sempervirens | reverse complement strand
CACCCTATTAGAATGAGCCTTGTTAGAGGACTTCAGGCCATTCACTTGGAATGCCATCCAGTTAAAGGATTTACAAATGATTGTTAAGTCAACCTTAATCCAAAGGATTTACCCTACATTGATATAATTTTTAGAGAGTAATAGTAGAGCTTTAATCTGATACAACTTACAACTTCTCTTGCAAATTATAGATCTCTATTCAGTCGTCAATTTTGCTTGGCCTTCATACTTTGCAGCTTTGATAGTTTGTTCACCCTTCAATCATTCATCTTCTTAAGCCATCAAGCATGCATCTCCATAAGCATAAATAATTGAAGATCTCTTTATGCTAAAAGCCCACACTTTCCCTAATTTGCCATTGCATATATAACCATTCTATCTGTGGTGAAGGCTCACAACCTACATATATTAAAATGTTAATAGAAATTAAATCAATTGGTATTGATATGTTATAATTGTTAAATTGAGAAAATATTATTTTTGATGAGTAAGAGATATTTTTTGAAGTAGGTTGAATTGTGATCCTAATATTATTATCAAGATTCTGGTAGCAGTATCACAATATTATTGTTGTTTAGGTCAAAGTTCAAACTATTATTAGATCATTATTGGTAAATGAGGTTAAAATCCTCCAGAAGGATCATGATATTAGGGATTCAATATAACTAATAATAATAAAATCTTTTATAGTTCTATAAGGAAAATAGAGAAAAATATGTGAGAGATAGTCTTCATAACTTGTGGCATAGGAGCAAAAGAGGAATTCCAAGAGTGTCCATTATCAGTAACCCAAATTTAATAGTGGGTGTGGAACCTTTGACCTCAAAAAAAAGGTTTCCTAAAGAATCATGTGAAAAAATAAATCACAACACTAAAAATTTTTCTCATCAACAACTAATGTCAGGTGATAATGCTTAGCACAAGAGAGTGTCGAGTGATAGGTAGATGGTGCCAAGTAAGCTTGGCACAAGAGGAAGCCAAGTGTACTCGACACACAAGGGAAACTGGGCAATAGTATATGCTAAGTGAGCTTGGAAACAAAGGATGCCAAGTGAGCTTGGTCTCCACAACAAGGTGGTGCTCGATAGAAGGGGATGCTAAGTGAGCTCAATAATAATAGAAGAGATGTAACCTAGTCTAAGACTAGACCGAGTGGGCAGTATAATATGTTTCCATTAAAATGTAGAGAGCTGAAGGATGAAGATTTCAATAATGAACTTCTCAAATGCTAAACATGTAATGATAAATAGAAGAAGATCAATAGATTTCCAAGTATGCTTGCTTGCTATTCAAATATGATAAAAAACTATTACAAAATCCAGGAGCATTCAACTTTAATGAGAAAACCCTAAAATCTTCAAATTGATAAAACTTGGTACTTAAAAACTTAAAACTTACAACTCTAATGGTTGAATACAACAATGCCTAGAGCAATCATTGCTTCATAGGAAAAGTCAAAACAATAAAATTATAGACTAATAAAAGAGGAAATATGTGCATCTGTAGACATGAGACTAACTTCCTTTTGTCTTCTAAACCTTTGACTTGATTTACTAATCAACTTCTCTTGTCTGCACTACAAACTACTCTTATGCAACTCTTTGGCTCCTTCAACTAGTCAAATGAATCAGATTCATTCCTTTTGTCTCTTGACAAAAAAAATTTCCCTCTTATTTCTTCAATTTTGAACTCACCTACTGTGCATTAATGTTTTTGACTATTCTTCTAGCTATTAGGTTAGTAGGTGGGCATTTGGCTCCAAGGGAAAAATGACTATCTACATTAAATATTTCAACACTCCCCCTTTTTCTTGATCCAATTGAACAAGGATCACTCCTAATCCAAATCAACTACACCAAGTTTCTCTCTTAGGTGCACAAAAGTTCCAATGTCTAATAGCTTTGTGAAAATGTCTGCTAGCTGCTACTTAGAGTTTTGAAATTCTATTTTGATATCCCCATTCTCCACCAAGTCTCCGATGAAGTGATATCTGATATCTATGTGCTTGCTTCTCCCATGGAAGACTGGATTCTTGGATAATACAATCGAGGAGATGTTGTCACAATAAATTGTGGTTCCATCCTCTTGCCTTTCATTCAAATTTGTCAAAATCCTTCTTAAACCAAATAGGTTGACATGCTACTATATTTGCTGCTATGTATTCAACCTCTATTGTAGATTTAGCAACAATAGGTTACTTCTTAGATGCCCATTAAATTGCACCTGATCCTATAAAACATGTATCTAGAAGTGCTCTTCCTATCATCTAGACTTCTAGCCCAATCACTATCCATGTAACCCACCAAATCAAAATTATTTTCTATAGTATGCAAAATTTCAAATCACTTGGTACCATTCACATACCTTAGGATCCTCTTTCGTGATTGCCAATGGGAATCTTTTGGTGTATCCATAAATCTAGAAATCAAATTTACTACATGCATTATGTCTAGCTGAGTTGTAATCAAATACATCAAACTTCCAAACATACTCTTGTATATTGTTGGATTCACACTTTTGCTACAACCTTCCTTGCTCAACTTTAGACCTACTACTATTAGTGTTGGAGCTACCTTGCTATTCTGCATTTTGAATCTCTCCAAGATTTGCCTTACATATTTTTCTTGAGAGATTAAGATGCAATCATGCATTTGTTTTATTTCTATGCCTAGAAAGTACTTCAAGAGACCTAGGTATATCATTTTAAATTCATTTATCATAGCCTCTTTAAACTCACCAATTAGGAAATTATCATTTCTAGTGAAAATCATGTCATCAACATACAAGACAACAATCAACACATTATCATTTGTTGCCTTGATGTAAAGTGTGGGCTCACCATTGCTTTTGCTAAAGACATTGCTCATTAAATATGAGTCAATCTTGTTGTACCATGCCCATGTAGCTTGTTGAACCCATAAAGAGCTCTCTTCAATATATACACTTTGTGTTCTTTTCCTGCAACTTCATAACTAGGTGACTGGTCCACATAAACTTCTTCTTTTAATACACCATTCAAGAAGGTAGACTTCACATCCATTTGGTATACCTTCCAATTGTGCTGAGCTACAATTACTATGATAGCACACATGGTTTCCATTCTTGAAATTGGGGCATATGTCTCATCATAGTCTCTGCCATACTATTGCTCGTACCCCTTGACCACTAGATGTGCCTTATGCCTATCTATTTTTCTTTTAGCATTGCACTTGGTCTTGTAAACCCATTTCACTCCAATTACTTATTTCTTGGGAGGAAAAGTAGTTAGCACCCATGTCTCATTCCTTTCAGTTGCATCTATTTCCTTATCCATGGCATTACACCATTTCTCTTCATTCATAGCTTCCTCAAAATAAATTGGATAACTATGAGAAAATAATGTAAAATTTACACTCTCATCATAATCTTCATCACACCTTTCATCTTGGTATATCTCCCTTATACTCTTAGTCTTTCTTGGCAATAGGGAGGTGAGAGTGGGATATAAATTTTCAATACTACTACTGCTACTATTTTGCATACTAGCTCATGGTTGTCTTGATGTGCTTAGTGTTGTTGCTTGGCATGTTAAGGGCTGCTTCACTTTTTTGCTTTGTCTGCAATCCATGTTTGATGCTTCATCTTCTTGCTAATCACCAATGTCATCTTCTTCCTCTTCAATAGTAGGCACTTTACTTGAAATGCTTGTGGATTCATCTACCGAGCCATCCCATTACTAATTTTCAAGAAACTCCACATCTCTTGAAATGATGATCTTCTCGGCGATTGGATCGTATAGCCTACATGCCTTTGATTTTGAGTTATACCCTATGAAGATGCACTTCACACCTTTTTCATCCAACTTTTTCCTTTATTTTTTAGGCACATGTGCATATGCTACACATCCAAATGCTCTCAAGTGTTCAACTGTCCATCTATTTATTTACCAAGCCTCAAGAGGTATCTTGTCATGAACTAACTTTGTAGGACACCCATTGATCAAATATACTATTATTCCTACAAATTCTCCCCAATATTCAGTTGGGAGTCCCTTTGCTTTCATCATGCTTCTACCCATTTCAACAATGGTCTTGTTCTTTGTCTCAACAACTCTATTTTGCTACGGAGTATAACTAGCTATAAGATCTTTTCTTATGCCATTTTTCCTACAAAAATTTACAAACATATTGGAGGTATACTACCCTCCTCTATCTGATCTAAGGACCTTAATATAGTGTCCACATTTTTTTTAGCCATGGCTTTAAATTTAAAAAATTTATCAAATGCTTCAGATTTGTTCTTCAAAAATACACCCATGTCCTATGACTAAAATCATCTATGAATGTCATAAGATAAGTACTCCCCCCAATAGAAGTAGTTTGCATATTTACTAATTCTAATGGTGCTCTAGTCCTTCTAGAATTTCCAAAATTAAAGGGAAGCCTATGTTTCTTACCCAAAATACAAGCCTCACACTTGTCATAGGAATCTACTATGCTTGGCAAACCATCTACCATTATTTTCTTGGACAACAAATTTAAACCAACAAATCTAAGATATCCACACCTGAGATGTCAAATCTTGGAGGGATCTTCAATCACACTCCTAAGAGCTAATTGCTGATGTACTATTGTACATGCATGCTTGGGAGGTGCAACACTAACTTGGGAAGAGAAACATGTCTTTATCTTCAATGGGAACATTCAGTTCTTTGTCATTTGTGTTAGAGTAAATAATTAATTTATTAATTATTTATTCTATTTACTTAAGCTTACTTAGGTTAATGCATTTATTTAATGTTTAGTATTTAATAGTTGTAGTGGTTAGTTGTTGACAACATGGGAGTTTTTTCCCTCTAGCATGTTCCACCCTTTTGTGGAAGGGTGTTTGGTTGTCAACCTTATCTTCTACCTCCTTTCAACTTGTTCTACAAGCTTCCATGAGGCCTTTATAAGTAGCCCCTCTCTCATTGTAACTCATATCTCATTCCATTGTAAATAAATATTTTCTTGTGTTTGCATATTTTCTCTCTCATGTCCATTTAGGGTTTTTTCCTTGCTCCACGCTCTTCCTTCCTTGGCTTCCCTTTGATAGGTTTTCGCATGCAGGTGATCTTGGGCATCTTCGAAGTTGGATTTCATCAACTCCAACATGATATCAGAGCCTCCTTACTGCTGCTTCATTGAAATTTTTTTGAAGCCGTGATTTGAAGTCACAAACCCAAGTTTGTTTGTGCATTTTTTCTTCAAATAGGGGAATAGTGAATTTTTGGAGCGCTTTGGACCCAAACAGATACTACCATTGGATTTAGAAGGCATTTTAAAGCTAGGATCCATATAAAATTTTCCAATTTTGGCTACAGGGCTCTGGGAGGCAAACATTTTTTGGTTGGAGGGCTTCTTTGTATGGATCGTATGGTCATAGGGTTTAAAAAAAATTTAAAAATTTTCATTTTCTAGTTGTGCCCTTGCAGCATTGCCCAACAATCACTATGGGGCCACCCGCTCTCTACCCATGCCTTGCTATGACTGACGGTGCCACCCATCTCTCTACATAGTCCTACCACCACCGATAGGCCACCTCGGCCCCACTCATCACCCACTTTTATCGACGGACTTCTCTGTTTCCACCGCCCCTATGGTCATTGTGGCCAATTAGCACCACCCTCTACAACACCCATCCACATCAACACTTACATGGATAATCAAAATTGTTGGACTTAGCCTGTGTTTGACGCGTGTCCCTGCTGCTGCATTGGATGCTCCAACCCAGTTGTTCCTTGTGTGGACACTATAGTAGCCTGCATGTCAATTTTGCCACTTGGCATAGCGTGTGGGCATGACACATGGCTTGGGTGCCATGTGGCACCTTGACATGTGGACCCACCACGTCACCCCTAGAACATTGATTTTACCATGTGGCTACTACATGGACCTGCCATGTGGCCTCTTATTTATGGTGAAAGCCTCCAAGCCATCAATTTTAAGATAGTGGATTGCTGACATCAACATGACATCACCTGCATCATCCCTTTGCACCTCTCCAAGGTCCTTTTTGACCTACCTTCGATTTTTTGGCCATAACTTGAGCATACAGAGGTATTTTTCCAATCTGAAAGAAGCGCCATAAAGCTAGTTCTGAGATGGAGACATTGTTGCTGGTATTTTTAGGTTTTGATGTAGTTTTATTTCCCATTTTTAGAGGTTTCATTTCTATTACATTTGTTCATGGGTACCTAACATGGCCTCGTTGCCAAGACCCATTCTGCATTTTCATCTTAGTTTTGTGAGCTTAAGGCATTTCCTTAAGTTACACTTAAGGGGGGGTGTTAGAGTAAATAATTAATTTATTAATTATTTATTCTATTTACTTAAGCTTACTTAGGTTAATGCATTTATTTAATGTTTAGTATTTAATAGTTGTAGTGGTTAGTTGTTGACAACACAGGAGTTTGTTCCCTCTAGCATGTTCCACCTTTTTGTGGAAGGGTGCTTGGTTGTCAACCTTATCTTCTACCTCCTTCCAGCTTGTTCTACAAGCTTCCATGAGGCCTTTATAAGTAGCCTCTCTCTCATTGTAACTCATATCTCATTCCATTGTAAATACATATTTTCTTGTGTTTGCATATTTTCTCTCTCATGTCTGTTTAGGGTTTTTTCCTTGCTCCATGCTCTTCCTTCCTTGGCTTCCCTTTGATAGGTTTGTGCATGCAAGTGATCTTGGGCATCTTTGGAGTTGGATTTTATTAACTCCAATAATTTGGACTAGTGCAAATAATCTATTACTCCCATCCTTCTCATGAATTACACACTTGTCATTTTCCATTAGCACTTTGTATCCATTTTGAATGAGTTGTCCAACACTCATCAAATTATGCTTCATATCAGGGATAAAATACACATTCTGTATCTCCTTCTTTTCACCTTTCTTGGAGCAAACCATAATAGATCCTTTGCCACTTATGGAAATGGTTCCATTATTTCCCATCTTAATTTTAGACTTAAAAATTTTATCAATGAAAGAGAATATACTTTCATTACCACTCATGTGGCTGCTATAATCAATGTATAGGTACCATACCTTAGGGCTTCCTTCTTGACCAATTTTACACATGATGAAGGCTATGGGATTGATTGCATTTCCCTTGTTCACATCAGCCACATTAGCATTCTACTTTGACTGATCACCCTATTTCTTCTAGCATTCACCTGCATAATGCCTAAATTAATGATAGTAATAGCATTCAACATTTCTCTTGTTGAAGTTATAATTCTTTTTACCTCCTCTAGAGCTATTTTGAGAGGTGCTTGCTCCCTCTTGGTTGCTTGTTCTTCCTTAGCTTTCTGCACTAGCATTTCCTTGACCATTCCTTCCATGACCTCTACTTTTCGAGCCTCCACTGGAGCCATTTCTTCCCCCTACCACTTGAATTCTCTTGAGAACTGAAAGGCTACTCTCAGAAAGTTGTTGTTGATCTATTTATCTAGTGCTCACGGGTTTGAAGAGTTACCATAAACTCATCCATGGTCAATGTGGTGAGGTCCTTTGCTTCCTCTATGGTCATCACAAGGTTATCATATTTCTAAGGTAAACTCCTCAATATCTTCTCTACAATCCTCTGCTCATTGTAATCTTCTCCATTTGATCTGAGCTGGTTTATCAAAGTGGAAATTCATGATGTTCATTATGCCTCATTTGAAGGTTTTCAAACTCTCTTCTGATCATTTGTAACTTTACTACTCTGACCTTATCAGTTCCCTCAAAGTTCATCTCAAGGATTTCCCATGCTTCATTTGCATAATTTTCCACTGTAATCTTGGGAAAAATTGTCTCTATCATTGCTACCTCAATCAAACTTAATGCCTTAGTATCCTTTCTCCTTGACTTCTTTAGCTAAGTCTTTTAATTGTTGGTAAGGGTAGCATATTGAGTTGGGTTTCTCACATCATTGAACCCATTAATCAAAAACTCCCAAAAATCATTTGAAACCATTATGGTTTTTATTTTCTTTGCCCATGTATCATAATTTTGTCTATTAAAGGATGATGATTGCTACCATATCTTTCCTGCATCTCCTTCCATGTCAGATATCCCAAAAAAGAAAATGACCTAATTCACTATGGTTGTGGGTCTTGAAAGCTCTAATACCATGTGAAAAAATAAATCACAACATGTTAAATCTTTTCTCATAAACAACTAATGCCAAGGGACAATAATCAACATAGGAGAGTGTCAGGTGATAGGAAAATTGTGCTAAGTAAGCTTAGCACAAGAGGAAGCCAAGAATACTCAGCACACAAGGGAAAGTTGACACTAGCGTATTCCAAGTGAGCTTGGTAGTAAAGGGTGATGAATGAGCTTGGTCTCCAAAAAAAGGCGGTGCTTGAGAGAAGATGATGCCAAGTGAGCTCGGTAATAACTAAAGAGATGTAACACAGTCTAAGACTAGACTGAGTGGGTAGTATAATAGGCTGCCATAAAAATTCAGAGAGCCAAAGGATGAAGATTTGGAAAATTAACTTCTCAAATGAAAAGCATACAATGATAAATAAAGGAAGAACAATATATTTCCAATTATGCCTACTTGCTTTCTTGCATTCGGCTTTAACCAGAAAACCCTAAAATATTCAAATTGATAAAACTTGATACTCAAAAAATTTAAACTTATATCTCTAATGGCTACATACAACAATGCCTAGAGTAATCACTACTTCATGGGACAATTCAAAACAATAAACTTACAGAATAACAAAAGAGGAAACACATGCATTTGCAGACATGAGACTAACTTCCTTTTGTCTTCTGCACCTGTGACTTGATCTGTTGATCAACTTCTCTTCTTTGCACTAAAAAATTCTATTTTGCAACTCTTCATATCCTTCAACTAGTGGAATGAATTAGATTCATTCCTTTTGTCTCTTTCTAAAATTTTTTCCCTCTCATTTTTTCAATTTTGAACTCACCTATAGTGCATTAATGTTTCTGACTGTTTTGCTAGTTGTTAGGGTGGTAGGTGCGCATTTTGCTCCAAGGGAAAAAAAACTATTTTCATTAAATGTTTCAACAAATAAAAGGCTACAAAACCTCTACTAGTGAAGAAAAGAGTTTTCTTGCATACAGTGAAGGTTTTTGGTGAATGGTTTTTTTGTGTGGTGTCAACCAGCTGATGGGGATAAACTTGAGACATCTTTAGGCTTAGGTTTTACTTGGGTGTTGAAATTCTACATGTAATGAGGTTTGAAATAAGTTTGATGGTAGGATATTTTAAAGGAGTGGGTAATGAAGTTATATGGATTGGATTAATAGTTTCCTATTGGAGGTGGAAGATGGTGCAACTTTGTGGCCCCCATTGCATGCTTGTGTCAACAATAAAGTATTTGGGACACTCTAGTTTTGTAATTGGTGGTAGATGCAATCATGTGAAAAAAAAAATTGATGATCATTTTTTGTATTCACCTTCTTTCTTTTATTATTATTATTATTTTTTAATGTTGAGTATTATTCTTAGTGAATAGAATATTTCTTTAAAATGTTTAGTCCTTTTTATTTGACAGTTTTAAAGGAAATGAATTGTTAATAGATCTTTATTGTTTAGAGAAGTTCACTAATTTTGAAAGAGTTCATTTAAGATCAACATTTTTCTAAATACATTCAATTCTTGACTCTTAATTAAAGGTGTTCAATTCATTACTTGTAGTGTCCTAGTTAAATCAATCTCTATTCTATATCGAACCTTTAATCTAGAGAAAAAAAGGAAGAAACCAAATCTATTTTATTATTAGATCTAATGTGTCATTATAATGGAGAATCTTGTGTATTTTGTTATTATTTTTTCTATAATAAATATAAGAAAACCATTTGAGGAGCAATTTTTTTATAAGATATTACAGTTTGCACCATACCATATTCAACATCTATACCAAATTGCTCATACACATAGTAATGAAGGCACAAACCACAACCAAATAGAAAGCAATAGGAAAAGGGTAATATTAGTATTAGAATTGATATGCCATTACATTTAGTACAATGAAAATAGACTCAAAGACATGCTCTATGGGCTTACAATGGTCTGATTTTGGAAGAAAATCCTTCACAATACCCTCTCCCAAACTCCACCAAAAAACTACCTTTGCCAAAAATGTTCTTAAGTAACCCAAATTAGGTTTAGGGTTAGGAATAAATTCTATAATATTTCATTTGGCATCCACTACCAAAATAGAAGGTTCTAAAAATCATGTCAAAAATAGGTGTAAAATTAGAAGAATCTGGAAATGGTAGTCCAACTTCTAAGAGGCATAACTTTTGATCTGGACTCTGATTGATGAACTGTTTACATTTTTGGAAAGATTTCCAAGTAATCTATTGGCCTATGGAGGATCTTTTGTTTTTCACCAATTTTTTGGGTGCATAAGAGGCTGTTAAGTGCCTCAAATCTAATTTTGAAGTGCTCTTAGGAGGTCTCTAGGAAATTTAAAATTGCAATAACTTTCAAACCGTAAAGCCTTTTGACCTGATTCTTTTTTTGGAGTGCTTTAAATTAAAATTATAGTCATCCCTCTAATTTACACCATCTAACTCATCATAATTATGGCTCAATAAAAAAAAACCTATTTTCAACATTCACATGTATCCTAAGGTGCTCAAAAAGTCTAACCCAAAAAACCAATAGTGGAACTATGAGAGTTGGAACCTTTATTTCACCAACAAAAGCCAACACTAAGAATATGTTTGGGTGATTTAGGATCGCCTTCACACCACTGGATGCTCCTACATCGCATAGCCTTAAGATAATCTATTACAAAATATGGAAGATCGTAATGCTAAAAAATGAGAAGAACTATGGAATCTTGAACCAGGAAAACCATGCCTTGAGACCATCTACCCATTTATTTTGAGGGTTAGACATCCATGCCTCCCATAAAAAATCTCATGGGGGAGGAGGAGCATCAATTACAATGTTGGAAGAGTTTCCCATGAAAGAGGTACAATAGGAGTCAACTAGGTGCATTTGTGCTAAGACAAGTAGCATCAACATATTTATTTTTCTTGATTTGTTAAATAAACCATTTCAATGTATAATTAAACTCAAATTCCAACTTTTCTTTGACAAAGAATTCACATCATACTCCTTTGCTAATTTGCTAAAATTAGATATATACTCTTTGACAACTCTCAATAGATTGCCCTCTTTGATTTCCAAAATCATGGAGACCCATGCATAGATAGATTGATAAATGAGTCTCTGTAAAGACTTGGTAAGATTCCTAGCTCTACCCATAAATATATGATCATTCCTAGTTCTTAAAATATGGGTAAGCTTCTTAGAATAACTATTTTGATTTTCTTCAAAAAATGAATATGACATGCATAATATCCCTATATATGTGGTTTTAATTCTTTGTAATCATCCCATTGGTTGATTTATCAGTCGTCACATCCTACAATGACTAATAAAATTTGTGTCATTTGTTTCATATTTTTTAATTAAATTTTTTCTCAATATAATCTAAACCAATTCTTAAAATATTAATTGCTTCAAACTTGTTATTAATAATATAAACACATAGAATCATGCTATAAACTAGGATATTCAAAACCATTTGTGTACAATAAATATTTAGGATTTCAAGAGATGAATGTTAATTAAACTTGACATTTAAAATATTTGGGTAACTATTTTCTAAGGTATGAATTTTCTAAAAATATAATCACACTAAGTCTTTTTCCCAATCTACAACCTAGTACTCTAGTCTCCTCCATTCTCAAGCCCTTTGGCCCCTATATTTTATCTCCCCTATCCCCTTGATTTGTATGCCTCTTCTAGTGGGTCATGGGGGTGTCACAGGTTCCACTCTGGTGGTCATGGACCTAGCTATCTTATCCCCATCTAGTGGAGCCATCCCATTGAGAAAGTATGATTGTTCAAAATTTGGTGCATCTATTGTACATAATCCCATTGTTGAATCATTTGTGGGAAAAGTATTCATGGGTGGAGAATCTCCAACTAGGGAAAAAGGTTACTACTTTGTGAATGGTAGTACCATAATTATTCCTGATTATATCATTGAGGAATATGTTAATGACTTGAAACATTCTTTGGTTAGATCTTTCCTTCTTTTTAGACCTTTTATTTAGTAGCTTGGGAAGTGGACCTCCTCTACATGTTCCATGAAAGGTAGTGTGAAGATAAATGCTGTTGTTAATGGTTATTTTTCCTCCTTAATGATCAAGGAGTATCTTATTGCTATTCTAATAAATGGTCCTTGATCTCTAGGGTCCAACTCTAAAAGTATCCTTAATATTGTTTGCAGGTAGAAACCTAAGTTGGATCCAGTCATGGATTTAGGAGTAGTAGCCCCAATGTGGGATATGCTTCCAAGCTTCCCTTGGAGTTATGGAAAAATGGGATTTTTAGAGGAATTATAGAATCCTTTGGCTCGCTATTGTTAGTGGATAAAGTTACTAGTCTAAATCTTGCTAATATTGTCTAGGATCTATTTAGTGTTATGGTGAACAAGGTTCTTCCTTTGAATGTTAATACTGACTCTAAACTTGGATCCTATGTCCAACTTGATGGCTCCATTTTTCACCTACCTAAAATTTTGTGAAATCTTGTGAAAATTAGGAAGAAATTTGTTCTCATTTGCTTAAGGTTTCTAAAAAGTTGTCATTCCTCATGAAAAACCCTAGGGCAATTATCTTGTCTTTTGTTTTATTGGAATTCAGTCAAAATTGAATTGCAATTATTAAATATGGATATATAAAAATATGACTTATACATTTATATCCCTAAGTTTTTTAATCGATTGTGTTGTTATATATCATGCCCCTATTATTCTTTAAGTTATGATATCAAAAAAGTCATTTCATCACAACATCACTCTTTTCTACTCATTATCCATGTTGAAGGGTGTGAGGATAAAAAATGGTCTATCATCAGTTCAACATGGCTTCACAGTTGTTAATGTTAATTATCTAGTTAAGGGTGCAAAGGAATGATATAATAGAGATCACATCATCATAGATCAATTCTGGCTTAAAGAATTTCAAGTCATGATGGTGTGAAGGACATAAGTGATAGTCTAAATTTGGATCAGCACATGACCACAAGAATTTAGATTAACTATAAATTCTATGTTCTAATGTTGTGAATAGAAGGAAATAGTCAACAAGCTGGTTATCACAACATCGTTGGGCTAAAAGACATGTTAGAGTTTATAGTTCTGAGGATGCAAAAGACAGTAGCGGTTATCTTTTAAGGTTATTGCATGCTCACAAGTGGTCAAAGAAATCCTAGGGTTAAGATGATGAGGCTATGAAAGCTTGTAATTGGACATTTGCATGGTTAAGAAAAGAGTTAAGTACTCTAGTTGTGATGGCATGAAAAGGTTAATATTAAGTGGATATCACACAATCATAGGTTAGTTAGCATTGAAGGCATTTCAAGTCATGAGGTTGCGATAAAAAGATATTATTAAACTCATATGGTCATCGCAAGATTGGAGGAGGCTAAATAGTTAAGAAAAAAATAGACAATGGAGAAAGTAGTCAAGTTGATAGTTGATTGCAACATCACATGGGTAAGTTTTAAGTTGATATTTTAAGCCACAAACCCAGGAAAAGTATCAGATGGTCAAAATAAAAGATCATTTCTTTTTTCCAAGGTTTTAAAATAAAATGAAAACCTAAAGTTGCGATGGTGTGGAAAGTAGTCAAGTAGTTAAAATTCTAACCTTCAGAACATTACAAGGATTAGCTAAGGTTAAGATGTTGTTGTAGTGAAACTACGAAGTAAAGTGCTAGTTAGTATAAATGGTAGTCACAACATTGCATGTCTAAGAAATGATTTGTATTTGATAGTTGCAAATGTGTGAAAAAGTAACCTACCAGTTAAGGTCAAAGAAATCACAACATTGCACACTAGTAAATTTAGGCTTGAATTTTGATGCAAAAAGGTCAAAATTTTGACAAGAGTAGATCGATAAGGCGACCAAGCTTGCTGTCGGTCTTTTTTGGTCAGTTTTTTGCCACATACATTCTGCGTCAAAATTTTGACTACATAAAGGTCAAATTACCGAAACGAATTTCATCGCTTTCCCTAGTCCAAGATGAAGTGATATTACCTCATTTGCCAGCAGTGCTCGTCAAAATTTTGATGTAAACCTTCATAGTTGTGCATCAAAATTGTGATGAATCCAATTTACATTTCTCCTCTGGTGGCATACACGCGATGCCAAAGTGGACCAATTTTGCGTCAAAATTTTGACCAAAATATTGCATTTTCGTCAAAATTGCGACGAAAGCGCTTTACATTTTTCCGCTGGTGCCATACTAGTGACGCCAAAGCGAACCAGTTTTGCATCAAAATTTTGACCAAAATATTGCATTTATGTTGAAATTGAGACCAAGATATGTAGAAATTTCGACGAGCTATCCCATTTATTGTAAAAGATTTGCTCTCATACGAGCCTTCTAAACTGCACAAAACTTGATTCTAAAGCATAATTGCTTAGTGCATGAGAGTCAGGGAATCATGCACATTTCTACCTCCAAACCATTGTTTCATTTTTCACATGATTTATTTCATACAAAACAATGGGAAGGAGAAAGAAATGTGCACAATATCCTAAGTCTCCACCAAGCAATTATGGTTTACAACTCAAATTTTGTGCAGTTTAAAATTCTCCTATGAGAACAAAGCCTTTGTAGTAATTGGCACAACATGTCTAAATTTTGGTTCCTACAGGGAAGAATAAAATTAGGAAAGAATTATTTATCAGGAATGAAAGCCAATAATTTCATCTATTTTTCAAACAGATAAACGTGACAAAAAAAACTTATAGTCCCAATCACATCATCATAAGAGCACATATATAACTATAACTATGTCTAAAACCAACATAATTTACAAATATCCACAATTCAAATATTATCCTTTGATGTTTTCTTTAATGCAAAGTTTTAAGTCAACTATGTTATCACCTTGGATGTAATACCAAACTATCATTAGGCTAAAGACTGCAGCAAGATTTACGATTTACAAATGCAAGGAGAACTACCCAACCAAAGTAGAAAATGACATGAAAAGTTGTCATGTCCCCTTTTCAAATAATTAAAAACAATAATCTTTGCTAAGGTAGGCAGGCCCAAAAAGGTGAAGTTTTGGAAAAAGGGGATAATCTTTGGAAGCTAATGGACTAATAAATGAAGATTATTATCAAAATATGTTTTATTAAGCCCTCTTGGACGTGAGTTAGGGGTATGCTCTTTTAATGGGTTTGGAGGCATTTTGGGCTGATTTCAGAACTTGATTTTTGCTCATTTCTTTGTCATTCTTCAGAGGCTGCCAAACCTGTGGAGAAGGAGACCCAAGAACGAGAGTTTGCAAGTTTCCAGGGATACCTAAGAATGGGAGTTTTCAGGTTTCTAGGAAGGCTAAAGACAAGAGTTTGAAGCCATTCCATGTGCATGCTCATGCAGAGTTTGCCTTTGTGCTGAACAGTGCAGATTTGTGAGTTTTCAGGTGTATTTTTTGTAAGAGTTTGGTGTTTCTGGTTGAGTATTTCATATCAGTTTGGGTTTCTACTAAATATCAGACTTTTAAATGTTAAAATAGAGCTGAATATATGTATTTGGATATGATTATACTTTTGTGATAGATTATTATGTTTTTGTGGTGATTCTGGGCTATTTTGTGCTATTTTCGGGAGCCCGATGAGCATTGTTTTTGTCCTTCATTTGGGAGCTATTGTGTGCATGTTATATAGATCTAGAAATGTAATTTTATAGGCTTTTATTCTGCTCAAATTTTGGTAAAAATTTCCACTTTCAGATTTATTAATAATAGGTGAAGCTGTGAAGCTTTTGGCACTATTTCTAGCATACCCGATTTGGGGTTTCTTGAGAAATTTGGTGGATCTTTGTGATATTGGTTGCTTGATCTTAAAGATCTGATTAGAGGCTTAAAATATTATGTAAAATTAGAGAAAGGGACATTTCAGTGGTATCGGAGCCATGATCTTGCCAGCCTGAGGGTTTGTAGAAGTTTGCATGTCAGTTTTGACAACTACCCAGATCTTGCATGTCAGTTTTGACAACTACCCAGATCTTGCATGTCATAATTTATGGTTGCATGTTGCTTCTAATCAGATGCATGTCAAAATATCTAGTTGCATGCTACTTCTAATCATTTTCATGTTAGTTCTTGGTGAATTTGGTGGTTGCATGTTGCTTCTAATCAGCTGCCTGTCAAAATCTATGGTTGCATGCTACTTCTAATCAATTGCATGTTAGTTCTTGGTGTTTGAAGAAGTTATAACCTATTGGGGTTACACTCTACTTTATTTAGAATGGATAGGTATAGTACAGAGTCTTAGAGGACACGATCTTGGACAATTGATAACCAGAGTCAGAACAGTAGAAAGGATGGTTACTTAGACATTCAAGATAAACTTAGGAAAATAAGCCATGGCATGTTTGAATAGTTGGTTGAGCACCACCGTATAATGAATGACATGTTGTTCGACCCAGCTAAGGTGGATAAGTTGATTGGATTTCTATTTGGCAGATTTTTTCACAGGGTAGATGACACAATTACCAAGAACTTGCATGAGGATTTTGAGAAACTAGCTTATAGCCAGGCAAAGGTCTTAGATTCTACTCTGCCATAGGAGGTAGTGGGTTTAGATGATGATTATGAGGATGTTTTTGTGCATGATGGTGAGATACCTGGTAGAGATGAGTAGACATTGAGCATTCATGACTTTGCTGAGAAAGAGTACCGAGCACAGTTAGATGCTTCATCACATGAGGTTGAGGCAGGTAGTACTCCACATGATTTGTCCAGCCAGCTGAAGGTGAACAAAGATAGTATTGTGACTTCATTATCTCATCATGACAGTATGCGGGATATGATAGAGGATCACATTCAGATGATTCAGTTACAAGGTAGACATAAGGGAGTTCAGGAAAAGTCTCCTTGTGTTGACTTACAAGCAATTAAAGAAGGAATGGGAATGATGAAGTTGAGTTATTTACATCTTCTATTAGATCATGACCATCTTCTTAGCCTTGTCGGAGACTATTCAGATGCCTTGAGGAGGAAGGAGGAGGAAGTTGACAGGCTTTCTCACGAGCTTGAGGACACTCGAGCTTCTTTGGTGAATACTCCATTGGCATTACAAGACTGGGAGAGACATGGGTATAAGCATGGCATGGAATTGAGTTTAGTTTCATCTTGCACTCCTAATACTTAGCTTTCTACAAATGGTAGATCATATGTGGACATTGATAATGTTGTGAGTTCATCTTGCATTCACATCCAGGATATAGGGATAATGTCAGATAGGTATGTGGAATTAGTTGGTATTGGTCATATTACTCAGGTGAGGATTTTGCTTGAGTTACCAGCTGATTATAGTTTATGGATATGGACTCAAGATTGTTATATTGGCATTTTGGATTCAGTTGACTAGAAATATTTAACACTTTTTGGTAGTAGTGATTGTTTGGGTGCTATCATGGATTTGATTAGCAGATTGCACGGTTTTGTCTTTTCTTGTGCCAGGAGCTTATCCAATGTTGGTATTAGTTTTTATACACCGGTGTTGGGCTTTGTTCATATATCAAGTCGACCATACTTGCTGGAATGTGTTGATGATATTTCATATTTGGCAGTGTGTATAGATGAGTCCCATGATCATATTGGCATTGATGACATCTAGGAGGATGCAGTGGGCAGTTTTGAAGACTTAGTTTCCTTGGGTACAGAGGAGTTGGACAGCAGTGCTAATGTTTTTGATACTCCGTAAGTTGATATGAGCTTTAGATTTGATTCATAGGATATGGATTGTAATACTCTAGAGACTAGTGAGTTCGAGGATACTCCTTTAGATAGTGCATCAGAGGAGGTTTGTAGAAGACAGTCAAGCCAGTGCCATCATGTGTCTAATCAGTTGAGAGTTACTAACTGAGACATTGCTATCACTTGCCAGCATTTTGATGCTGCTCGTCAGTTTTTAGCAATTTATGGATGGAGTTCTGCTACTAGTGATGAGTAGGAAGGCAGTTATCTTTCCTTGATAGAGATCCACTCTTTATGGGAGGCTATTCGAATTTTGAGATAGAATTATATGCAGTTGGTAACCGACAAAGATTATCTTATGGAGTGGGGCAGTACAGCATATGATGCATTCTTGGCCAAGGAAGATGAGGTGAGTGAGCTTACTGAACAACTTGAGGTGAATTCTGAGATTCTTGAGAGTACACAGTTGGCTTTCAAGGAGTCACAGTTTCATTTGGCTAAGGTGACCATGGAGTTAGAGCGACTACAGTCTTTACCTGATTCTATACAGTCACAAGCTATGGTGTTTGGTGATCTGAGGATGTCCATGGCTGAGATTTTCAGAGACAGTGGAGATGGGGATGCATCCATCCTTGATACTAACATTGGCATATCAGGTTCATTCCCACTAGAGTTAGGTTCAGTTGAGTTGGGTGTTGTAGAAGATTTTTGTATGCCTGACATGGTGGTGGCCTCTAGTACTGATGGCACGGAGACTAGAGATGTATCAAAGATCATTTGTGATGTTGGTGAGCAGTTGGCATGGTTCCTGCTAGTAATACTACTCCTTTGGTAATATCTTCAGAGGTAGTAGTTAGTTCCAACATGGTTAATGATCAATTGCAGTTAGTTTCATCTAGATTATAGTCTGAGCCACTGATTGAGATTGGCACATTCTATCGGCATTACACTATGAGGTATGCTCATCAATTTACCTTTGATGACCATGTTGATGAGATGATGATACAGAGATATACTTTGGTTCCTAGTGCTTATCATCAATTATGGGATAGTTTAACACCTCAGGATGAGAGTTGTGATGGGCATGACATGGCGATAGGTTCTATAGTTGACAGCTTGATAATACATGACTTAGAGCAGGAGTTTCAGAGTGATGCTTCAGTGGGTGTTGTTATTGATTCTACTCCTTTGGCTGTGACATCTCCTGACTTAGCTAGTGATCAATCATAGTGAGTTGTATCACTTGTTCATGGTGAGCTGTTGATTGAGGTTGGTTTTTTTTATCAACGTTATATTGCAAGGTATGTACATCAATTAGCATTTGATCCTTGTGTTGAGGAGTTGATGGCAGGAAAATTTGGTTTGGGTTCCAATTCTTGTTGTTTATCTTGTGATGGCTTTTCACCATCAGAGGTGCATGGTAGTTATGGTTGTGAGATAGTGGTTGGTAATCTATAGAGTTGTGTTGATTGCATGCATTGTATAGTGTGTGGATTCTCCATACTTGGTATAGTTTCATTCGGGAGCATTCACCATTGTTGCAGAGTTGGATTGTACATTCCATATAGGCCAGTGGAATGCATTGATGGTATTTACTGTGTTGGTAGTCCACTTTACTTGGGTTTTGATGTTCTAAGAGTTTGTGTCTCATGGGTTTCTGACTATGGAAGTTGTGATTTTGGAGTTTGGTTGAGCTATAATTGTCAGTTTGATTATGGATTCCTCTTGGTCATATTGCAGAGGATATTGTAGGAGCCTGTCTTAATTGGTAGTAGTATAGTTCATGACTACATTTGGGATCCAGGTGGATTGATTGGTTTATTGTTCAGCCATTGCTTGAGGAAAAGCAATGTTTGGGAGGGGAGGACTTGTCATGTCCCCTTTTCAAATAATTAAAAATAATAATCTTTGCTAAGGCAGGCAAGCCCAAAAAGGTGAAGTTTTGGAAAAAGGGGATAATCTTTGGAAGCTAATGGACTAATAAATGAAGATTATTATTAAAATATGTTTTATTAACCCCTCTTGGACATGAGTTAGGGTTATGCCCTCTTTTAAGGGGTTTGGAGGCATTTTGGGCTGATTTCAGAACTTGATTTTTGCTCATTTCTTTGTTATTCTTCAGAGGCTGCCAAACTTGTGGAGAAGGAGACCCAAGAACACGAGTTTGAAAGTTTCTAGGGAGACCCAAGAATGATATTTTGTAGGTTTCCAAGAAGGATAAGGATGGGAGTTTGAAGCCATTCCATGTGCATGCTCATGCAGAGTTTGCCTTTGTGCTGAATAGTGCAGATTTGTGAGTTTTTGGGTGTATTTTTTGTAAGAGTTTGGTGTTTCCGGTTGAGTATTTCATATCAGTTTTGGTTTCTGCTGTATATCAGATTTTTAAATGTTAAAATAGAGCTGAATATATGTATTTGGATATGATTATACTTCTGCAATAGATTATTAAGTTTTTGTGGTGATTCTGGGCTATTTTGTGCTATTTTCGGGAGCCCGATGAGCATTGTTTTTGTCCTCCGTTTGGGAGCTATTGTGTGCATGTTATATAGATCTAGAAATGTAATTTTATAGGCTGTTATTCTGCTCAAATTTTTGTAGAAATGTCCACTTTCAGATTATTTAATAATAGGTGAAGCTGTGAAGCTTTTGGCACTATTTCTGGCATACTCGATTTGGGGTTTCTTGAGAAATTTGGTGGATCTTTGTGATATTGGTTGTTTGATCTTAAAGATCTGATTAGAGGTTGGAAATATCATACAAAACCAGTAAAGGGAAATTTCAAAAGTTAACAATCTATCAATTAACAATCTAGATGAAATATTTCTAGCAATTGAACTGTACATTATAGAAACAAAAAATTGTCTTAAA
This sequence comes from Cupressus sempervirens, assembly GCA_028749045.1. Taxonomy (NCBI): domain Eukaryota; kingdom Viridiplantae; phylum Streptophyta; class Pinopsida; order Cupressales; family Cupressaceae; genus Cupressus; species Cupressus sempervirens. The sequence goes on along the minus strand of CM053785.1, from coordinate 146,935,361 downwards.
ATTGACACCTCACCAGTTGTTCATTTGCATCCGTAATGGCTTCAAAAATTGAAAGCTTACGATTTGTCAAGAACACAAAAGGCACTCGTAGTTCAGTTGCATCAATAAAAATAAAGTAATTCAATTGCACGGTGAGGGCAAGAGACTATCAATATCGATTGTGGAGTTGTAGATAGGTAAGCGATAAACATAAAAAGGTAGTACAAGATTTTAATAGCAATTGTGACCTTCACAATTTTTATCAGTAGTTTTGGGTCATTAAATTGGATAAAAAATTGATAGTAAAATGTGAAAGAGAACACACATAATGTCACATCAAAATAAGTTTGCATCCTACATATGAGTATGCATCAAAATTAAATTTTTACCTCCTCAATCTATCTGTATCAATAAAGAAATAAGATGTTTTTGTAATACAAAATTCTTGAACCCTATTCAACTGTAATCTTTTAAACCTGCAAAATAAAACAAAAGCCATAAGAACTAAAATAAAAGGATTTATTTCTAACAAACAATCACATATGCTTTGTATATACCTTAGGACATGATACAAGCTGTTTCACAAACAACACTAAACATTCAAATTTTTTTCTCATTTACTAGAGTGATGATAAACTATATGCAAAGTAGAAATAGTGCAACATAATAGATGATTAGTATCTACAAATTTTAATACTGAAAATTATAAAGAATGTAATACTCACAAGTGTCACTGCCTAAGAGAATGCAACCCAAGTTTATCATGATCTCTACAACATTCATTGCATTGGGAATATCCTACTTATTTGCAAACACCAGTAACACTGCATCTCGTAGTTCATCTTGCAAGAACAAGAGACTTAAATGATAAAAAAAAATTCTATGGATAACATGAAAATAATTGTTAAAAGAATGAGGCCAATTTTACATATAATAACCAAAGTTGCCACCCATGAGAAAGACATGAAATCTTCTTGATCCATTTTCCAATTGTGTTTATACAATCCTAAAAATTCACTTTGATAGTCTTGACTAATTATTGTTGGAAGGATTTTATTTGCTTCATCAAAAAAGTGTATATTTAGTCTTGGCTTCTTGTATTTTTCAAGATAGTATCATTACTCGTCTAGTATTGTTTAATCTGAAAGGATGATATTGATATGTTGGTTTTCTATAACAACCAAAACAAGGGGTTGTTAACCTTTACAAAAACAAGGGATGAAAGCATAAACATAGGGCATCAAAAACACAAAAAAATAAACCTTTTCCTATGCACTTGGACAAAATTCTAAGGAACACTATTGTTAGGATTGCAACAAAGGAAACCCCACTACAACCTGTCAACAAGGCCCAAGAGTGATTATTTAAGAGTCAACATTATCAGTAGAATTTTGTTCAAAAAAAAAGTGAGAGCAACAACTTCAACAACATAGGCCACAAGGCTAGTGGGCATTGCACTTGAAATATAGTCTAACATCCAAAATTATGACAAGAATGGAAGCGATAGAAGTCTAGCTCAGACCAACAGCATGAGAAGCATAAATATAATAAAAAAAGGTTTCTTCTTAATTAGAAAACAAGTCCTCAAAAGGAAAATCTAAAATAGAATCAGAAGCTCTAATTGCAAATGGTCATTTTCTGCGGCCCTCCATCAAGTGACAGAACCTATCCAACACAAAATGGCAATCATTAGGCATGTATCCTATAGAGATGCAATCTCTACAACAAAATAGAAAACCCTCATATTCAATGCTTCACTCGTGGCCTCTCCTCAACCATGATTGAAGTGGAGAGATCTCTATTTCAACTAGAATACAAACATAGAATAGCCCAAAATTGTACTAGATCCATCCAATTTTAGGAACTAGCAAAGGGAATTTCCAATGGCCTCAGGCAAAACAACTCACAAAAGTGAAATGAAGATGAGGAAGGAAAACCCAAACATAACTCACATAGGTATAGCTCAATGTCACCAAACATTAGGGACTTCAAAGAATTAGTCACCCAACGGTGTAAATATTAGAGGCACTAGAGACTCTAAGAATTTATAAACCATACTTCTGCACTGATAAAATTTCATGTTATCACCACAAAATAGGACAAACTTTTCATAAGACTTGACAGCCCAAGCATAGCTCCTTCAACCAAAATTTGACAGATAATTGTCTAGAGCATTTAGCGGGTCTAGAACCACCAACAAGAGCAAATATCCTAGCACCTAGAAGCCTAGCTTAGTGCTACACCAAGAGAGTCAAACCCCAACAAAAACCATCCAATGGATCTCTTCTGATGGGGTGTGTTATGAGTATATTAAATTCCCCTCTTTCTCCAGAGTGGAAAACACCATAAATTTTGAGTTCAGATCTACGTTATGTAATACTGATTTACTCATGTTTAGAGACCCTTACAGTATATTCAGAGATAATTATTATATCTACTCTATAATAAATGCTAGTGTAATGACATACTAGCATCAGAGTTCATAACCCACATCAAAAGTGGTTAGTTACACAAGAAGAAGCACCGAACATGGGACATGAGAAACAAATTCAGATTGATTTGTTCTCTATTATCAGAGGATCATAGTAAGGCACAACACAAATCCTCAAATATAAATAATAGTCAACTATCATTTTACTTAGATCCCTATGAAAATGTAGCACTAACATACAATATACATTGGAGTTAGGAATTTGGTTGACAACCAAAATCAATTGAATTGAAATAAGAAACTTCACCAAAGAATCAACTAAATATGTAATTTTAAGCATATTTTGTTACTCAAAATGTTACAACTTCTTCCTTTTTGACCTTAAACTCGTGATATTTTCTAGTTTTACAAGGGAAAACATGATCTCTCCAACTGTTAGTTCTAAATGGCTTCCACCTTATGTGCATGCTGAAGACCATGGAAATAGAGGATAACATGGAAAATACCAAACAATAAGTTGGATGATGATGAAGACTACATTGAAGGTAGAAGATCCCAGACATCATCAATTAATACCAAACTACCAAATGGAGTATACAAACTCGGAAAGATAAGACACACCTTACTACTAAATCAAACTCTAGAAGCTACCATCAAATGGCATGACATTGAATCATTACCAATAAATGAATACAACATAGAGAAGCTACTAGATATGGTATTTCTATTCATTTTTCAAACGAAAGAGTCCAATAGGTATGGAACCATGACTAAGGAAAGTGCAATTTCATACCATTTTCCATGTTGATGTTGAGATACAGACCTGTACAATCCAATCTCCCAAGGAATAGATAGCACCACGTATCGCCATCTTTGCCAAAACAATATTTATCATAAAGCGATGTTAGAATAGTTACTAAAATGGTCATAAATTATGTTGTTATGGTAAAAGAATACTTTAACTTAAGAAAAAAAACTATACAATATTAAAACATGATATTATACTTTAAAAACTAAAAAGGTACCTGTAACGAAGAACTTCATTTCGACTTGCTAATTGGTTGTCACTATTAACTATAAGCTTATCTTTAAAGTTTGAGCTTCACTTGTGTTATCTTTTGTCACCCACCAAAGATTCAAATTTCAAATGTCCCCCCATCCAACGGCTAGTTCCCAAAGCTAATATTATTTTAATGTCGAGCTTTATAACATGGTTCTACGGCCCACAGGTTCTCCTTCGTTAGATTTGAGGAAGATCTACGGATGGCGCTATCTTGCCATTGGAAGCTGCTTGAAACTTACGTTAGTGACATAGCACCCGTCAAAAAAGGTTCACGGGTCGAGCAACATGTTTTGGCGATCGAAAGTTTTGCAGCGTGTCAGAAAAAAAATTCACGACGGGCCAGAAAGTTCAAAAGGTGGCAAGGCACCATGTTGCCATCGAAAAACTCATGACTTTTCTGATAGCGACATAGCACTTAGCTGGCTGAAAGTTATCCTATGGTGACCCCCAGTGTCGGTGGCAAGGCTCACGGTAATGGAAGAAATCAACAGTGAGGAGCGATCAGACGATTGGGTCCCATTGTACCTCATCTGCACAGTCAGAAGTCTGGCGCCATGGTGGTGAATTAGAGGGAGCCACGTGTAAGAGAGAAGACATGTCATCAGTTGGGCGCTATGGCACTATGGGAATTTGACCTCAATTTTCTCATAGCGACATGGCACCTAGTCGACACGTGGCCACTCTGTGGGGTCGAGTCTTGGGCCTTCCAAGTTTGTGCTTTGTTGGACCAATGAGGAACCACCACATATGCTAGGTCAGGATACAGTCAGCGCATGGGACCAGATCTTCACTACCACCAGTACAAGAAAAGGTTAACTTCTCTACCATCATATCTGTAGAGATCGACGGTTAGCGTCATGTCGCCATGGTGAAGTTGCACGATCCTTACCATAGCGACACGACACCCTTTGGCCATGTGTCAGCGAGGCAAGGTCTCACTAGTGTACATCAGGCAAGTATTGCTAGGTGTCATTTGGGTGTAGTACATTCTGCTAAGGTGGCACCAGATATGATGGGCTTGGGGTAAGGACAACGTGGAGTATGATGAGTCTTCACGATCATTAGATCGAGATAGATCTATGGTGGGTGCCATTGCGCTATAAGGAATTGCTCAGGAAATAATGTTGGCGACATAGCACCCTAGCGCCATGTGTCCTAGTGGGGCCATATTTCCATGCGGCCAGCACAATAAGGAGGGACAGATGTTTCATGGCCATCAGATCAAGATGATCGATGACAGGCACCATCGTGCTATGGAGAAGTTGCACGATGTATATGTTGGTGACATAGCGATTTATCGACACGTCTCACTGGCGAACCAGGGTTGGCTGTTGTCGGTTGACTATTAGCGGTTGATGGTCACAGTTAGTAATAACAGTTCGGGGTGGCGTGGTTAGTTTAATGAGGGAGGTCAACTATGGAAGGACTCCCTAGGTGGCAGAATAAAGAGAGATGATTGGCCCGCTTGACCTAGCTAGCTTGTATAGACTGTTTGACTTGCTTTGACCTCACAGATTCATGAGCCAAAAATGATGAATCAAGTTGTTTGTCGTGAGATTTCGATCCTATGATCAATGCCACCGACTCAAAAATGAATGCAAAACATAGAAAGACACTCCATCATCTCAGTCGATCCATCTACCTATTCAGAGTGTAGTTATGGTGCCGTTTCTATCTACTCGAGGCATTTCTTTAGTCGAATATTTGATTTTGTACCTCAGAATCATGCTCGAGTGTGATCTTTGATTGGATATTTTTGTATGGGAGCTTGATGGCAGTAGTTGAGCAGTTAATGCAGAGCCAAAATCCTCAGTTATGCCTGAACTATAAAGGCAATTTTGTAATCTTTTTCCAAGGGTCGACTCTTTCTGATTTCTCTGCTATTGCTGTGTAACTCTCAGTGTAACATTCCCTATGCCTTTGAACTGAATGATTCTCTATTTTATCTCCTTCAACCATTAATGCGTATGTGCATCCCTTTTTCCTCTCATTGGTGTATTGTTGAGATTTGTAGCCTACATCCTGTATCTATTTTTGCCTACTGGGTAATATATGAGTGAGATTCCTCTTTCCTTGTGTTATTTAGTTTGGTTTCCTAATCTGCATGTGGTTATTAGATCGAAACAAGTCTGTATGCGTATATCCTCAGTTTCATTTTGGTTCAATAGTGCATACATGGGTAGAAATGGGTCTAAACACTCTATTTTGGTGCATCAACTCCGTAGTTTAGGTAGGGTAGAGTTGTTTTCTGCATCTCCTTCTTTCCCTTTTCCTTTTGAGAGTAGTTAGGTGTGCCCTGATAGTAAGAGGAAGTCAGCCTTCTCCGGAGACTCAACCTCATAGTTCAAGTCCCACAAATTGGAGGTTGTTTCCATGTTTCACTAGGTTGTCCTCGTGCATAGGCCTTGGAAAAGGGTGCAAACCTAAGTTACAACAATTTTTGGCATGCCCAGTGGGACTACAACAACAAGATCAAACAAATATTTAAGTCCACTAGTGTCAAAGAAGAAAGAATTTCAGAGATTAACGCTGAAGAGGTAGTGTTGGCTTTAGTATTCAAGCCTTCAAGAGGCTAATTCTTCAAGTACTTGTCGACTCTGAACATCAAAAAATCTGGTTCTAGGCCAAAGTTGCAGAAATTCATGCCTAGAGCTGAAGCAAGGGCATCTTCTAGAGGTAAATTTCAATATCAAGAGCTTTCTCTTTCAAATCCTACAAGAGGGAGGACTAGGACTTCATTATCACTAGTTAGGGGTGCCATAACAGTTAATATACCTGGAAGATCTATCTCTACTCCTCCTATTGTTCGAACTCAGCCTAGATTGCCATCAATACTCACCAATAGAACACTTGTTTACATGGAACAACCAAGAGTTCATGCCTTTGCCACCTTTAATGGTGGAAGTCCTCTATTGTTAGCCCAAAGACATGATATACCAGTATCTGCACTAAAAAGTATACCTGATTTTACTGGTGAAACTTCCATCTCCCCTTTAGAGCATATCCAAGAAGTATCAAATGTTTGTAATATTCATGGTATTACAGAGGATGATGTTGCTGTCAGACTTCTAGCCTCATCTTTAAGAGGAAAAGCATTGTAGTGGTATAGAGGCTTAGCTCATGGTTCTATAACTAATTGGGATGAACTAGGAGCAAGATTATGCAAGCATTTTGAGGATAGAAATGACCATCTATCACTTTTAGAGCAATTGACTACAATAAAAAGAGCCCCCCATGAGTGTATGACTGATTTTAACTATAGATTTCAAAAAACATGGGATAGAATACCTACTGCAGTGAAACCTACCCTTGGTAATGCCTTCTTGCATTACCTTAGAGATTTTAACAGTGATGTTGCCACTACAATCCAAACCATGGGGGGAGATACCTTGCCTAATGCTTATGAGATAGCCATAAAAGCTGAGAACATCCTAATACAAGGAGGAAAGTTGGCTTCAAGGCCCCCTATGCCTTTCTTTCCTGATGTTCCCAACCACCAACCAGCAATAGCTCCTCTTCCTACTACTTCTACATCACAAGCCCTTACTCCAGTCCCTCAGGCTTCTACATCCTCAAATGGGATAGATGAACTCAAAGAAATGCTCCAAGGTCTAGTGCTGAATACAGATAAAAGAGAGAAGACCCTAGATAAAAAATTGCAAGAGCAGGGGAGGGAGTTAAAGGACCAAGGGAAGAGATTAGAGGATAGTTTTTCTCTAATACAAAAAATGAGTAACAAGGTGGTGGCCTTAGAAAGGCAGCAAGCTCAGAGTGGCAAGCCTCCCCAACTGCAATATCAAGCTCCAAGTGGTGGTAGGCTTCCTAATTAGTGGAATAGCTCTTTTGATCAAGGTAGGCAAAATAGTCATGCTTCTGCTTCAAGCTCAAATCAAAATAGAGCTATAGTCCCTCAAAACTTGGCCCAAGATCAAGATTTTTGTCCTTCTTGCAACTATTCTTATACCTATTGCATATGCCAGAAGGCAGAATCTTATATGGCCCTAACTGTCCAAGACCCTGCAACAAAGCAATCATACAAGGAAGATCATCCCAAGGAGGCCTCATATATTCAAGGATGTGATGATTTCTCTTTCATGAATCATCAGGTTGGGGAGCACTGTAATGTAAACTAGGATTCCGTTGCTCATAACACAAGAAGCAAGAAGAGAGCTATGGAACATGCTGCCCCTCCTTCTCTTAATTAGGCCTCAAATTCAAGTGCTACACCTCATGCACATGTAGCTAATGAACAAAAAAGTACTTCACAGTAGCAAAAGCAAGATCCAAGAAAGAAGGATGCAAGTGATCCTTATGTTGCTCCACCTCAACCTCTTATAAATACAGCTCGCAAAGTTTCTACCAAAGTTCCTAATACACCTTTCAATGTGGTAGAGCAAATGAAGAAGACCAATGTGAATATTTCTATGTGGGATGTTGTTGCTACCATACCAATGTAGAAGAGGATGCTGCAACAAGAATTAGAGAAGATTGAACCCAAGGATCAACCATCTACCATAGAGAGTGCCACAAGTCTAGTACAACCATCAGGGGATGTGGAGACAAATAAAAAGGTTAGACCTCCTCCATTCTATGTTTCTCTAATTATAGGAGGCAAATTAGTCCACAATTGCAATATAGATTCAGAGGCTAGTAGCTCAGTAATGCCTAGGTGTGTTGCTAATGCTTTAGGAATGAAATATGAGCCCATTGTTAAGGATGTGTTATAGTTAGATGGTAGTACTATCAAAATCATAGGTATCCTTAGGAATGTGGAGATGGCCCTACATGCATGCCCTAGTTGCACTATGATTCAAGACATATCTTTTGCTGAAGTCAAGCCCTATTTTTCCATCTGTCTTTCAAGAGACTTCATTGCTCAAATTGGTGGATTCATATCTGCTGATTGGTCATATATGTCATTTAGGACTAGATATGGAGCCAATGCCTCAATTAGAGTAGAACCTCAAGCCCTTCATCACACTGAACCCTACATCCCCAACTTCATCAATATGAATTGCCCTATTCTAGAGATGGATGAAAATGACATTGTAAATGAGCCTATCACTTCCATAGCAGAGATTCCTGATTTCTTCTTGGATGAGTGGAAAAATGCATATCAGTTTGAGCCTATGTCAGAGACTCTTGAGATAGGCCTTAGTACATATTGCATAATAGAGAAAGATGCTCAAGTTCCTGATCTTGTTGGGACTAATGGTGGTATAAATGGAATATGGAGTATGTATTTTGATGGCTCAAGGAATAGAAATGGAGCAGGGGCTAGTGTTATGTTGGTCTCTCCTACACAAATAAGAAACTACTTCTCTTTTAGGCTCCAATTCAGTTGCACCAATAATGTGGCCGAGTATGAATCTTTGATTCAAGTCTCTTACTTGCCCAAAAGAGAGGAATTCAAGCCTTGAGAGTATATGGAGATAGTGAGTTAGTAGTTAACCAAGCGAGAAACTAGAATATCACCAAAAATGGCCTGCTCAAGTCTTACAAACACAGAGTCTGGGATTTGCTTGAGGGTTTCAATGCATTTAATATTTAGAGCATTCCTAGGAAAGAAAATAAACATGCTGATAGACTTGTAGCAGTGGGTGTAGCTTATGATGTACCAGGGAATCATGAGGAGGAGAGGAAGCAACAAATAAGGGTGGTAGTGAGGCCTACCATCCCTGACAACAACACTCATTGGCAAGTGTTTGACACTGATGAACAAATTGTGAGCTTCTTGCAGAATGAGGTAGAATTCTCAGATAGAAATCAGTCAAGGCTGCAAGATCAGTATGGTGATCAGATCATTCACCTTAGTTCTAACAAGTTGCCCAAGGGTCTCATTACCTTGGAGAGTGTCTTTAATCCTAATGATCAAACAATAGGCAAAGGGATGAATCTAGCTGCAGAGAAAGATGATTATGCCCCAGTTACAATTGTTGATAGAAAATCTCTAAGTATGGGGAAGGTATGTTCTAAAAATGAGCAAGAAAACTTCATTCATTTATGTCAAGAATTTAATGATGTATTTGCTTGGACATATGATGACTTAAAAGGATTTGATCCTAGCTTGTTTCAGCATACCATAGATTTAATTGATAAGGCCAAACCAGTGAGACAAAAATAGAGACCAGTGAATCCTAAGATTGAGCCCCTAATGAGGAAAGAACTATCCAAGTTGATAGAGGCTAATATAATATTTCCTATCAAGCACTCATCATGGGTAGCTAACCTTGTCCCTATAAGGAAGAAGAATGGAGAAATCAGATTGTGTGTGGACTTTAGGGATCTTAATCAGGCTTCTCTTAAAGATCACCATCCTCTCCCTTATATGGAGTAGATTCTATCCAAGGTTAGTGGGTCAAGGAGATTCTCTTTCCTTGATGGATTCTCTGGTTATAATCAAGTGCTGGTTAAGGAATCTAACAGATATAAGACAACATTCACTACTAAATGGGGCACCTATGCTTATTGTAAGATGCCATTTGGACTAACAAATGTAGGTGCCACATTTCAGAAGGCAATGGAGATGGCCTTCAAAAAATTAATTGACAAGTTTGTCTTAGTATACCTTGATGATATAACTGTATATTCAAAAAATGTAGAAGATCATTTTAATCATCTAAGGCAGGTATTTCTAAGATGTAGAGATTTTGGGGTTTCCCTCAACCTAGCCAAGTGTGTCTTTGCTACAAGCCAAGGAAAATTATTGGGACACATTGTATCTGAGGATGGTCTGACCATTGATCTAGAAAGAACAAAGGCAATACTTGCCCTTCCTCTTCCTAAACACAAGAAGGGGCTGCAAAGTTTCCTAGGTAGGATAAATTTTGTGAGAAGGTTTATTCCTAATCTTGCTATCATGGTGAAGCCTCTTATACCTATGCTCAAGAAAGGTATGGTCTTCTCATGGACCAAGGAAGGAAAAGAGAGTTTTGAAGAGATCAAGGCAGCCATAGCCTAAGCCCCTACTCTCATGAACCCAAATTTTGAGAAAGATTTCATCCTCTACGCTTTAGGTGGTGAGTCAAGTATCTCTGTTGTCTTGACTCAAACAAATGGCAAGGATGAGGAGTAGCCCATAGCCTTCTTCAATGAAGGGCTTAAGGAATATGAAGATAAGTACAACTTTGTTGAGAAGCAAGCTCTTGCAGTCATTAGAGCCTTCAAGAAATTCAGATACCTCTTATCCCACAATAGGATCCATTTGTTGGTGCCCCATGCTAGTGTAAAAGATTTTCTGTTAAACAAGGATATTAGTGAAAAGAGAGCTGGATGGATCACTAGGGTAATGGAATATGATGTTGATATTCAGATTACCAAGCTAGTAAGAGGGAGAGGATTGTGCAAAGAAATGTTATCAGGTCAGGATTTTGATGAAGAGGCTTCTATGGTATTAACAGAGCAACAGGAAGTAAGAAATGTTAATGGTCCAAAGAGCTGGATAAATAGTATGAAGAGCTTCTTATCATGGGATGGATACCCTCAGGGATTGGACAGAGCCAAAAGAAGACAATATAAACTGCAGTCCATTCCCTATGTTGTAATTGATGGTATCCTACTTAGGAGGGATTTTAATGGGACCCTATTGAGATGCATTGAAGAGGATCAGGCTGAAAGGATGATTAAAGAACTTCATGATGGCCCTGATGGTAGCCATTTCTCTGCAAGAAAAACTACCATGAAGATCATGAGGGCTGGTTATTATTGGCCATCTCTATTCCATGGTTGTTATAGGTATGTGAGAAAATGTGAGAAATGTGCTTTCTTCTCAGGCAAACAAAGGCTTGCAGCTCTCCCCCTTCATCCTATTCAGGTGGATCAACCCTTTACCTAGTGGGGGTTGGATTTTATAGGCCCCATTAATCCTCCATCTAGTGTAGGTCATAAATGGATTTTGGCTGCTACTGATTATTTCACTAGGTGGATAGAAGTAGTTGCCTTGAAGGATGCCACAGAACCATCAGTTGTTGAATTCCTTGATGGGATTATGTCTAGGTTTGGTGCTCCTTCTACTATCATCTTAGATAATGCTAAATCTTTTGTTGGAACCCAGATTTGTGCATGGGCAATGAATCACAATATCTACTTGAGCACATCATCAAATTATTATCTCCAGGGCAATGGTTTGGCTGAGTCTTCCAACAAGAATCTGATTAGAATCATGAAGAGGACAATAGAAGACAATCAGAGGGTCTGGCATAAGAAACTAAGAACTGCTCTGTGGGCTGATAGGATAACACCCAAGAGATCTATTGGGAATTCACCTTTTATGATGGTATATGGTAGAGAGGCCAGACTTCCAATTTCATTCGAATTCCCATCCTTGGAGTTGGCTCATCAACTGGAATTAATTGAAGATAGTGCCATGTATATAAGAATGGCAGAGCTGATTGAACTAGAAGAAAAGAGAAACAAAGCCATGCAAAACCTGGAGATGCATTAGCAGTAGATGAAAAGGAGTTTTGATAAGAAGGCTAGGGTCAGAACCTTCAAAGAGGGAGATTTAGTCCTCAAGTGGGATTCAGACAGAGAAAAATTGGGAAGACATTTTAAGTTTGACCCATTATGGAGTGGCCCCTATCTGATTGCCAGTTGCAAATAGGCCAACATATTTCAATTGAGCAGACCCAATGGTGAGGTTTTTCCCATTCCAGTCAATGGGATTTATCTTAAAGCTTGTTTCTGATGAGGGTCAAGTTCCTATATATAAGTAGTTTAGTTCTTTCTACTATTCTTGTTTTTCAAGAAGTGCGCGTGCACATGGTTCTCTTTTTGAGTTGCCAGCTCCTGAAGTTTTGAGGGTCTCAGGTTGTAGAGGAAGTTCTATTTTTGTTTCTAGTTGCAGAGGTAGAGCTAGGGTTTTCAATGTTTTTGTAGAGGGGTTAGGGTTTCATGGTATGCACAGACCCATTTTTTTTTTGACCTTGTAGCCCAATGGATTTTTTGCAGGCCACTGATCATACACATAGCAGGCTTGTGCCCCCTATGAGTCGCCAAAAATGTTATCTTTAGTCACCCACCAAAGATTCAAATTTCAAATGTTCCCCCGTCTAACGGCTAGTTCCCAAAGCTAATATTATTTTAATGCCAAGCTTTATAACATGGTTCTATGGCCCGTAGGTTCTCCTTCATCAAATCTGAGGAAGATCTATGGATGGCGCTATCTCGCCATCAAAAGTTGCATGAAACTTATGTTAGCGACATAGCACCCGTCGAAAAAGGTTCACGGGCCGAGCAACACATTTTGGCGATGAAAAGTTTTGCAGTGTGTCAGAAAATTTTTATGACGGGCTGGAAAGTTCAAAAGGTGGCAAGGTGCCATGTTGCCATCGAAAAACTCACGAGTTTTTTGATAGCGACATAGCGCCTGATCGGCTGGAAGTTATCCTACGGTGACCCCCAGTGTCAGCAGTAAGGCTCATGGTAACAGAAGAAATCAATGGTAAGGAGCAATCAGATGCTTGGGTCCCATTGTACCTCATCTACATAGTTAGAAGTTTGGCACCATGGTGGCAAATCAGAGGGAGCCACGTGCAAGAGAGAAGACATGTCATTAGTTGGGTGCTATGGTGCTGTGGGAATTTGACCTCAATTTTCTCATAGCAACATGGCACCTAGTCGACATGGGGCCACTCAGTGGGGTTGAGTCTTGGGCCTGCCAAGTTTGTGCTTCATTGGACCAATGAGGAACCGCCACATATGCTAGGTCAGGATACAGTCAGCGCATGGGACCAGATCTTCACCGCCACCAGTACAAGAAAAGGTTAACTTCTTTACCGTCAGATCTGCAGAGATCAATGATCAGCATCATGTTGCCATGGTAAAGTTGTACGATCCTTACCATAGCGACATGATGCCCTTTCGCCATGTGTCAGCAGGGCCAGGTCTCACTAGGGTACGTCAGGCAAGTATTGCCAGGTGTCATTTGGGCATAGTATGTTCTGCTGAGGTGGTGCCAGATATGATGGACCCGGGTTAAGGATAGCGTGGAGTATGACAAGTCTTCATGATCATCAGATTGAGACAGATCTACGGTGGGTGCCATCGCGCTATGAGGAATTTCTCAAAAAATAACGTTGGTGACATAGCACCCTAGTGCCACATGTCCTGGTGGGGCCATATTTCCATGTGGCCAGCATAGTAAGGAGGCATAGATCTTTTGTGGCTGTCAGATCAAGACGATCGATGACAGGTGCCATCGTGCTATGGAGAAGCTACGTATATGTTGGTGACATAGCAATTTGTCAACACATGTCTCATTGGCAGACTAGGGTTGGCTGTTGACGGTTGACTGTTAGCGGCTAACGGTCACAGTTAGTAATAATGGTCCGAGGTGGCGCAGTTAGTTCAATGAGGGAGGTCAACCGTGGGAGGACTCCCCAGGTGGCAGAATAAAGAGAGATGATTGGCCCACATGGCCCAGCTGGCTTGTATAGACTATTTGACTTGCTTTGACCTCGTAGATTCATGAGCCAAAAATGATGAATCAGGTTGTTTGCCATGAGATTTCAATCTTGTGATCAATGCCACCGACTCAGAAATGAATGCAAAACATAGAAAGACACTCCACCATCTCAGTCGATCCATCTACCTGTTCAGAGCGTAGTTATGGCACCGTTTCTGTCTACTCGAGGCATTTATTTAGTCGAATATCTGATTTTGTACCTCAAAATCATGCTCGAGTGTGATCTTTGATCGGATATTTTTGTATGGGAGCTTGATGGCAGTAGTTGAGCAGTTAGTGTAGAGCCAAAATCCTCAGTTATGCCTGAACTATAAAGGCAATTTTGTAATCTTTTTCCAAGGGTCAACTCTTTCTGATTTCTCTGCTATTTCTCTACAACTCTCAGTGTAACATTCCCTGTGCCTCTGAACTGAATGATTCTCTATTTTATCTCCTTTAGCCATTAATGCGTATGTGCATCCCTTTTGCTTCTCATTGGTGTATTGTTGAGATCTGTAGCCTACATCCTGTATCTATTTTTGCCTATTAGGTAATATATGAGTGAGATTCCTCTTTCCTTGTGTTATTCAGTTTGGTTTCCTGATCTGCATGTGGTTATTAGATCAAAACAAGTCTGTATGTGTATATCTTTAGTTTCATTTTGGTTCAATAGTGCATACATGGATAGAAATGGGTCTGAACACTCTATTTTGGTGCATCACCTCTGTAGTTTAGGTAGGGTAGAGTTGTTTTCTACATCTCCTTCTTTCCCTTTTCCTTTCAAGAGTAGTTAGGTGTGCCCTAATAGTAAGAGGAAGCTGGCCTTCTCTAGAGACTCAACCTCACTATTCAAGTCCCACAGCTTGGAGGTTGTTTCCATGTTTCACTAGGTTTTCCTTGTGCATAGGCCTTGGAAAAGGGTGCAAACCTAAGTGACAACAACTAGGTTTCGAGAATTGTTAAATATTCTCTACTTAACAGGGCCAACCACGTGAAGGTGGAAGCTCATTTGGCTGCTCCCCCCCCCCCACTACTAACATCACTCTAAATTCCCTATTAACATTTAATAACATTCAATTCATCCATTTTTGAAATATAACATTTAATCATTATAATCACATGATAACATTCATTAACACGTAAAATTCATAAACACACAACATTCATGAATAATTCAAAAGTAAGTCATTCATGAATAATTCACGAATACACTATTCATTAACACCCAATATTAATGAATAATATTCATTAACAATATTCAAGAGTAAGTCATTCATGAATAATCATATCTTTTTTGCTTTCTTGCTATATCTTTTTTTCATAAAATTTCTAAGAGGAATATCAATGTCCTCGTCATCCCCATTAACATTTAATAACATTAAATTCATCCATTTTTGAAATATAGCATTCAATCATTATAATCACATGATAACATTCATTAACACATAAAATTCATAAACACACAACATTCATGAATAATTCATTAACATGCAACATTCAAGAGTAAGTCATTCCTAAATAATTCATTAACACCCAACATTAATGAATAATATTCATTAACACAATATTCAAGAGTAAGTCATTCATGAATAATCATTTCTTTTTTGTTCTCTTTCCGTTTCTTTTTTTCATAAAATTTCTAAGAGGAATATCAATGTCCTCGTCATCCCCCTCCTATATTGGTTCTAACACATGTCTCCTCCTCATCCATTTAGGAACATCATGAGATTGTTGCACCAAAGGGGGGTTCGCTGTAATAACAAGTACTCCATGAGTTAAATTTGCACCATTTTATATTAGTGAATTATGAGTTTTTATTTAAGTAAAAGAACTATAAATCAATCAATTAATTTAAAAGAACAAAACATAGATTTTCTTTACCTGAATGTGCGACATGATCTACCTGCTGATCAGTCTGAACATCCTCCAGCACTCATTCAGCACGACATGATTCTATATCCTCAACACAAAAAGGTTACACCAAGTTCAATTAAAGATGTTAAATTGTATTAATAATTATATAATTAGTTTTAAATAAAAAATGAGCACCTCCATCAATAGTATAATGCAATCAAGGGCTTCATGATGCTGCATATGATCTGTGTCACAATTAACAAGTTGCATTGCAATGTCATGCACATTATTATCAAATAAATTGTTGCTCAAGTATTCAATTTCTAATATATATTTTGGCATATTTACTTGTGCACATGATGCAGGAGACTGTTCAGTTGGGGCAATGGAAGTTTTCTGTAGGCATTCAGCCACCGCTGCATAGCCTTGCTTGAAGGCAATTTTTTTGTGCTCTTCTATGGCCTCCAGATTAAAATCAGTACCCTACATTTTTTTATTAATTAGCAAAATTATTTGCATTTTATAAATCATTTTTCTTTGCAAATCATTTATTGCTACTTACAACACGTGCTTTGATTTTCAAATATCCCCCAGAGCCAAGTCTGTGCTACCCAACCTTTTCCAGCCTCACCTTTGTTGCCTTTGATGTGTCCTGCAACCTATGAAAAGTTTGAAATATGTTAGATGATATAGATATAAAGATTAGTACTAAATAGTGGATTATTATATGGTATGAAGATTTTAGCATAAAGTAGCATGTTCCACCAAAAATATGAAAAAAGGGAAGAAATTATAGCATCATACATTTAATTTACATGTGTAATCATGCTATTTATCCATGGAGTTCATGCTAAGTATTTATCCATATTCTGACATGTCTCTCCATAAAATTACACATCAATTTCGACAGTCTATATTATCCATTGTCACACAAAGTAAATGATAAGCTAAAAGTTGAAACAACTAGTAGATTTTATAGATTAAATTTTTATCCCTATGTTCCACACTCAAAGTGTTTTTATCCCTAAGGTTGCAATAGGTATAAACTTGAGGGTGAATGTCAGATTTTAGATTGTTTTAGTTGCATTCCTTTTTACCTGTAGCTGAAAAGTAAGTATTTTTTTGTTTTCAATTTAAAAGACATCAACTTTGTGCATCAAGTGCTTCTTTAGCCTCCACACTGCATGGAACTGATTTTATAAATGGTGGTTGTAACTGAAAAAAAATCCCCCATTGATTTGCTAAGATAACTATCAACTAACAAGAACTACCTAGCATTTTTTCAGCAAAAGACTCACGACTTATGACTTGTCTTAATCTATGTTTTTTTTTATTGCTTCTAGTAGTGGAGCACCATTCAAAATGTTTGAGAAGATTAGAAATGTTACATCATAGTTTGGAGGATGTTTCGTATAGTCTACATCCACAACAAATGATTTAAAAGATGACACTTGGATAGAAAACTATTTAGATAAGCTTCAACTATTCTTAAAAGTCACACAGTAAAAAAAGAATTAAGGATAGAAAAAAATAAAAAGTCAACTTTAACACTTTTACTGTAGAAATTAAGAAAATTAGTATGTGATCATGTTTAAACCATTTGCTTTAATAATGCCACATTATTTTGATCCTATAAATAAGGTATAAGAGTTTAAGAAATAATAAATTTCATAGAGTGGAAAGAAATAACAAAAATTATTAGCATTATTTATAAGAATGAAATTTGGGTTAGAGTTTTCCAAAAAAAAATTCCTAACTTTAAATGCTTGCAAACAAAGGCTTTCATGCAGATTAAAATAACATAAATGCTTACACTTGTAGGGGACACGACCAATAATGGAGAATGCATGCACAACTCCTCCAAATAAGGAAAGCATTGTAGAACTTTGACATTAGCAAAATCTTCATAATCAGAATAGGTGATTTTCCTGATCGATTTCACTTTTGCAAAATGTTCCAGAAGTTGAGTGTCAATTTCCAAATAGAGACATTTAGGTAAACAGAAGCTCACCATTATCTTACTAGGCAAACTGCAATAAATAATTCTAATTCTTTCTAAGAGTGGACAATTTACATCCAGTGTCATATATATATCATTGACATGTTGGAGGGGTGATATAATCAAAAGATCAAAACTAAGTGCTAATCAGAGCACTATCAATATCTCAAGTCTCAAAATGATACATCAAATATACAATGAATCTCATGATCAATATAAAGATACAAAAAGGTACAAAAGATAGCACGGACCTAACTAGAGCTTTCCCCCTCATCACCAGGAGGAGGAGGAGGAGTAACATTTGCATGTGCAGGAGGCACTACACCATCAGAAGCTCAAGCATAATCAAAGAAGCTTGAGACATGTTGAGCTAGAGGTACTGCATTTTCATATACTGCATAATAATGAGCAGCCCGAGAGGTATGATGATAGGTCTCATCTCACTCTAACTATAGGTCTCAAGTATGATTACTATATTATATTACAATTATTATATATCATTATATATTACAATTACTGAATATCATTTATCACCTATACTGCTAACACATACAACTATGGTACATGTAGTTGAGCATTACTATATTTTCAAGACATAATATAGCTATATGTGAAGTTATAAGCGCACTATTTATATCTTATGTAGGATTTATGCCCAAATTGAGATTTATATAGTTGTTTTAGCATTAAGATTGAGATTTATAAGCAATTGGGTCAGCATATGAATTTAGGATTTAGAAGCAGTTGTGTCAGTTATATCTTATGTAGGATTTATGCCCAGATTGAGATTGAGATTTATAAGCAATTGTGTCATCATATGAATTACATACCTTTCATCATTAGATAGATTAAATTGAGCTAGGTGAAATTTTTGATACTAAAGTTGAACCCTAAATTTGCTCATTAATGTACTAGTAGTTAATACTATTGCATACCTTTTCAAATTTGCTAGTGTACTTTCTTTTGGATGTTCCCTTTTCTCCTTTGCATCCAAAATGAACTCATTCCAGTCCCTCACAACCTTAAGATGTCTGGAAGCTTTTTGTAATAATTTCTTATGATAAAAAATATTACTACCAAACTCATGCTCTATATCTTTGATGAGCTCATCTTTTAATTTTTGATCTTGGTAGTTCTACCTTTTAAGAAAAAACACAAAATTGTTAGATATAGCTAGTATAAGAAAAGACCCGAATGAAAGGAAAAATGTTGCACCAATTAATGATATGAAAAACAATAGTGGGATAAAATTAGTTCAGTTATGATGTTCCACCTTTTACGTATGGTGGGCCCGAATCTTCGCAGTGTGAGGTCATAAAGCCTCCTATAAAATGTATCATTTCTTGCAAAAAATGTCATGGGATAATTAATAGTAAGAACCATTAAAATGAATCATGCGAAGAATACTTTTTATAATGAATAACAAATACATAAAATGAGATACATTTCATCTTTTTAGTGATCTATTTCAGGGTTGGAGGATCAACTTGACCAAAATTGACCAAAAAAGAAGTTTGGAAAAAAATTTAAAATGTCTAAAACTAGTCAAACTCTACCAGGGTTCTATTGCTGATGTTCTGAAACTAAAAAATGTACTATGACTATATTAATCAGTATACCTTGAAAAAGAAATACAGTGCATAATACATATAACTTTCCATGAACTTCTTTTTTTGTCATTCTTAATTGATGTTGTCACTGATCATACCTGGGATATTATGGAAAATAAATATTGCTAAAATAGAAAATGAAGCTGAAAGTGAGCACTCTAAAACTCTAATAGGCAATAGCAATGATGTGGGAAATCATTGAAAACTGAACATTGAATATGAAAGAAGACTCCCACTTTTGGTTCTCTATACAAGAATTGGTTAGTATCTTCTACTGAAAGCATGAAATTGCAATGTATCGAATTACTAAACTAGAGAATTACTGGTATAGACAAAAGGTCATTGATAATTTAGATGATCCTACCAAACCACTTCCTATCATGTTTACGTCTTGCAAGAAAATCCTTATTACAATATAAAACAATATTATTTAAAGTACCTGGAATCTTAGGACATTTCAAAGGCATTGATTCATCATCATCAATAAAAAACGATGTCTGCATAGCTCCCACGCTAGAAATACAGGTAGCTCCAGGAAATGACAGTGAATTATCACCAATACATGCACTATGATTTGCATTTGGTAGAGTACCAAATGGTGCATCTCCTACCACAAAAAAACAATACACTATGTGATGCACCCAAGATTAAATTACATATTATCAACTCATAATTAACACAAAACAAAATATAGAAAAAAAAGGATTTACTAACTAGACATCTCCTTGTTGCCGACATTGCAGTCAGCAATCTCGTACGCTCGTCCGTCAACCTCTTAGGAGTCTCCTGCACTGGATGACTTGAACAATACATTGTTAGCAAAGACATTCTGAAATAATAAAAGTAAGAGTTAAGAAGTTTTGAATGTTTGAAATAAAAAATTCCTTCTAACTTGTCAACTAAAAGATTATTTTACTAGTGGTAGTTGGAGCTCTGCTACTACCGGCCTCATCGCGTTGTCCTTGACCAAGTTGTGGATCAGTTGCCAAAAATTCCTGTATAACAAGAATTTAGTAGTTAAAGTTTCTTACAACTCTTTAAAAAAATTGCATCAATAAAGTATTTTTGGCAATATTACATATTTTACTTCACAACATAAAAGATTATAAATTAAAAATCTTTATTAAACTTTTCTTATAACTAAATATTCATTGGAGCTTACTTCATAACGACAAGCTTGCGCTCTCAAATCTAATAGCCTCTTCATCATCTCCTCGAATTCCATATTTGCCTCATCCAAAATTTTCATTGCTTCTAAATTAATTTTTTTCAATTTTTTCTTCAACATTTTTATGAAATTGGGAGTTTTAGCAAAATCCTCATCAAAAGGCATAGCTAGTGGCTCAACACTTACTGATACTGCTTTACCTTATCATGAACATCAAATTGTGAGAGAAATATCATTAAAACTATCATAAAAACTAAAAAACCATAAATAAAATAACGTAATAATATAACATTTTTCAACTATCTAATTTGTACAATTTCAAAAAGGTTTACCCTCGCTGAAGAAGGGGTGGGAGTAGCATCCTGGTGACCTCTATCATTTGTTAGATCCATATCTTCCTATCACAAAGATTAAACATAAAAAATTTAGCTAACAGAAAGCAATAGATAGGAAAAAAAAAACTTATTAACAAAATGGTAAATAGTACTTACACCATAAATAAAATAACATAATAATATAACATTTTTCAACTATCTAATTTGTAAAATTTCAAAAAGGTTTACCCTTGCTGAAGAAGGGGTGGGAGTAGCATCCTGATGACCTCTATCATCTCTCGGATCCATATCGTCCTGTTACAAAGATTAAACATAAAAAATCAGCTAACTGAAAGCAATAGAGAGCAAAAAAAAACTTATTAAAAAAATGGTAAAGAGTACTTACAGCCCTCATGATAGTAACTTTTTTTGTATCTATGTGATTTAAATGGTAATCGATTAGCAGTTCTTCCCCTGCACTTATTTCTTTTATTGCACAAACAAAAACTTCATTCCCCTCACGTGCCTCAAATATGCAATTGGGTTGCTTACTAGTTGAAGAAGGTCGCGTACTATTTATAAAACCTACAATATTACCTATTTCTTTTGGTCTCCCATCAATGTACATAGAAAATATTTTACTTTGATCATTTTCTTTCCATTGTATATAATTAGCTGATACCCCATACCTATGCATACTTTTTTTATACCAAACAATCTGCATCCAATCATTGTAATTGTAACATGGACCGACATACTTGAACAATTCAACAACTTTGTTGTAACCTACCTTTATCCCATCCATGGAAAATAGGCCCAAACCATGTAATGAGGATGGAGCAATGCGATATATCCTCTCATTAACACAAAAATCTGTGTTAATTGGAGGTAGCTCATTGGGTACCCATTCTTTCTCAATGTGTGAGTACCAAAAGGGCACCTTGATGTCGCCTTTGGTCTCATCATCATAAGAACATGACCCCCCATTAGCAAGGAAAAATTGCATGCGTTTATCAAATTTTTTTCTATTCTTTTGACCTCTAGTTGATCTCCCTATTTTAGCCATACTGCATGTAGAGCTTTCATCTACCAGTTCCTCATTTCCCTCATTCGATGTAGATAGATCCGACAAGTACCTATTTGGTGGGTCCTACAATCCATCAAATGGAAAGTGAAAGTGACAAATATAAAATATAGTAAATTGAAAGTGATTATACAATTATATTTCTATACAGATCTTCTTTGTCTATATATACATTATATGATTATATAATATGTCTATTTATAAGATACATTCTCAATGATAAACAATAAGAATACAAGAAAATTATGTTTATTTATTGAATTATACCTGCTAATCCATGTCACTATGCACAATCCATGCCAAATGGGTCAAATTTTCTGTAGTCAATTGACTATTTGCAAAAAGGGTGACAATTAGACACAATATAAACATTGGTAATTATAAATAACATATGTTATAATCATTAGAAATGAACACAATAAATATGTAATCAAATTTCCTGAATATGTTAATCATTTACTTTAAGTTAGCTAAAAATTACATGATACACCTTTGCTACAAATAACTTAGAAGACAACATGAACAATAGGCAACATCGCAAACATGAACAAATTTTCCTTATATATGGAATGCAAGATCGTCAACAGAAGGGGTGACGATGTACCTATAGTCAATTGACTATTTACAAAAGGGTCATAATCAGACACAACATAAACATTGGTAACTATAAATAACATATGTTGTAATCATTAGAAATGAACACAATAAATATGTAATCAAATTTCCTGCATATGTTAATAATTTATCTTAAGTTAGTTAAAAATTACATGATACGTGTATCCTACAAATAACTTAGAAGACAACATGAACAATATGCAACATCGTAAACATGAACAAATTTACCTTAATATATGGAATGCAAGATCATCAATAGAAGGGGTGACGATTTTTGTAGTCATTGATTATCTTCTTCTTCTTCTTCTTCATCATCATCATCATCGCCATCATCACCATCATCATCGCCATCATCATCCCCATCATCACCATCATCATCACCATCATCACCATCACCATCATCATCATCATCATCATCATCATCACCATCACCATCATCATCATCACCATCACCATCATCGTCATCATCATCATCTTGATCTTCATCATCTTCTTCTTCATCATCTTCAATATCTTCTTCTTCCATAACATTATACTTTATCAACCTTCCTGTTGGATCATGTCTAACAACAAATGACCAACCTTGTTTATGTGGAACCTCTAAGTAAAACACTTGCTCACATTGGCTTGGAAGAACATAGGGCTCATCTCCAACTAGCTCAAACGACCTTGTATTGATCATTGTAAATCCATTATCATGTTGAATAATCGTTCTATCTGGATCATTTTGATTTAATCGTAACCTATACCATTTGACTATGAATAGAACTACTTTGAAGGTGTTAAATTCACACTCAATTATATCATCCAAGATGCCATAGTATTGATTTTGTGATTTTTGAGGATGTATGTCATTTCTAGATGATATATTGGTGACATCAAAAATTGCAGTTATCCTAGAATCATAGGTTTTCTTTGTGTCATCCAACCCTTTTGTGTGAAATCTGTGGCCATGATAGTACATAGCTTTGTGGTGCTTGACTTGCAATTTTTGAAGTGTGTAAATTATTTGCATCGTTAGTTGATATGAAACATACGTCGAGTTATGATCATTAGTAAATTTCTACATACCTCTCCAACTCTTAAACCCTTTACTAGATCAACTACCATCGGCATAACATTGGAATCTCCATTATGATGAGTTTTTGTAACCAATGAAGCAACGCCTTCCCATGTTAATGAGCAACCATTTTTTTGACATCATTCAATCCATTCCATCATCCAATCAAGATTGTTCACAATATACAAATGTATTGCATCCCACTCTCGACCACCTGTTTCAAAAAAATACACCAATTAAAAATAACTTATATTGAAGATTTATAAGAATTAATTAATTACAATAACATCTTAGATTTACTTCTCACTTTCCTCAATCTACCTTTGCCCATCAAGTACTCCCCTTCAAATTTGTTAATTGAGTTGGGATCCCGAATATGATCTACATGGATCTTTGCTACAAACTTAAGAAGATATTCATTAATGTACACCATGGTCTAGTATACTATATATCCCTCCACCATAGAACCCTCAGGATGTGCTCTCTATCGAACCAAGCCTTTTAGAAATTTCAAGTGCCTCTCAACCATCCACATTGACCTGGTTGGTACAGGTCCACACAATTCAATCTCCTCAACTTGATGTATGAGGTAGGGTTCTTGTGCATTGAAAAAACTTGGAGGTAGACACTTTTGCATTTCATACATCAGAAGAGGAATTTTTCTCTTCCAATATTTTATATCTTCTTTATTGATTTCTTTAGATGACAACCACCTCATGTATTTTCCAAGATCATATATAACCTGTTTGACATTGTTGGCGAAGTGGCATGGGAGAGATAGAGGTAGAACGTACTGCAATATTTGTAAAATGATCTTGTCAATATTTTATAAAAGAATGCAATTGAAAATACATGAAATATATAAATATATAGTGAATACAAAATAACATGAATTACCTTAATAAATATATGCCAATTGTGTGTTTTCAACCCTAGCCCAAATTCACTTTTATTTGATATGACATTGTTTATGTTCACAACAAATCCTGTGGGAAATCGTATTTTTTATATGACTTCTTTTATAGCATTGCTCTACTGCTCTGACAATAACCAACTAAGGGCACTTGTATCAATCTAGTCTCCATTTTTATTTGATTGAATGCCATTTTTCATTGCATGGTTGGATTCTTCAATGTCACTACAAGTTTTGACAATTTGATCTTTGTCACGCCTTCCATCCAAGATTTTCCATAATGTCTCTGCTACATTTTTTCCAATATGCATAGGATCAAAAAAATGCACAATTGGGAGTTTCTTGTAGTACGACAACCTAGTAAATTGCGTAGGATAAATTTTTAGTCCTTTTGGAAGTTGGTCATTGATGTCTTGACAACCTTCACAAGCATCAATCACATCATCAGTAAACAAAACACAATATCGAAATATAAATTTGAAACAAAAACCATCAAATGGAATGACATTACCTCGACGATTTATTTTATTGTATGCCAACTTCCATAGGTGAGGTGTCATTCTCTGTGGCTTTGACATAGTCTCTTCTAGACCATTGAAAAGATTTTTTCTGGTAATTCGGTACTTATGATTTTTGTGTAGAAAGTGTCTATTCTCATCAAACACCTGCTTTCTTAAACTTTTTGAATGATGAGATTTCATCTTTGGACCACAAACTGGACATGCAAATTTACCCTTTGTCTGAAGACCTACAAGATCATGTATAATTGGATTAAATGTGTTAACTTTGACATACCAAAAAAGAGGTGTCAAGAAGAGAACATACCACAAAAATGTGTTAGCCCAGGGGCATCATGTATTGTCCATACAAGCATTGCATGAAATTAAAATTGTCTTTGTCCTATTGGTCTACAAATGTCATACATAGTAACCCCATTCCATAACACCACCAACTCATGGATAAGGGGTTCAATATATATGTTGATATCTTTAACTTGGTACTTACCTAGTTGAATGAGCAAAAATATTACATAATTATTTTGACCATTTGATGGATTAGTAATAATAAACTAATTTAGATGACCACTAAATAAAAAAATACCTGGAACAATCAGTGTCAACATTATGTGCTCTCTCTTTATGGACAACCAAGGAGGTATGTTATAATTGATAACAAAAATAGGCCACATAGAGTAAGTAGATCTCATCTCTCCATAAGGATTGACACCGACTGCTGCCAATGAAAGCTTGAGATTATGAGGTTCTTCTTTAAAGTTTGGCCATTTTTTCTCTATTTCCTTAAATGCTAAACCATCTGAAAGCATTCACATAATGTCATCTTGACTTCTATTGCATGCATGGTAATCCATAAATTGTACCAAGCTATTACACTTGAATAATCGTTGCAGACGTGGAATAATGAGAATATGCTGAAGAACCTTGCGAGACACCTTTTTTGTTAATCGATCTGATTGATATCTACTGAGATGACAAGTAGGGCATTGTGTTGCAAATTCATGTTGTTTATGATATATAATATGATCATTCAGACATGCATGTATTGTTTGATACTCCATTCCAATATCTTTCATAATGGCAGATAATTCTTGGTACGAGCGAGGTAGAATGTTTGATGGTGGTAACAAACACTCACCTATCAACCTACGACCAAAAATATAATTTCTTAATTTAAAGAATATTAATTGCTACACGAACCCAATGTTAATTGTAAGGGAACTACAAGTAAAATAATGAAAGACGATGGCATACCTTAACATACATGTCATTGCTACATTGGATAAACCATTCATAACCTTCAAGTTTACCAATAGCAAAACAACGGCAAGAAGAGTTGTTTTGGAGCCTTCATATAGGGACTGTTGTGCCTTCTCAAGTAAAGGTACATCAAGCTCTACGTCATCATTATCATCATCATCATCATCATCATCATCTTAATCATCGTGATCATTTTGATCATTGTGATCTTCATCATCCTAGTCTTCTTCCATGGTATCAGTACCTTCTACTTCAATATTCACACCTCCATGTTCCCTCATTTGGAAATTCGCATTCTCCGAATTGTCATGGAACATAACATGAAACTCAGGGATGTTGACCTATATGAAAATGATGACCTTATATTAAACATGACCACAATGTCATCATCAAATCATGTCTTATGTAATTTATAAACTATTAAAATACATACCAATGGGTGATACTCGTTTCCCCCTTCAATGTGACCATTTTGCCTATAATGTTGCTTAGCTGTTGTGATTAGATATCTTCGAGTCTTTAAGCCCTTACACATTTTGCAAGGACAATAACATTTTCCATCACCTTTTCTTTTTAATTTAGACCATAGTCTAGCAATTGTCTCCCTATTTCTTTGTGCTTTGATATCGTCAGACATGGTCTTTCTTTAATGGAATGACTCGTTGGTGGAAGAAGGATGATTTGTTTGCAACCTGCAAATGGAGTAGTAAGAGGAAGACACATATAAAAAGGAGTTAGGTCTCTGAACCAAGTAGGAGTTAGGACATGATGGAGTGGGTTCAGCCCAAGATATTTTGGAATCTTAAAGAACCTGGTAAAGGGTATCTGGAAAGGTAAAAATAAACAAGTATTTTTACAGCTACAAAGGAGGAATCGACAGCATTATAAATAATGAAGAAGAAACTTAAATCCAAACAACTTCACCTCTATTTACAATTTGACCTTTCTGCAAGTGAAATATGACAACATACAAAATTTCCAATCACATTTTCACTTAAAAAAGAACACCAAATATACCTTTGCTACAATATCTTCTTCAAATTCTTTGCTATTAGATTCTTCAGAACTGCAAGCTCCTATGCAAAAAAAAGATGAGATGTACTAAGTAATTTTTGATGGGCAATATTTAAATAAATCAACTATCAAAAAAACAATTTATGAAATTCAGTTGCTTTATTATGTACTGAAGACTTGGCAAGATGTTCCCAAGTCTATCTATAGAATGCCTATCTGCATGGTTGTTTGCAAATAGTCTAGTATGGTGCCGCTTTTGAACAACAACAAATGTCATTGGGGCTGGTAATTTGGCTCAAGAGATGCACAAGCCTGTTGACACCATAGAACTTTTAGTTCATATAGCATTCAACTATCTTATTTAACAAAATCCAAAGAGAATACAAACAAACTAATGAGCCATGTCTATCTCAATTAAATAGCAAGTACTGTAGTGAGTATTAGGAAATTGACCTTGCGAATAGCATCCCATTCATAAAGTATTAGGAAAGTGACCTTGCTGATTAGTATAACATAGATTGGTGAACAGAAAATTCATAATAAAAATCTGATTTTTTTCCACACTTGTTCAAACTATATAATGAAATGACAAAAAATGAATTGTATACGAGTCACTCCAAACCCTTAGCTTGTAATATGCTTCATAGATGAGACTGCATTATATGGTTTGAAAAAGATGTGAAAAAAAATCAAATGACATAGATACAAGCATTCTCACACCATGAGTGAAGCAACAATTGCATAAAGCTTTATTGTAAAAAAATTTTCAATATTATTTACATTGTACATACTTGTTTATATAATGCTTCAATTCCTAAACTAAGAGACTATAGCTAGTGTTCTAACCCTGCATAAAAATAAATTATGGTGCAGATGTATGAAATTATATGCATAACTACTCCTATACTAGTTTATAATACTAGATTATGATACAAAAAATCCTCATCTGAGATTTAGAATACTACTTTGATGATAAGCCCGAGGCTTTTGTGACCTAGACCAATACACAAGCTGATGGAATAAGATGGTCACATAATAAGGAGAAGAAAGAGGATCAAAATTTTAGAGTTACTAACTCGAAAAACTTAAAAATGATCCCCTTGAGGTCTTCTATGAGGGACTCTCATGCACATTAAAAACTACACATGCCCCCATATAGGTAAAACTTCAAAAGATGAAAATAAAAATCCTGCATGCAGTTTGGCAGGCACTACTCCATGTGGGAACTGTTAGTTAAATGTCACAATTCCCATCAAAACATGAAAAATCATCTACTAATTATTAAGAAGCAACACTTTGAAAACAAAACTCAAGGGGCATATGTGAAAGTGATGAGAGGATTTCCATTACTAAGGGAAGCCAACTCTTTTTTCTCATCCATATTGGATCTAGCGGATGAGATCCAACTTTAGGATATGTCCTAAGGATTTCTACTTCTCCTCCACTAAAGAAAAGTATGTCTGATAGTAACAACCTATGTCATTTGGTAAGCCAATAGAATTGCTAGAAGTCTTCACAATCTACTCCTTCCATGCTACAAGGCTTTTGAATGATCTCTTTCAATGCCTTGTCAATGGCTTCTCTTGCCTATTTTCCCTTGGATAGTTAAAAGCTTGATGGTGAGTGGAAGATACAAAGCTCTACTATTGCTACTCTAATAACAAGGTTAAGAAATGATGCACACAACCATTTGTTGTCTGTTTCATAATCCTAAATATAATTAAAAATCGTTCATACAAAATTCCATTGTATTTACCTATTTTCAATGGTCCAATTTTGAAAAATCTACTCTTGGTTTGATTGAGAAGTTCAAGAGGTCATAAAGTGTTTTAAGCACTTTCTAACTCTCCAGCACACATCACAACCTGTCAGGCACTATTTGACACCCTACTATACTGATGCCCACCAAGATCTTGCTTGCAGTACTTAATGTTGCATCATGTCTATATATATTCCATCTGCACATATTGAAATATAAAATCAAAAACAATGACAATGAAAATAATTGGATGACACATAGTAGAAAAAGGCCTGATTTGGGGAAGACTCTCTAACAGTAGACAACTGAATACAGTAGGGCTTTATTAGCTCCTACCTGGCCAAGGAAGAATGCCTTACAAATAGTCTATACAAAAGCATGAGCAAAGAGTTAAAGAAGATTTTCTAGGCAAACAAAACAACATCCTTTCATTTTAAGATAATATATAAAGGCATTCTTCCAGAGAGGGGCCAACTCGGCTCATTTTGAGTTTTTTGGGTTTAACCCATAGGCAATACTACACCAAACTGGATCTCAAATAACCTTTATATCAGACCCAGATCTAGGGACTATGAGTACCAAACTGATAACTTAGCTTTTTGTACAATCAAATCAACATATTAAAGACATAAAGCCATTTTTACAAGGGTGATATTTCCTCAAGTTTTCTTTGTTGCCAAATTCCTTTAGATAAAGATAGCTACTGTAAATAAGTGGATAGATTCACCCAAGAATCTCTCCTATATATGGAATTCCTTCTCAATTTTGGAAGGATAATTTCACAAATATTGTAATGTAAACTTCTAAAATTAGTTAATCCAGACACAAAACCAACAAATGTTTGCCAAATCTTATGAGAGAGAACAAAAAAAATGATCAGGAAATTGAAGTGGGTTATAGGATTAGACATTTCACATACATTTCCATGTAATTATTGGTCTAAAAGGTTGAGCCCTATCTTCCTTATGAGAGTAGTTTTGGTTTGGATAATAGTTTATAAAGCAAAAAAGCTATGTTGTGGACTGAATCCTTTGGTAGATACATATCTGAATTATAGAAGATTATAGTGCCAGGTTTTATTATAAATGCTTTTTTTTGTGATTTGACTTCCATATCCTTGAATCTTGATCTTAATTTTTTGTTTTAATTTTTATTTTGATTATGTAGGTATAATGGGAGAGAATTGGGGTATGTGTAATTTCTTTTCTTCCTCATAAAATTGAGCTTCAAATGAGGTTCAAGGGTGGACCCAATATCCATTTGCATTGGATTTTTTGTAAGGTTTACAATTTTGGTAGGTTTACAATTTTGGTAGGTTCAAATTGCATTTTGAATGGGTGTCATGGGTGGTGGCGGCATTGCTCTATTCCAACATTGCTTCAAAAATCCAGAGGTGAGTCATTTTATCCAATTAGATTGGATTTGCTGAAAGTTTTTAACATTCTAGTTGATTGGAATATTATTTTATTCTTTTAGTTGTCATCTTTTCTTAGTTTTCAATCTTATCCTTATTAGACATGGTTTGTTACTCCTATTAATTGAGACTTTCACTCCTTTATTAATATTGAATCTCTAGGTATTCATTTTGTGTGTCATTACATTTTGCAATACCCCTATCCCTGAGATGTTTTGGATATCCAGGCATTATATCAATCCTGGCCATGCATCAACATGGAATTATAT
The DNA here is from genome assembly GCA_028749045.1 of Cupressus sempervirens. Taxonomy (NCBI): domain Eukaryota; kingdom Viridiplantae; phylum Streptophyta; class Pinopsida; order Cupressales; family Cupressaceae; genus Cupressus; species Cupressus sempervirens. The sequence continues at coordinate 146,904,596 of CM053785.1, read as the reverse complement.
TTTAAGCCACTAAAATCTATATATTCAATGATATACTCCTCTCTAATTAGTTTATGAGAAAATAGATACTAACAATATAATTACGCCATTGGATTTATACTTCTATGAAATACATAAATTCTGAAATCTTTGAACTTAGGAAAATTTGACATATCTATCTATGAAGTCTTCAAAGATAACTGAAAATATCACGACTTTATCTTTGATGCCTTCACAGATCACACAAGTGAATTTTTTTTTGAAGCCCTTGAAGATTACTGAAAATATTGTAAATTAATTTATGAATCCTTCAAAGATCAGTCAAAAATAATTGTAAATTTTGATCTATGAAGCCTCCAAACATGACCGGGATCTCAATGCCGAAGAACAATGTGGCTGCATCACAGATCATCTGCTATAAAAAAAAACATGTTAACAAGGTTATAGTAGTATATTAGTTGATGTTAAGGGTTCCAATATCTATCTTCATAAGTCACACAATATGATCATATCCCCCTTATTTCATTAATTTTCTATATCCATTAGGAATGATTTTTGAATTTTTATGTGCATTGATGAATTTTTTTGTGCATTGACTCTTTTCTAACAAAATGAATATGTTGAGAAATCTTTTCTAATAGTGCCTTATCAACCATGAAAATTGTTGTGAGGTAATATGTTTGGTGTCCAACCTCAACAAAAATTGGTTCCATAGAATAAGAGCATAGCATAATTTCATAAGCTATGTCAGCTTCTTCCCCTGCATGCTCCAAGAGGCTTGAAAATTATATTTGGAAAATAAATGTTGATGATAGTCCTTGCTAATTATAATCCACCTTTTCCTATTCTATTCAAAATAATATTTACTCTGTTAGATCTAATCTGTTAGTATATCAAATGAGATTTGGGGACATTACGTTGTGATAGAGGAGTGAATCTAAGTAAGCAAAAGACTAAAACTACACTAGCAACCAAAGTAGGTCATTGAGTTACAAGCTCAATCACAATCACAATCACAAGAAATAGCTCATGGATAGATGAATGAAAGGGGGTATATTTTTTGGATGATAATAGCTCACAGAGACCGCAAATTAGACTTCACAATCCATCAAGCTTGAGTTCCCTTCTAACATCTCAATGTATCATACCTTGAATACATAGGATTAGGAGCACGCAGATCGACGAAATGGATCAATTCCAATTGATAGATGAATATGTTTAAGATCATTTCCACCATCTTGGTGTATTAGACCCTTGATGTACAACAATATCAACTCATTCATCATGACATATGCTTGCAGTTTTGTGAATTGACTATTTATTATTTATTCAATATTTTTAGGCATCTGTCCCAATTGATTTTGTAGTTCCAATATCTCTATTCTTCTACATTACTATTTTCTATCTTATTTTTCATTCTATGATTTGTTTCAATACATACATAGACTATTGTCTTAAGATTTCTTCCTTTTGTCTATTTCTTATAGGTAGCCCAAAAGTGGGTATTATAATGGGTTCAGATTCTAATCTACCAGTCATGACAGCTGCTGCAAAAATTCTCAAATCATTTAGTGTCTCATATGAGGTTGGTTTGTGAAGCCTATTTGAATTGCACACAATTTCCTAAAGAATAATTTTAAGAAATGCTTAAGTGAATGGAATGCAACAATATTTGGTACCACACATTTTGATAAGATATTTGAATTCTGGTTGTGTTGTAGATAACCATTGAATTTTCTCATTGAACACCTGATGGAATGGTAGAATATGCTAAAGAGGCACATGGAAAAGAAATCAAAATTCAATTCTTAGGTGGGTACACTATTCAACTGTAAAGATTAATTTTTGTATATTGTTAAATCCAAAAACTCAAATTTCAAAAGTTAAATCTCTTTGCTATGTTTTGCTTTAGCACTACTTAGGCTCCATAGCATCAACTTAATGAATATGAAGTTTTTAAAGAAATAATGAAATTTAAAAAATGGGTACATGAAAGATGAATTAGCATTTCAAAAACCTAAAGTATTGATAGTAGGGAGTCCATTTCATCCAATGATGAACCTTTAACTCAGACACCAAGAAAAGTAAGTGTAGTCATTGAAGCTATTATACATGTGTTATAACTTAATTTTTTCATTAATAAAGATTCAAGAACCTATCAAACATTTTGTTTCTTTTTAGAGATGTGAACCACAAATGACTTTATACATTATTATTTCATTCATTAGAGGTTCACTCACCAGGCAGGGGTGCTGCTCCACTTGCACTTGCTTTTATGACACTGCAAACATAATCATCAAATATAGCTATTGCCATTCATGCAATGCATCAACAATCAAAGCATTGATGCCAAGGAGGCTCATTGTTGGATGGAATAGACTCCTTGCCATCAATTTTTTAGGTGTTTGAAATTCCATTTCATTTTTCATGTACCAAATTTTCTATTTTAAAAATTTAACTCATAATATTTCATATTCATTGAGTTGACACTATGTGGCCTATGTGGTGCTAAAGCAAAACATACCTAAAAGATTTGATACAAGAGTTTCTGGATTTAGTTGTATAGGGAAAATCATCCCTTCACTTGAATTTTTTAACCCATCTAACAATTAAATACTAAAAACATAACCTTCAAATATAACTACTATTATTTGTTCCATATATCAACTATCAAAACTTTAATGCCCAGTGGGCGTCTCAATTGTTCAGGCCAGAAACCCAAATGATTGAAAAAGTGACTTGATGGGTTTCAAACCTTTCCTTTTTAGCTAGAATCAGTGCCCATTCATAGAAATATCTAGGAAGCAAAAGGATTTATGTGTTTTATGAAGAATTTTTTAGATACTATAGTCATGACTCCAAGACTCCATAAATGTCCAAAATGATATAGGAGATATTTTTGTTCTTCTCAACCATACATGAGCCTGGAAGAGTTAGTAAAGTTTATGCAGTAGGTTGACTAAGCAAATTGGGTGCTCATACATAGGAAAGTATCAATTGGCAATGAAGCATGATATACATGTGGCAGAAATTGCTAAAGAGATTGCAGAGAAAAACTTTGTTCAAAATGACCTAATGGGTGCCATGGCTAAGATTGAACAAAAAATGGTAGAAAAATGTGATAAGAACCTTGATTCCTTGCCTCTTCCTCAATTTTTGCCTCTTCTCCTAAATTGTTTGTACAACTCCCGCGCGCATGCATATTCACATCCAAATCGACATGCACACATGCCCTACGAGTGATATACCTCCCACCCTCTACGCTAATCTACCGCCTCCCAATTTAATAGAACAATGAAATGGGTGGCTGTTAAACCCTATTTAACAAAACAATGAAATGGGCGGGCGCAATGCCCATTTTCATTTTGTCATGTTCAACTAAGTGTTGGTCAAAATTTTGACCAACACATTAAACCCTATTTAACAAAACAATGAAATGGGTGGGCGTAATGCCCTTTTTGATTTTTCCATGTTCAACTAAGTGTTGGTCAAAATTTTGACCAACACAGGCATGGATTTAAAAAAAAAGAGATTTTTCCTTCCATATTGCGACCAATCTACAACATTTTGATAAATGGTCGCAAATTTTGGTCACAAAATCACCTCAAATGTACTAGTGGCAAGGAGTAAAAGCTGACTTGAGGTCAAAGTTGTAAAATAGAAAAATAATCATGATCTTATCCTTGTAGGTCAAAATTTGTGGTTAAGAAATAGAGTTGCAATATTGTGAAAAAAAGAAAATGTTATGGTTAAAGGGTTAGCAAAGTGTCACATCATTCCCACCTATGTTTTCCTTCTGATCAAGGGTTTCCTTATTTAACAAATCTAGTGTAATTGTGTATGTGCATCTTGTTATGGTTGTTTTTTACTATTATCTGTACTTCATGAAATTTAGTACAACTAGGTTAAAACACTTGATACTTCTCATAATATTTGGAAATATTTGGAAAATAGTTTTGAAGGTGATGAACATTCTAAGAAATTGAGGCTACAAATTTGGATTTGTGCATTTCAAGATTCTAAAATGATGGAAGATGAATCTATAAGAACATATGTAGGGAGGATATTAGAAATTACTACATGTATCAGATCTCAAGGAGGAACCAAGGAAGATGATGAGGTGATTTGGAAGATATTGAAAAGTTTAATGCCACAATTTAGCAGGCAGTCCAAATGATATAATTTTTCTTTCTTGTACCAAAAATTTCACCAAGGAAACATTACTTGGGAGACTTGAAGAAGTTGAGAATGAGCTTAGATAGTCCAGAGTGTTGACCAAAATAGAGACAACTTTTAGTACCCTAAACACTCGACCTAATCTATTAAGGAGCATAAGTGCTAAAGGAGATTTTTCTAGTAGTATCAGATCTGATGACGACAAAAAGATAGAAGAAGGAGTAGCCCTTTTGGTAAGAAGAGAAAAAGATGGTAAGAAAATCTTTAAATGTTGGACTTGTAAGGAGTTTGGTCATTATGAATCTAAGTATCCTAAAATAGGGAAAAAGTATAAAGGAAAGTTTAAACCTAGAAGATATAGAGATTGTTTGTATGCCAATGAAGAAGATGATTCTAATGAACAAGTACTAAGTGCTAGTGATGATCAAATAGGATTTGTAGCTATTAAAGAAGAAAGTCTAGAGAAAATGGTATTTGGATAATTGATAGTGCTTATTCACATTATATGACTGGTGATATGAACAAATTTGTAGACTTCAAAAGTTATGATGGAGCCATTGTCAGAGTTAGAAACAATGCAGCTTGCCATGTGAAGGTATTGGATCTATAGCTCTTGATGGTAAGACTAACATTGAGGATGTATACTTTATTGATGGTTTGAAACACAATCTTTTAAGTGTTGGACAAATAGTGGATAAAAGTTATTACTTACAATTCACAGAGAAGACATTCATGATTAGAGAACAAGATGGAAAGGTAATTAGAACATGAAGTAGATATAGAGGTAATGTATTTTAGATGAATCCCATTGATATTGCATGTTTGGTTGCAAGGGTAGATGATAGTTGGTTATGCCATAAGAGCTTTTGTCATATAAACTTTGACAGCATTATGAAAAATAGTTGTATGTTTGTAGTTAGAGATTTTGCTAAGATTGAAAAGTCTACTAATATAATTTGCAAGAAGTGTGTATTGGCAAAGCATAACAAAACTTCTTTTCCTAGCAAGAATTTTACTACTACAAAAAAGTTGGAGATTGTAGAAATAGATCTTAATGGTCCTACAAAGATTAAAAGATTCTATGGTGAAAGGTATTTCATGATTATTGTTGATGACTTTTCTAGAATGATGTGGTATGCATTTCATAAAGAAAAATATGAGGCATTTGAAAAGTTCAAGATATTCAAGAATAGAGTTGAGAATGAATTAGGTATGAAGATTAAATGTTTAAGATTAGATGGAGGAGGAGAATTTACTTCAAATTAGTTTAGCATCTTTTTTGAAGCTAATGGAATCAAAAGACAATTATCAGCATTGAGAACCATTGAACAAAATGGCATTGTAGGAAGAAGAAACATGCTAGTAATAGAAGCAACAAGTGCTATGTTAGCAAAGAATGATGTATCAAAGATATTTTGGAAAGAAGTTGTGAATACAGTAGTCTACACTATGAACAAAGTGCAAGTGAGAAAAGACATAAATAAGACCCTTTATGAATTATGGTTTGGTCACTCACCTATAGTTAAGTATTTCAAAAAATTTGACAGAAAATGTTATTATAGACACCCAAAAATTGGAAAAGACTTGAATTATGCAATAATGACCAATCAATGCAAATCAAGGAGGAAATTAGAAGAAACACAACAGAATTTTAAATCAAAATTCACATCAGTTCTTTAATTATCTATCAAATTGACAAGACCTAAATCAACTTTAAAAGAGGAGAAAAACAATTCAAATTCATAAAACAAAATTCAAAAAGGGAGGAAGGAAAAGAAAAAGTGTTGGAAATAAATAGACATTTATTAAATCAATTATCTTCACAAAAGAGAAAATCTCCCTTTTTAATTTTAAAAATTAGAAATATCCTCATTTAACCTCAAAACCAAGTCTATTGGATTCTTCCTCCTGGTCTCTTATAAGATATTTTAAGTTTTAATTTCATCCACTAGTTAAAGGTGAAAATCCTAATTCTTAGCCCAACCCCTTCCAAATCGTATAAATAGGAGGGAAATCCAAGAGCCAAAGAACCCAATTTTTAGGCATCTGCACTATAGGCACACTTTGAGTTATCATTTTAGCATTATCATTCTAGAAAATTCATAGCATTTTAGCATTTTTTTTATGTCATTTAGCATCATTTATTACATGTTAGCTCATTTTATGTCCATTGTCATGGCATTCTAAGAGTTTTTATGTTCATATAATCTACATTATAGTCATAGATCTTGTACGCATTCTTGTAGATCTACATTCTAAGCATACTCCCATTCTAGAGCTATCATTGGGATACTGGTCTGAGAGCTTTCTTAGTAGTTGTTATTAGGGAAACATGAGACATTCATAGAGTTTACATTTTCATAACTATTTCTTGGGTTCAGTCTAGTTCCTCCACATTTACCCCACTTGTTTCTCCTTTTGTTGACCCTTGTCCCAAAATCTTTAGGCTAAGCAACCAATGTAATCCACTCCTCACCCCACTAATGCCTCTTGCATCTTTTGGAGCTTATCCCATGGAATTTTTAGGAGATTTTATCTCCCTTGTCTCCTCCTTCACTCTTCACATTATCTTTGTCATCCCAGGTAGACTATTTTCCACCTGTGCCATTGGCTCATCATCTACTACCAACTGCAACACCTATTGCACTGCAGCCCCTAACAACATCTTTAATGCCAACAAGGGAATTTATTTTGCCCTGCTCCCCACCTCTTTGGGTTGCACTGATACTTGTCTTGCATGACTCACTTCACTTGGCTTTGAAATTACCACTTGTAATTTCAACTGATACACCAATTCTTGAAGGTTCACCAAACACACTTTTCTCTTCGCCCTTGCCTTGTCCACCTTCCTTGGTTAGCATCACCCTCATACTATGATTGATCTAGTGATCTTGACATATTTCAACTTATATGCTTCCTAAAAATTCTCAATATATCCACTGGCCACATTCTACTCTCCACCTTGCCTTGTTCCATTCCCACAATATCCACTTACTTATAGCCATCACTCACCTACTACTTGTTCTCTACTATTTTACCATATATTTTCTCTCTACATCCCACCGCACTAGTACTAGGTACACTTGATGCTTGGCTCTAACACTCATCCACCCTAATTCCTACTGACACACATTGTTAAATAGAATCTATTACTAAATTACCACTAAAACATCCCACGCTTTCTTATCCAGCTAGTACAATAGTTGCTCCTAGGTAGAACTGAATAAACTCAACACTATTACACACAACTGGCATCATGCTTGGTTTTTAAATAATGGTTCTTTTCACTATTATGTACTTCTAGTTCCTTAATAATGTGTTTTACAAGAGGTGCCAGGATGAAGTCATGATATTTTATTGGTTTTTCCTTTGACATGTGACTGTTTGCATGCCTATTTTTATTCTTTTTTGGATGTAACTTTGTTTTCTAATAATTGTCATATTTTTCATGTACATTGTTCATGTTTTCCAATACTGCTTAGTGTGACATAGTATTCATATCACCATAGTTGAGCTAGTGGTGATTGTACTTAATCAATTTTTATTAAATGCTCTATGATGACAATTAATTTTGCATCTCTTTACAAAGTGATAGTTAGTTGCATTCATTTAGTTTGCATTTTCATCTCAAGTTCTTTAAAAAAAATGGTTGGCACATAAATTAGGATTCCACAAGAAGACCTTCACACATTCCTTCAACAAATTCACGACTAGTTATCTGATAATAAACAACAACATCAACATCAAGGCAAGCTTTTAGCACTCAACTATCATGGACTTTGTCTCCTCCCAATATCGCCACTATGCATCACACATCATTGTCTTATATTTTCATTCCACCTATTGCATTATGTGGGTTTTGAATCTGTTCAACAATTCTAGTTACTATTGCCTTGTATCAAATTTCATTCCTGATCACACCCCATCATCTGTTGCATTACATGGAATTTTAATCTCATTTCATCATGTCCCATTTTGTTTCCTTTTCATTCATCATAATTCACTACATCACATATGATTCCCCCCCATTTCATTTTTATTATATTTCACTTTCCCTATTTTTCTACATTTGTGACTAGTATTTTGTTTTCTTCGTCACATTACATTTAATTCGTGCATTTCATCTATTTCATTTCATGCCTTTTGGATCTCATAAGTTGACATCCCATCTCATAACTTTCAAATCTCAGACAATTTCATTTCCTTCCATTTTTCACCTTCATTCACATTCCATTTGTCACATTACATTTTATCACATTTTATTTCATTACATTCCCGTTACATTTTCCTACATTTTTTTAATTTATCAGTTCATGTCATTACATACTATCTTCACATTTTTATTTTCATTTTATCATGTTCCATTTCATAACCCTTTGCCACACATTTATTCATTTACATTTCTTTCCTTTCAAATTTCATTACCTTACATATCATTACATTACATTGCATTACATCACAAAAAATTTCATTTCATTACATATCATTACATTACATTACATCACATTACATTAATTTTTATTCCATTACATACAATCCTATTTTAGCATATACCTCATATCATATTTTCTCTCATTACATCATATTAATTCCATTTTTTTGTCGTTTCATCACATTCTTGATTCACTTACCAATTTATTTTAATTTCATTACATTAGCTTTGATCATTTCATTCCCTATCATTTCATCCCATATCATTTCTTTCATTAGACATTTCATTACCTATTTCATTTCACCACATATCACTCTTTCCACATTTTTTCATATTTTCATTACATTACCACAACATTCATCCCATTACATTTCATTAAATCCAATTTCACTTTACCATATTTCATTTCATGTCATTACACTAATATTATCACATCACCTTTTCATTGCATCATTATTGCCATGTCATTTAGTTTAATCATTATCCATATGTCCAGCTACATTAATCATTCATATATATATATATATATATATATATATATATATATATATATATATACATATATATACATACATCAACATCTACTACTACCATATCTGTCAAATCAAATAATCACATGCATACACGAGTCCATGATATAACAATTGCACACATGTAAAATATTAGATATCTCATAAAGAAAAAACAACAATCAAAAAATACATCCATAGACCAAATCTACATGAATTTCAGATAAACTGCACCAATGAGAAGATCCAATAGATCAAATAACATGAATGTCAATAAATCATAACATATATCCACATGAACATCCAAGGATCAACCAAGTACATCAACATGAGTATCAAATGAACATCAAAAGAATAATCATACATAATGAGGAATACGATCACAACACATAATATCAACTCATCCATGTGTAGGTGCTTGATTCGATGGTCCTTGCTCATTGGGGGTACTCATATCCTCTCAAGGCTCCTCCCCTGTCACATCTATCATTGGTGCAACATCAACTATCTAACTAGTCAATGCCCCATCTATCCTTAGTGGTGGTGGTGGTGGTGGCCTTGGTATCACTACAACTATAAAGGCCTATAATGTACTCATCACCTCACCCATACAAGCCTCCATGGCACTCATCCTAGCCTCCAAATTAGTCAATCCCCCTAGCCTCTCCATGGGTGGTTGTGCATATGGTGGCACCTATTGTACCTATGTTTGTGCCTCCTATAGATCCTCAATAGGTGGCCTCCACCACTAGAAAAACTACACATCCTCAGGAAACTTGGCCCTCATCTTCTCTACCCTACCCTACTCAACACCTGTATCTTGTTGCCTAACTCAAACTCCACCAACCATCCCTCCTCTCACCCTCACACCTCCATGGCCTCAAATTCCTCCAACCCTCCCTACATTGAACCTCATGCCACACCCCTTTGTGGTAGTACCATAGCTACTCGACCTTAGCCTCACCTCCCTTGTACTCTGACCACATCTCTCACCCTGACTTTGGCCCTCCATCTCCCTCTACCTCTCCCTAGACCACCCTCATCATCATCATCCTCTACCCCACTTGATGGCTCATCTATCCCTAGAATAGGCTTGGCTAGATCTATGTATCCAGGGAAGGGATGCTTCCAAAACCATTGTGCATAATCCCCCTCCATCCCTTCATCTTCTATCATATATTGCAATGCCCATGGTTGTGGTGTGTCTATCATCTACAAAATGGCCTCTAGAAAAGCCTCATACTCCAAAGTCGGACCCCACACCACTATTTGAATGCACCAGAGCATAATATTCTAACCCCTATGGCATGCCTTGCCATCGACTAAACTGTCTCACCACCCACCTAAAATAAAATGACTCTATCACTGTAGGTACCTAGCCCAAGAAATACCTCAGCCAAAAGAAGTATCCCATCTCATCATCATCCTCAACCCATGGCTCTATGAACTAGTAAATTCTCCACACTATCTTATCAATGTCATTCTAAATTTGCAACCAATACTCTATCTTGCCCAAATGGGGTTGCATGATCACACCAAAATAAGTATACATGTATGTTAGGAACCTGTGTGTTCCTTCTATTTATTTTGTTAGAGTAGTGTTGTTGGACGCATATGCTTTGTAAGTCGTCCCGTGAGTATATTTTATTATCCCACATGCATAGGTAGTATTACTTTTCTAGATTGTACTCAGTATATAAGAATAGGTTGAGGCCCTTGATGGGCACGGACGAATTTATTGTATTGAGCTTGCTCAAAGGAGGTTACCCCCTCGAAGTGGCCTGCGATCAGTAGATTCATTCTGAGTTCTGCTATCACTTTGTATTCTGTTATTTCGAGCATTCTCATGATATTTCTATAAGGAGGTTCATCACATCTGGTATCAGAGCACTCTCTTGGGCTTGCTGGGTGGAAATTACATCAAATTTTTTTTTCTATCGTGGCCTTCAGGTTCCTCTCACTTCTAATATCTCTTGTTATTGCAATAACTCTTTTCAGTTGTTCTGTCCTTGGCGACCCAACCCCAAATTTTACATATCAAAGCCCTAAATCCCTCATTTATCTAATTTTAGGGTTTGCCCTATCTTTTTCACCTCTCATCCAATCGCCACCAAACTGAGCCACAAGATTCAATTCCTCATTTTGCTCCCTTATCCCTCTTGGACTGTTCGCCTCATTTCACCTCCCTACCCTTGAAACCCTCATTTTTCTGTTTCCCTTGTCCCCAGATAGTCTCCCACCACCCGTCGAACACCCATTTCCTATCTGAGTTTTACCCAAATCCAAGTTTGCCGTAACTAAAAAAGTTTTTGTTTCTCATCTTCTACCCATTCCAAAAAAAAAAAAAAAAAAAAAAAAAAAAACCTTGCTTTATGGTTGTTACGCGTACAGGAGCAAAAATCATGGAAGAGGAAATGGCATCCCTCAAAACCAAACTTCAAGATCTGGATGACAAAATTCTGGGTCTTAACTTTCAGCAGTCAGCCATGAGCCGAAACCATTCAGGCGATACTGGGTCCTCTTCTGGCAATTTCCGTGGACCAAAGCTTGATTTTCCACGCTTCGATGGTTCTGATCTGACTGGATGGATCTATAGGGCAGAGCAGTATTTCAGCTTGCATAATACTTTGGATAACCACAAAGTCCCCCTTGCATCTTTTCATTTGGAACATGAAGCTCTTCAATGGTTCCGTTGGTACATCAAGGCTAATGTAGGCCCAACGTGGAGAGAATTGTGCACCCTCATTTTGGAGCGCTTTGGCCCTAGTTCCTTTGATGATTTCACAGGAGCACTCACTAAACTGCGTCAAATAGGCACTGTAAGAGAATACCAGACAGAGTTTGAAAAATTAGCTAATCACACAGAGGGCTTGTCTGATGAATTCTTCCGTAGTTGTTTTGTCAGTGGTCTGAAGGATGCACTTCGCTTAGAAGTCAAAATGTTTCGACCTACTACAATGATGGAAGCCCTTGGGTTGGCTAAGTTAGCGAAAGACAAGATTAGTGCTCTACAACGCTCCAGATCTAATTTTGTTCCATTCAGAAATACAGGTTCTCACAACCCTCCAGTCATACCAGCTCCCAGAACTACTCCGATCAAGCACTTGTCTGAAACAGAGATGCGAGTCAGGCGAGACAAAGGGCTTTGTTATAATTGTGATGAGAAATGGTCTCGGGGCCATAGATGTGTTCAGCAAAAGCTCTATCTCTTGGATGTGGATTCTCCATCGGAACTGGAAGAATATGTAGATGCTCAGGAAACAGTGGATGATGAGGTTGAGCCTCACCAGCCTGAACCTCCTTCACCAGAAGCTCCACCAGAGATATCTGTCCATGCTTTGGCAGGAGTCACTACTCCACAAACCATGCGGGTCCAGGGTTTCTTCAAGAAGATCCCTCTTACTATACTCATTGATTCTGGTAGCACTCATAACTTCATTGATCCACGAATAGCCAAACAGGCTGATTGCTTTATCCATCCCTGCTCTAGCTTTGAAGTCATGATTGCCAATGGGGGCACTTTACCTTGTAAAGGGAAATGTCGCAATGTGCGTCTCTCTATTGGCGATTATAACATGCGCTCTGACATGTTTGCCTTACCCTTAGGTGGCTGTGATGTGTTTTTGGGTGCCCAATGGTTACGCACTCTTGGCCCCATTCTCTGGGATTTTGCTGAACTTTGGATGCAGTTTTCAGCCGAGGGGCACCAACACACTTTGAAAGGCTTACAACCAGGGTCTCTCAGCATCATCAGTTCACACCGTATGGAAAAACTTCTTAAGAAGAATTCACATGGTGTCATCGCTCAGCTCCATTCCATTCAGATGCAGCCATCAGCAGTCTCTAGCACTCCTGCCGATCTCCAACACATTTTGGACAAGTATTCTGGTGTATTTGCTGAACCTGTGGGATTACCTCCTTCTCGTCTAGAGGACCACCGTATTCAGCTCCTTCCTGGTAGTGTTCCGCCCAACATCAGGCCCTACCGCTACCCATTTCATCAGAAGACCGAAATCGAGATACTTGTCCGTGACTTACTGAAGCAAGGTATTATTCGCCCTAGTACCAGTTCCTTTTCTTCTCCAGTTCTGCTTGTTCGCAAAAAAGATGGGTCATGGCGACTCTGCATTGATTTTCGCAGCCTTAATCATCTCACTATAAAGGACAAGTTTCCCATTCCAGTTGTTGATGAACTTCTTGATGAACTTCATGGGGCTCATTTTTTCTCCAAGTTAGATCTTCGTTCTGGGTATCATCAAATTCGGGTTAATGAGGAGGATATACCTAAAACTGCCTTCTGCACACATGATGGTCACTATGAATTTTTAGTCATGCCCTTTGGCCTCACGAATGCTCCTTCAACATTTCATGCAGTGATGAATAACATATTTCGACCATACCTCCGGAAATTCATTCTGGTCTTCTTTGATGATATCCTCATATATAGCAAAACTTGGGCTGAGCATCTCCATCATCTGGAGCTTGTCTTGCAACTTCTCTCTAATCATCAACTCTGTGCAAAACTATCTAAATGTGTGTTTGGCTAGGAGGAAGTGGAGTATCTCGGGCATATTGTTGCACACCATGGAGTGCGGGTGGATCCTACAAAAATAGATGCCATGAAAACTTGGCCGCATCCTAAAACTCTCAAGAGCCTTCGGGGTTTTTTGGGGTTGACTGGCTACTACCGCAAGTTTGTCAAAGATTACGGGAAAATTGCAGCACCATTGACAACTCTGTTAAAAAAGGATGCCTTCTCCTGGACCCCTGTTGCTGAGACTGCATTTGAACAACTGAAACAGGCTATGTGCAGTACACCTGTTTTCGCAATGCCAGATTTTTCCAAACCCTTCACTATTGAGAGTGATGCTTGCGGCAATGGATTGGGTGCTGTTCTCCTGCAAGATGACCATCCTATTGCGTTCACTAGCAAAGCCCTCAAGAATCTAGCCCTCTCTACTTATGAAAAAGAAATGATGGCTATTTTGCATGCTGTACAGAAGTGGCGGCCATACCTCTTAGGGAGTCATTTTTGCATCAGAACCGATCACCAAAGTCTGAAATACTTCCTGGAACAACGGGTATCCTCTCCTACACAACAGAAATGGGTCAGCAAACTCATGGGGTATGATTATGAGATCACCTACAAGAAGGGTAAGGAGAATATTGTGGTAGATGCTCTTTCTCGCACATTTGATAATCAAGCTTCCCTTTCCGCTATTTCTATGCCCATTCCCAATTGGTTAGCGTCTGTTCAGTAGGGCTATGACAGTGACTCTTCTTTATCTCAAATCATTCACCAGCTAGCCAATAATCCTTCTGCTATACCACATTACTCTTGGGATGGTGCTTCTCTTCGATACAAGGGTCGGCTAGTGCTTCCTCAGAACCCAGCTCTACATCAGGCTATTTTTTATGAACTCCATGCTTCTCCTTCTGCAGGGCACTCAGGCTTCCTCAAAACTTATGAGCGAGCAAGGAGAAACTTCTTTTGGAAAGGGATGAAACAGACGATTCAACAGATGGTGGCTGAATGTGATACTTGCCAACGCCACAAGGGTGAAACGACCCTCCTTCCTGGCTTGCTCGAACCATTGCCCATCCCTACACGGATTTGGACTGATATTTCTATGGATTTCATTGAAGGGCTTCCTAAATCCGGTGGCAAGATAGTGATCTTGGTTGTGGTTGATCGTCTCTCGAAATATAGTCATTTTTGTGCCCTCAGCCACCCCTATACTGCCTCCTCTGTTGCACAAATCTTCATGGACCAGATATTTCGTCTTCATGGACTCCCTTCTTCCATTGTCTCTGATCGTGATGCAACTTTTACCAATCATTTTTGGACTGAACTGTTTCAGAAAACTGGCACCAAACTGAAGATGAGTTCGGGCTATCACCCACAAACTAATGGTCAAACTGAAATTGTCAATAAATGCTTGGAAACTTATCTTCGTTGCTTCACTTCCGAACAGCAACATCAGTGGGCCAAGTGGCTCCCTTTAGCTGAATGGTGGTACAATACCTCTTACCACACTGCCTCTAAAATGACTCCATATGAAGCAGTCTATGGTCAGGCACCTCCAGTGCTCCTTCCCTACACTCCCAACAGCTCACCAGTCCAGGCAGTTGACATAGTTCTCCGCAGCAGGGATCAGATTCTTCGTACCTTACAGGATAATCTTCACATGGCCCGTAATCGAATGAAACAGCAAGCAGATCAACACCGTTCTGAGCACTCATTTCAAGTTGGGGATATGGTTTTTCTTCGTCTACAGCCATACAAACAATCCTCCCTAAAGCTGAAAGGGCGTCATAAGCTGGCCCCAAAATTTTATGGGCCTTATAAGGTTCTGCAGAAGATTGGTTCAGTTGCTTATAAACTGGAACTTCCTCCTTCTTCCCGCATTCATCCAGTCTTTCATGTTTCTTGTCTAAAGAAAGTTCTGGGTACCACTGTCAGAGCACAAACTACTCTCCCTGAAATGGATACGGAAGGATCCATTATCCTGGAGCCGGTGGCAATCATTGACCAGCGCACTCGCCAGCTTCACTCTCGCTCCATCTCTGAGGTCTTGATTCAGTGGCATGGCATGCAACCAGAGGATGCTACCTGGGAACCCCTTCTTCAGATTCAACAACAATTTCCACACCTTAAGCTTTGAGGACAAAGCTTTTTTCTAAGGGAGAGGGGATGTTAGGAACCTGTGTGTTCCTTCTGTTTATTTTGTTAGAGTAGTGTTGTTGGACGCATATGCTTTGTAAGTCGTCCCATGAGTATATTTTATTATCCCACATGCATAGGTAGTATTACTTTTCTAGATCGTACTCAGTATATAAGAATAGGTTGAGGCCCTTGATGGGCACGGACGAATTTATTGTATTGAGCTTGCTCAAAGGAGGTTACCCCCTCGAAGTGGCCTGCGATTAGTAGATTCATTCTGAGTTCTGCTATCACTTTGTATTCTGTTATTTCGAGCATTCTCATGATATTTCTATAAGGAGGTTCATCACAATGTATGACATACCCTATGACTATTTTTGCACACACACTAACCATGTAATAGGAAAATGCTCCCATGTCCATAGCTATAATAGAATCACCCTTGCTGATAGTGACGAGGCTCCCAAATACACAACGTGATGTAAATTATGATATAAATGGGCCAAAATGCCACTTCCCCATGCAAATATCAATGGTTGATCAATCATATCCTATATTAATTGGCCCCATCCAACTGAACATCCTCACCCTCGTCAGTCTGGCAACAAAAATCCTCCTATCAAACCAACCAAAATTGTTGGCAATGCCTCATATTGTAGCATCTAAAACTATGATACGCTGTCATCACCAATGTTTTCATCCCCAAACAAGTCTTAAAAATTAGTACCATCAGTAGTTTGATCATAGTACACCTAATCCCCTATTGTCAAGATCCCAAACATCTAGTATACATACTTGAGAGTCACTGTCATCTCCCCCATTGAAAAATGAAAGGTGTTGTGGTCTGAGTGCCACTTCTTAGCCACAACTATCAATAACCTCATTTTCAATCAAAACTAGGGCATCTATAGTAAATGTGTAAACCCATATTTCTCTACCTGGCAATCTATGCCTAACAATTGGCCTACTGCCTCTAATGGCCATGGATATAGTCCTTGTACCATGAGCTTTCACCCACGTACCTATTTTTCATCAAACAAACAACAACGCTGATTTTTATCCCATGTGATTACCATACATTAGTCTACTATCTAACTCTAGCTACTTAGCTATTGGTTCTATCTTGGACTTATTAGTTGTCCATCTCTATCTTGAGTCAAACTAGATAATTTTCCCTACTCTATATCCTAAGCCAAGGCATCACTCTTTACCTATCTATCATTAAGACTAATCCTACATCATCACTTTGGAATAGTTGATGGGTAAAATCACAATCCTATGTCACCCTTTTGTAAAGGAAAAGGCTAACAAAAGTATAACTTTTTACCATCAATGACATAAAACTGGTATTATTATTTAGAATTTGAAAATGAAGTAAACTAATGAAATGTGTAGAAATGGATGGAGTTTGGGATTAAATTTGTTAATAATTATTTGGAATAAGGATTGATATATTTTTCTAATTTTTATAGATCATTTTTTAGCTGCTTAAAATTAGGGGTCTAGTTCCCACCACAAAACTATATGGAGATAAAATTATTTCCCTTTAACCTTAGAGTACGTTATAGATAACATATATAGCTAGAAAAATCAACAATAAAAAATAAATTTAGACCTATATGTTCTCTTTTATAATGATTCACATTTTAACTCACCTAAAATTGATAGTTTTCATCTCCCACCACATTTTTCAAAATAAATATATTCTAACTAGAAAAGAAATTATATATTCTTGAAGATGACTCTTTCTTCTAGAATGTGATATAGTTTTAATTTTTTTTTCTACATTTAATATTTTTTCTTTCTCAATGTCAACATCTTTACAAGTGTTAAAATGCATATTTGTAGAATATTTTAGTTATAATATACTATATCTAAATAAAATAG
The DNA here is from genome assembly GCA_028749045.1 of Cupressus sempervirens. Classification (NCBI taxonomy): domain Eukaryota; kingdom Viridiplantae; phylum Streptophyta; class Pinopsida; order Cupressales; family Cupressaceae; genus Cupressus; species Cupressus sempervirens. Next base: position 146,886,949 of record CM053785.1, on the reverse strand, counting down.
TATAAAATCTATATAAGTATATTCTTGACTTTGAGCTCTATAAAATGGCATTGATATGTTATTAAAAATATATCATAAAAAATAGTAAGTGTTATTGAAATGTCAGTATTCAGAAATAATTGTATTTCTTTAGTAAATAGATAAAAACTAGTATAAAACATGCATTTAATAGACATTTCCAATTAGAAAAGTGTGAGACCATGTATAACATAGCTAGAATGAAATGATCTAGACCATATGTTTGAACAAAATTGACTTTTAGATAGAAATACTCAAATTTGACCATTCTAATAAGTTAGCCTAAAAGGTAACACAACTTTGTACTTTTACCCTAATCCCTATGCTTCACTTGTTCTGATGATCCCTACTTGATAGCCCTAGAATCTAGCCTTTTGTATTATCTTATGCTCAATTAAGGCCGTACACTCAATTTTTGCACTTCAATAATTATTTACACTATTTCCTAGGACAGACACGCTACCAAATCAATTAAATGTGTTACAATAGGAAGGTGTGCTCCTTTAACTTTCAAAAGCACTCTTTTCCACATCATATGCACTATAATATGTCAATGATTATTACAATGATCATATGCAAAAATCTATAGGGAGGAAGCACTATTCTACACAAATGTGTTGAAATATCAGACACATGCACTATCAAACTAGTCAAATGTGCTAAAACATGCATATGCACTACTAAAACAACTAAATGTGCTACATTTTCCCTGTATGCGCTAATTGGCCTCAAAACTAGGTTTTTGAATGCATTGTTTCATCCTACAAATGTACTAAAAGATCATTCAAATGCACTAAAATATTTCAAAAGCGCTAAAAGAAAAGATAAATGAGCTAAAAGATTAAAAATACCATATTTATTGTCAAAATTAGTGCAAAATTCTAAAAACACAGGCACAAATACAAAAATCTAAAAAATGGAGGATCTTAATGACTTACCAAGGCACTATAGTCTACTAGATGCTTGTACCTATGACCCCTCACAAATCTATGCTCAAAGGGACTAGAATCATTAATGACTCAAAACTCCAAATCACCAAATGAAAGAGGGGATTGTGAAAATGACAAGGGTAAAAGGTCTTGTGACCTATTTAACCCTCCTTAGTGGCATTTATATCACAGTTTCACCCTATTTTCCCAACATTAGAATCTTTTTGCTCCCTCTCGCAATTTGGGTATTACACTAGATCAACTTGACCACCTTTATTCATCAATTACCCAACATTTTAGAAATAAAATTGGAAACTCCTATTTTTCACAATTTCATTTCTTTTCCAATTTCATTTTCGAGGGGGTAATATATCCATATCAAACTAGGACATCCAAGCTGGGGCATCAAAAAAGAAAATTGAAAAAAAATCAAAAACATTCTACCACAGCCAAAATTTCAAACATCAAATTAACCAAAACTAGGGTATCCAAGTAAAAATATTGAAACATCAATCAGCCAAATCAATGACAATCAAGACATAAAACCATCAATGATCAGACATTAAGTCATCAATAGTATCAACCTCAAAACATTAAAACATCATCGATCAGACATCATTTCAATCATTAGAATTTGACCTAAAATTATAAAATCAAGACATTCTATCTCAAAGAGAGGCATTTGTAGACACCCAAAAATTGGCAAAGACTTGAATTGTACAATTATGATCAATCAATGCAAATCAAGGAGGAGATCAGAGGAAACACAAGAGACTTTCAAATCAAAAATCACATCAAATCTTTAATTATCTATCAAATTGACAAGAGCTAAATCAACTTTAAAAGAAGTGAAAACAAATTTAAATTCATAAAATAAAATTCAAAAAGGGAGGAAGAAAAATACAAGTGTTGGAAATAAATAAACATTTATTAAATCAGTTATCCTCACAAAAGAGAAAATCTCCCTTTTTCAATTGAAAAAAATAGAAATATCCTCATTTATCCTCAAAACCAAGTCTATTGGATTCTTCCTCTTGGTCTCTTATGAGATATTTTTAGTTTCACTTTCATCCACTAGTTAGGGGTGAAAATCCTAATTCTTACCTCAAACCCTTTTGAAATCCTATAAATAGGATGAAATCCAAGAGCCAGAGGACCCAAGTTTTAGGCATCTGCACTAGGGCACACTCTGAGTTATCATTTTAGCATTATCATTCTAGAAAATTCATAGCATTTTAACATTATTTTTATTTCATTTAGCATCATTTGTTACATGTTAGATAATTTTATGTCCATTTTCATAGCATTCTAAGAATTGTTATCTTCATATAATCTGCATTATAGTCATAGATCTTTCATGCATTGTTGTAGATCTACATTCTAAGCATACTCCCATTCTAGAGCTATTAATGAGATGTCAATTTTAGATATTTTTTAGTAGTTGTAGTTAGGGAAACATGAGACATTCGTAGAGTTTACATTTTGATAAAGATTTCTTGGGTTTAGTCTAGTTCATTGTCAGTCTATCTGAATTTTACATTAAAGTTTCATGAATACACATTTATACCATGTACAGTTATATCAAAAGAGATGATGACATTGGTAAACTTGATGCTAGAAGTGATGAAGGTATGTTTCATGGTTATTCATTGAAAAGCAGAGCTTATAGATGTTATAATCTGAGATCTAAGACTATATTTGAGAGTGCAAATGTGAGAGTTGATGGGGAATTCAGGATACAAGAAGAATAGTTGACTATAATTCTAATGATGAGAATTTTCTTACTAAACCAAGGAATCATGAAGTAATCTTTGAGACTAACAATGATTTGTAGAATGAAGGAGAGTTAGGGTAGGAACAAAGTTAGGAACCTAGAATAGAGCTAAGAGTTGAGATCACAACTCCTACTTTCGATAAGAATATGACAAAAGTTGTGTCACCTTTTAGGCTAACTTATAAAAATTATTATTTTTCAAACATATGATCTAGATAGATTTATTCTAGCTAATTTATATATGGTCTCACACTTTTTCAATTGAAAATGTCTATTTAATGTGTGTTTTATATTAGTTTGTACCCAATTACTAAAGAAATAAAATTATTTTAGAAAACTAATGTTTCAATAACTCTTACAATTTTTTATGATATTTTTTAATAACATACAAACACCATTTTAAAGAAATATTCTCATATAGAGTTTATAGTGTTTTTATTAGATATGGTGGTATATTGTAATTTGAAAATTCTACAACCACATATTTTAGCACTTGAAAAGATGTCAATTTTGAGAAAAAAAAAATATTAAACCATATAAAAAAACTAAAAATTATATGACATTTTAGAGGAGAGAGTCCTCTTCTAGAATGTGTAATTCTTGTTTTGGTTAGAATAAATTTATTTTGAAAAATGTGTTGGAAGATGAAAACTATAAATTATAGGTGAGTTAAAATTTGAATCATTATAAAAGAGAAAATATACGTCTAAAGACAATTTTTATTTTTGATTATTGTAGCTATATATGTTATCTATAACATAGTCTGAGATCGAAGGCAAATAAGTTTGTTTCCATATAGTTTTGTGGGGGGAACTGGACCCCTAATTTTCAGCATTTTTTAGAAAAACAAAAATTATCTATAAATATTAGGAAAATTTATCAATTCCTATTCCAAATAATTTTAAAAATTTATAAACCTAAAATTTTTCCATTTCTACACATTTCATTAGTTTACTTCATTTTCAAATTATAAATAATAATACTAGTTTTATGTCATTGAAGGTGAACAATTATACTTTTGTTAACATTTTCCTTCGTATTGTGATCTCTAAATAAAGGTATGATGACAAGAAGCAGAATCAATGAAGAACTATGTCTGATATCTCAAGTAGAATCAAAGAATACAAATGAGGCATGCAAAGATGACTATTGGAAGCAAGCTATGAAAGAAGAATTAGATCAGTTAGTGAAGAATGAGACATGGAAAGTGGTCCCTAGACCAACAAACAAGAATGTTATAGGAACAAAATGGGTATTCAAGAACAAGATGAATGACCAAGGTGAAGTTTTAAGAAAAAGAGAAAGATTGGTATGTAAAGGTTACTCACATGAAGAAGGAATAGACTATGATGAAACCTATGCTCCTGTGGAAAGAATTGAGGTAGTAAGGTTATTCTTAGCTAATGCAACACATAAGAAATTGAAGGTATATCAAATGGATGTCAAGTTAGCATCTCTAAATGGAGAACTTGAAGAAGAGGTATATATAGAATAGCCTAAAGGTTTTCCTTTAATAGATGACAAGGACATGGTATGTAGATTGAAGAAAGAATTATATGGCTTAAAGAAGGCACCCAAAATCTAGTATGCAAGGTTGGACAAGCATTTGACAAACCTTGGATTTAACGAAGGTATGGTAGACATTAATCTATACTAGAAAGAAATAAATGATGGATTGATGATTTTGGTAATATTCATTGATATCATCATATTTGGAGGAGATGATAATGAAAGTGACAAGTTAGTAGAAGAAATGAAGAAGGAATTTGAAATGAGTATGATGGGAGAGATGAAATAATTCCTAATATTATAGATTGTGTAGGATAAAGAAGGAATATTTATTTTTTAGACTAAGTATTTGAAAGATCTATTGAAAATGTTTGGTTTGGAAACATTCAAACCAATTAGAACACCTATGTTAACTAGACACATGTTATCTAGAAAGGATGAGACACCTATTGTTGATCAAAAGAAGTACACAAGGTTAGATATGAAAAAGTAGTTGGAATTATTACAAGATTTCAAGCTAATCCAAGAGAAGAAAATTATAAAATAATTAAGAGGATATTTAGATATCTGAATGAAACACTAGAGTTTGGATTGTGGTATGACAGATCTATTGATTTCACTTTATATGCTTATACTGATGTTGATTGGGTAGGCAACATGGATGCAAGAAACAACATCAATGATGAAGCCTTCTTTCTTGGAGGAAGATTGGTTTCTTGGTTAAGCTAGAAGTAGGATTGTATCTCATAAAGTACAAAAAAGGAATAATATGTTTCAGCAGTAAACAATTGTAATCAAATTGTTTGGATGAAGTAGATGCTAGAGGATATAAAGATAGAATTCAGTGAACTTGTTGTCGTATATTGTGATAACACAAGAACAATGAATATGTCTAAGAATCCAGTGTTGCATTCTAAGGCTAAGCACATATATATCAAGTATCACATGTTGAGAGAGAAATTTTCAAAAAAGGAAATCATATTGGAGTATGTAAACAACAAAGAGTAGATTGCAGATATTTTCACCAAGCCCCTTCCCAAAGAGACTTTTGAGTATTTGTGAGGTATGCTAGGAGTTATGCCCCTACCTACATCAGAGTAGATGATGCAAGAGTGCATTAGTCTAGTGTTACAAAACATTATTGTTTGTCTAGACTAAATGTTGATGCTTCTTGTATGAGGGAGTATCTATGATGGACATATTCATCTAGGACTCTTGATGGATGTTCTTTTGAATTGTGTCTTAGGACACATGAGAAAGTTAGAAATAGTGATATTGCAATTAGGATTTAACTAAGTGATTCATAAGGTGCAAAAATTGGTGAAGGTTTTGCAAATGGGGTTGCAAGCTTTGGGTTTAACCATGGAGGAAACTCCAAAGTTAAGAATTCTCAGGCTGGAGTAGTACTCAAATGGGTGACCTCCCAAGAAGTCTTAGTGTTTCACCATTGTGAGCCTTGCCTAGATCAAATGAGTTCTAAGTGTTCCATTTATTCTCATGAGAGATGGATTCATGCACTAGTATATTTGACCCCATTTTTAGACCAATATTTTTGACCATCTATTAAAATGTTTAGATTGGTTGGAATATGGAAGGGAAAATATGTTTTTTTAAGTCCATGCTTGTGTTGGTAAAAAATTTGACCAACACAAGCCCATGTTTGTCAAAATTTTGACCAACATGATCTTAATAGGTTAAAATTTAAAATGCTTTCAAATATTTCATTGTTTTGTTTGATCACTCATGCGGGAGCTCTTCTGGTGATATAAGAGGCTACAGAGGCCAATAGATAAGCTTCTTCAAGAGGTCAAAGATTTTGATCCATTGCCTGAACCCATGAAGAAAGCACTTCTAGTTGCAAGTCTTTCAGACAAACATACATGTGGGGAAGATGGTGGCATTGTAAATAATATTGGACCTATTTTACTAGAGGTAATTGCTTTGCAAAATGATTTTCAAAAGGCTATTTCACATTTATAGAAGTTAAATTATCTTAAGCTAAAAGATATTTATTGTTGCCTATATTCTAATGATGATATCATTCCAACAATAAGAGTTGATGGTTTAAGGTGTCTCATTCAGACTTTTTTGCTTGAATGGATTTTTGAATGTTATGATGAAATTGTTCTAGAGCCAGTTATGAAAACCATCAATATGATTAATAAATTGGGAGTAGGAAATGGTGCTAAGGAGAGAGATCAAAAGGGCACTACAAAAGGGAGAGATCCAAATGCTGTTGTTATAGAGGAGAGAGAATCAAAGGGTTCCATGAAGGAAAGAGATCAAAAGGGCAATGTGATGGAGAGAAAACCAAAGGATTCCATAAAGGATAGTGTTGTGTTTATTTAGGTAATAATCATATATTCTCTTTCTATTATGTTTTCTTAGGCAGCCCTATTAAAAGATCTAGTTGTATCAGTGAACCATTATATCTAGAGCTCAGATGGACAAGTACTTGGTAAGTGAATTTGTTATTTGTATTTTCAAGGAAAGTGCATAGATAATTTGACCTTAGTGCATATTCACTAAATACCCTTTGTAAATATTATTGTGTTTTCTTGGATCAGGATTCTTTCCATTGATTTATTAACACACTTGCATTGGTCTTGTAGTTGTTGTCTTTTGCAAGAATATTGTCCATATATATTTTTATCAAGTTTCAATTACTTACAGTCATCCAGTTTATGGGAGATCAAAGGTAACCTTCCTCTGTATGTTGTAGGTGTGGGATGCAATAGCTGGTAAAAAATAATATACATTTGAAGGCCATGAAGCACTTGTACATTTAGTTTGTCCTCACCACAAAGAAAGTATCTAGGTACTTCATTTCTCAAAACCCAATGTATTAACATGACAATTGAATATTAAAGAATATTTTCACCACTACTTGTTTTGGTGTTTGATTTCCACCCAATGTCAAGTCATTCACCATTGCTTTCAGTACTTGATAATGTGGAAGGTAGGATGGTTGTAATTCTTTTCTTTGCATACAATTCATTTTCTCTACAACCATTGATGGAAAGATCAAAGCTTGGTTGTATGATCTTTTGAGATCTAGGGTTGATTATGATGCCCTTGGGCTATGGTGCACAACAATGGCTTAAAAAATATATTGTTACATAAATATATATCTCTCTTAAAGCTGATTAGGGGAAGTGTGCATAGAAAATGCATTTATTTCACTAAAAATCCTCTATATTTCACAGTTTCTTCAATCTACTAAGTGTCTACCAAATCAAGGTGCTAACTCCAAGTCTGGGTTCAAACTCAGCATGCCACATCTATTCTACAGTCAAATCCAACAAGTATGATCATGACTAATTTTTTGTAGGGATTACACGTGTTTCAAATTCATATCTAAACTTTAATCTTATTATACTAGTTATTTATTTCCTTTTTTTTCATTTAGATTAGGATGGGAGAGTAAATTATTGGTTATTGGTTGGGGGGGGGGGATAATGCTTCAGTACTTATATTAATTCTAACCTTTAGCTTGAGACATGCAACGTTTTGCTTGTTTAAGGTATTGCCTCTTTTTTCTTTTCTAATTCCATAAGGGCTTTGTATGTGGTAGGGATTTCTTAAGGCCGATCCTTTTGATATTGATGCATAATGGAAGATTGAAGAAATGATTCGACAAGTATGAATAATTAAAAAAAAATTACTTGAACAATTTCATCCATTAATGTAGCAAAATTGGGAATGTTGGAAAATGAAGATGGGGTAACTGAGAGGGGAGGGGTGAATCAGTTACCACAAAAACATTTTCAAAAGTCCCAAAGATGCCTTAAACTTAGTTGCTGCTGCTACTCAATAAACACAAAAATTACTGCTTAAAACTTGATAGATGTTTAGTTAATTTATGAAGCATTTACTGATATAAGCGACTATGCAAAAGAAAGTAATCATTAACACAGTAGACACCAAATTTACGTGGAAACCCAATATGGGAAAAACCACCAGCAACTAGTCACCAATTTTCACTCTTCTGAAGTGAGCCCTGTTAGGAGCCAACCTTGTTAAAGGTTACAAAACACACTATTAGGTGTGACCCTGTTAGAGGATTTAATCACCCTGTTAGGAGTGGCCTTGTAAGAGGTCTTTTGAACAATTCAACTGAATTACCACCCTGTTAAAGGATTTATGAAATGGCTGTTAAACCAACTCTGTTAGGAGATTTTGGAATCACTGTTACAATGGTTAGAAAGCAACAATGAATGATCTGAAAATACATGCAACTTATCTTGCTGAATACAGATCTCAGTTTAGCTCCACAAGATCCTTACTGATCAAATATATCTCTGCAGCTCCAAGATTTCCATCTGCTCAATTCTGCTTAGGCACACGCAAGTCTCTTCCTTGCACTTCCTTGCACTATCCGTACATACTTTCTATACTTTTTTTTCTTCGCATCTTGAGCACCTCTTTATATATTATTCATAATACCAGGTTGGCCCAACCAACTTGTCAAAACAATTCCAAAGTCGGCTTGCCCAACCAACTTGACGAAACATATTCCAAAGTCGGCTTGAACTAAAAAACAAAATTCTTCACTGGCCGACGCTGCTCGGTCAATACAGAACAAAAAACTTCCTCCCTGTGTTAACTGGCAGAACTCGGTAAAAACTACAATTACTAGGAAATTTGGTAAACCTGCCACTTCCTTTGGAAACCGACTGGACTCGGTAAAAGCTGTCTTCGACTACCGAGTGAGCTCGGTGAAAACTCAGCTTTCCTTAGCTTACCGTGCGAACTCGGTTAACACTAACCGTTTGCTACAAAATCCTTTGATACCCGAGTGATCTCGGTAAGAACTAAACTTTCCTTAGCTTACCGAGTGAACTCGGTTAACACTAACTCACCGTGTGACATACAGGAACGCTCGGTATACACTGCAAAAGGCTTTTACTGACCGACTAAGCTCGGTAGACTCTGTAAACTATTTTCCTAGTTGATAGAACTTGGTAGACTCTGTCTGATAACTGATATGACATTTGTGTAACATCAAAGACAATACACAATTATTTAATTATATCCAACAATCTCCCTCTTTGGCATTGATGGCAACAGAACATGTCATAGCAGAAATGAAATTTGAAAGCAAGTCTACTGCAACACAACACAATTAACAATTCTCCCTCTAAGATAGAGAACTCTCCCTCTCACAGTAATCTCCCTCTGAATTTGAAAGCAAGTCTACTGCAACACAACACAATTAACAATTCTCCCTCTAAGATAGAGAACTCTCCCTCTTACAGTAATCTTCCTCTGTGAAGAAATTACTTAATCAAATTTTGGATTTCGGAAAAGATATGATAGTAAAACTCTCCCTCTTTGACAACACATGCCAAAGACCATCTAATTTCAAATGAATTTCATTGTACCTTTAGTACTGATTCATATGCAATATTTCCTTGATTTGCTGCATCAACTGATGATTGTTCAATTTTGTAAGAGCTGATGCATCACTAAAACTTATTTTAGTGAACTTCAGATAGGGGAATAACCCCTAACTTACCTCTGAGATACAAAAATGCATCCTTAGGTAAAGGCTTTGTGAATATGTCAGCAATCTGTTCCTTTGTATGTACATATTCCAATCTGATTTTCTTGTCCTGCACCAATTCTCTGACAAAGTGATACTTGATTGCAATGTGCTTAGTCTTAGAATGCATTACTGGATTTTTAGATATATTGATTGCACTTGTGTTATCACAAAACATGACGACTGGTTCCTTGATTTCCATCTTCATGCCTTGTAGCAATTGCTTGAACCAAACAATATTAGAACAGTTTACTGCTACAGCAACATACTCTGCCTCTGCTGTTGATTGAGTTGTACAGTTTTGCTTTTTGCTTATCCAAGAAACCAACCTCTTTCCAAGAAAGAATGCACCTCCACTTGTGCTTTTTCTGTCGTCAAGGTTTCTTGCCCAATCAGCATCAGTAAACACTTTTAAGTCTAGGTTTCTTCCAAGTTTATACCATAATCCATAATCTTCAGTTCCTTTCAGATATCTCATTATTCTCTTGATTGCCATCATGTGATTTTCTCTTGGTTTGGCTGAAAATTTTGCCACAATTCCAACTGCAAGAGCAATATCTGGCCTAGTATGAACTACATATTGCAACTTTCCAATCATAGATCTGTACAATGTCTGATCTATTTCCTTTGAATCATCTTCTTTGGTAAGTTTTAGTCTAGTACACATGGGAGTTCCAATTGGTTTATAGTCTTCCATACCAAACTTTTTCAATATCTCTTTGATATATTTTGCTTGAGTGATGTAGATGCCATTCTTGTTCTGCTGAATTTGAAGTCCCACAAAGAATTTGATTTCACTGAACATTGACATTTCAAATTCCTTGCTCATTTGTTCTGAAAATTCTTTGCAAAGATCATCATTCCCTATAAAAATAGTATCATCTACAAATATTTTTGCCAGGACAATCTTATTTTCTGGTCCTTCCTTGATATACAAACTACTGTTATCATTATTTCTTTGAAATCCAATTTGAATAAGATAGCTATGCAATCTTTCATACCATGCTCTAGGGGCTTGTTTCAGACCATACAATGCCTTGTGCAATTTGAAAACCATGTTCTTTTTATCTGGATCAATAAAACCTTCAGGTTGTTCAATGTAGACCTCTTCATCCAGTATACCATTTAGAAATGCTGACTTGACATCCATCTGATAAACTTTAAATCCTTTGTAGGCAGCATATGCTAATAAGGTTCTAACACCTTCCAATCTAGCAACGGGAGCAAAAGTTTCTCCATAATCTATGCCTTCTTCTTGAGAATATCCTTTGCACACTAATCTAGCTTTGTTTCTTGATACTTTACCATTTTCATCCAACTTATTTATGAAAACCCACTTTGTACCGATTACATTTTTGTCTTTAGGCCTGGGTATAAGAGTCCATGTTTTGTTTTTCTCTATCTGCTCTATTTCTTCATTCATTGCTTCAATCCAATTATCATTTTCTAATGCATCTTTGACAGTTCTAGGTTCAAAATCAGCAAGTAAACAAGTACCTTTCAACTTACTTCTTGTGATGGTTCCATCAGATTTATTTCCAATGATCTGATCTGCTGAATGATGTCTCCTAACATATTTGGCTAGAACAGGTTCTTTTTCTTTTGGATGAAATTTGTTATTATCTTCTTGCATTTCTCCTCCTTGCTCAGTTTGTTCTGGCTCGGTATCAACTGGCACGGTATGTACCTGCTCGGTTACCTCAGGCTCGGTAATCTCTAACTCGATATTTTCTGACTCGGTAGACGTTGGCTCGATAGATGTTGGCTCAGTAGATGTTTCCTGCAACTCGGTTAGTGACGACTCAGTAGAAGAAGATTTCTGATTCTCAGATGCAATTGATATTATATCCGAATCACTGAAGACGAATCTTTTGTAATCTTCTGGTTCTTTTCTTCTTTCTTCTTCAGTCTTTTCTGCAAATTCATCAACTTTCACATGTATACTTTCTATGACTTTGTGAGTAGATAAGTTCAAGCATCTATATGCTTTACTCTTGCATGAGTATCCAAGAAATATACCTTCATCACCTTTTACATCAAATTTACCTTTTCTAGATTCTTTCAAGATATAACATTTGCTTCCAAATACTTTCAGATAACTTACATTGGGTTTATAGCCATACCATATTTCGTAGGGAGTTTTGAATGAGTCCTTTTTTAACTGTACTCGGTTTAAGGTATGAACTGTTGTACTGATAGCCTCCTTCCAGTATTTGATAGCAACATTCTTTTCTATCATCAAGGTTCTTGCACAATCCATGATGGATCTGTTCCTTCTTTCAGCTATGCCATTTTGTTCAGGTGTACCTGGTGCTGAAACCTATCTTTTGATTCCTCTTTCAATACAAAAGTTATTAAATTCATGTGAAATAAATTCACCACCTCTGTCTGACCTTAGGCATTTCAATCTTTTCCCTGTTTCTTTTTCTACTCTTGCCAAATATCATTTGAACTTTTCAAATGCTTCTGATTTGTTCCTTAGGTACATGATGGTCATCATTCTTGAATAATCATCAACAAAAAGAATAAAATATTTTTCACCAGTATAGCTTTCAGTTTCAATAGGTCCACATAAGTCAGTATGCACAATTTCTAATAAATCTTCAGACTGATAATTTTTGCTTTTGAAACTAGACTTACCCATCTTTCCAATTTGACAATTCTTGCATAAACCGACCTCTGGTTTCTTTAAATCAGGAATGCCTCTCACTTTCTTGAATTTGCTTATCTTTACCAGATTGTCAAAATTCACATGACATAATCTTTTATGCCATAACCAACTCTCTTCTATTTGAACAATAAAACATGAATGTTCATCAAGTTCAAGATAGAACAAGTTACCTTTAGTTTGAATACCAGATCCAATCAGCTTTCCTTTACCATTTAGCAGTCTTGCTTTGCCTTGGATGAATTCTACTTTGAGTCCATTGTTGAGTAACTGTACCACACTCAATAAATTGTGCTTTAGTCCTTCTACCCAATAAGCATTATCACATACAAGTTCCTAGGTTAGAGTGATTCTTCCTTTTCCTTTGATGCAACAAGGTTCATTGTTTCCAAATCTTACACTGCCACCATCATACTCTTCAAATTGATCAAACTTTGTTTTATCTCCAGTCATATGATGTGAGCAGCCACTATCAATGATCCATGTATCATTCTTACTTATGTGAGAGATGAGTGCCATTTCTTCATTGTCAGATTCATCTTTTACAGCAATGTAAACAATCTCATCCTCTTCTTCATCATTAGAATCATTAGAATCTTTAGCCATAAAACATGATTTCTTACTTTTATCCTTAAATGATTTGAAATCTTTCTTACTGTTCCATTTATTATCTTTCTTTTCATCTTTATCTTTCTTGTTTGGACACCTTGCAGCAATATGACTGACTTCTTCACATGAAAAGCAGATTAGGGGTACTTTACCTCTGTATTTACCTCTTCCTCTTGAATATTTCTTTGCAAGTAGGGCTTCAATTACTTCAAGGTCACTGTCAGAGCTCTGATCTGATTGATCTTCACTCTCTAACTAAGATTCCTTCTTCTTTTTGCCTTTGTCCTTGAGTGAAAGCTTGGCTTCAAATGTAGACTCAATGTTCTTTGCAGCTAGAACATAATTATCAAAATTATCTAATTCAAATGCTATCAATCTTCCAACTATGGCCTCTAGGTTTATCTTGTGATTGGCCTCACACCTTCTTTCTTGAATGGCTGATACCCTGATGGCATAAACTGGAAGTAGAGTTCTAAGAACTTTACTTATGACTGTCTCTTCACTGATACTTCCTCCAGAAGCTTTGATAGCACTGACACATGCTTTAATTCTTTCAACATATTTGACAATATTTTCATCTTCTTTCATTTTCATCTGATCGAACTGTCCTCTCAGACTTTCAGCTTTGGCTCTTCTGACATTGTCATCTCCACCATAGATCTCTTTCAGTCTTTCCCACATTTCATAGGTAGTAGTGCAGTCCTTGACATCATCAAACTCTTCATAACTCAAGGTAGATGCAATATCAATCATCATAATGTTATGAGTCTTCTTTATAGCAATGTCATTGACTGATAATGTACCTGATGGTTCTACATATTTCTCATCAAGATATTTCAGACCAGTGTCACCAATGGAAGCTAGATGAAGTCTCATTAATCCCTACCATGCTGAGAAGTTGTTTCGGTTAAGCCATGGGATTTCCCTCTTATAAGACATCTTGATCTTTGGCTTAGATTTTTGAAATCTTCTCCTGCAAGCACCAAAAGCTTTGATACCAATTGTTGGAAAATGAAGATGGGGTAACTAAGAGGGGAGGGGTGAATCAGTTACTACAAAAACATTTTCAAAAGTTCCAAAGATGCCTTAAACTTAGTTGCTGCTGCTACTCAATAAACACAAAAATTACTGCTTAAAACTTGATAGATGTTTAGTTAATTTATGAAGCATTTACTGAAATAAGTGACTATGCAAAAGAAAGTAATCATTAACACAGTAGACACCAGATTTATGTGGAAACCCAATATGGGAAAAACCACCAGCAACTAGTCACCAATTTTCACTCTTATGAAGTGAGCCCTGTTAGGAGCCAACCCTGTTAAAGGTTACAAAACACACTGTTAGGTGTGACCCTGTTAGAGGATTTAATCACCCTGTTAGGAGTGGCCTTGTAAGAGGTCTTTTGAACAATTCAACTGAATTGCCACCCTGTTAAAGGATTTATTAAATGGCTGTTAAACCAACTCTGTTAGGAGATTTTGGAATCACTGTTACAATGGTTAGAAAGCAACAATGAATGATCTGAAAATACATGCAACTTATCTTGCTGAATACAGATCTCAGTTTAACTCCACAAGATCCTTACTAATCAAATATATCTCTACAGCTCCAAGATTTCCCTCTACTCAATTCTACTTAGGCACACGCAAGTCTCTTCCTTGCACTTCCTTGCACTATCCGTACATACTTTCTATACTTTTTTTTCTTCGCATCTTGAGCACCTCTTTATATATTATTCATTATACCAGGTCGGCCCAACCAACTTGTCAAAACAATTCCAAAGTCGGCTTGCCCAACCAACTTGACGAAACATATTCCAAAGTCGGCTGGAACTAAAAAACAAAATTCTTCACTGGCCGATGCTGCTCGGTCAATACAAAACAAAAAACTTCCTCCCTATGTTAACCGACAGAACTCTGTAAAAACTAAAATTACTGGGGAATTCGTTAAACCTGCCACTTCCTTTGGAAACCGACTGGACTCAGTAAAAGCTGTCTTCGACTACCGAGTGAGCTCGGTGAAAACTCAGCTTTCTTTAGCTTACCGTGCGAACTCGATTAACACTAATCGTTCGCTACAAAATCCTTTGATACCCGAGTGATCTCGGTAAGAACTAAACTTTCCTTAGCTTACCGAGTGAACTCAGTTAACACTAACTCACCGTGTGACATACAGGAACGCTCGGTATACACTGCAAAAGGCTTTTACTGACCGACTGAGCTTGGTAGACTCTGTAAACTATTTTCCTGGTTGATAGAACTCGGTAGACTCTGCCTGATAACTGATATGACATTTGTGTAACATCAAAGACAATACACAATTATTTAATTGTATCCAACAGGGAAAACTTACCTCATTTTTTACAATTAGGAGCAATGGGACCTACTATTTCTCAAGGATAAATGAATGATCAAAGAATGAACACAATCATCCAAATAACAATTCTAGACATAATTCTTAACTTTCTAGAAAAAATAAATTTACAGTAGTTTCTACATTTTCTTATTCTACATATTTGAGCCCCTTCAAAGTGGGATTTTCCCATGGAATTTATTTGAATGCCCTTATTTTTTTGATTGTATACAACATTATCTTTTTTCTCCCCAGTTGTAGCTGTTTCAATTCTAGGGTAATTGAATTCCATTTACATTTTGTAATTTTACCATTGCTATGTAAATGGCATGCTACAATGATTTAATTTACTTTTACACCTCTTTAGTCTTTTTAACATCTCCATAATAAGTGAGAAATATTAAATTAATTTCTCATACCTACCTTCTTGTGTGTTGCTATCTAAATAATACTTGTTTTGCATTCTATTTTGTTAACTTTATTACATAGATTAATTTATTCTATTAGAGTAATGTGACAGAGATACATTGAAATCTATTTTCATCATTTTGACTATAAGCAATAGCCTACAACTATTTCTAAACCTAAGAATCATATAATGTTGATCATAAAGAAGCTTATTAAACTAGAGTGGGGTTTTTTTGGCAGTAACCCGAGGAGGGTTGAGGGCATTTGTACCAAATCTCTTAAGGTAGGTCTCTTCTTGAGTGTTGGGGATGTCAAACGTAGGGCCAAAACTTGCCACATTGTGACCAAGTAGTGCCCTTTAGGACCAATTATTGAGGAGTGTAGGACCTCCTCTTTTGGTGTTGCTTGACCAAGGGGGACATTCTTAAGGTGTACTGCAATAAATTTGACTGTAATGACTAAGCATTTACTATGACACAAACCCTACTCATTGTGGAGTGCACCTCTATAACCATCATTTCTTGCTTTTCACACCCAATTACATAGAGGGAATAACTAGCTATTTGAAATGCCTTTTAATATAGCCACTTTCATTGATTCATGCATTGATATGCCTAAAACTACTAAAACACAAATCATGTGATGTTTTAAGATTGATTGGTCTAGTGTGTTGTGAGATGATGGATCCATCACTAAATGACCTACAAAGCCTCAAGGATTCATCCTTCCATCTCATTGCCATTACGTAATACCACCTGAAGTTGTCAAAAGCCTAGACTATTTAGAATCATGCCTATGTTTATTTGACAAATCTCCTTTTCTAAGAGATACTTGTCTGAGGTCCAAAAAAATACTACCTTTCAAATTGTAAGAGCTCAAGTTCACGCTTATCAAGGTCAATAAAGTGGTGATTTTCTAACTAATAAAAATCTAAATCTTTAAACCTTGACTCACAAGATCAAAGCACATTATAACAAGAGCATAGCTATCTTTATTAGTGCCATACATTCAATATAGAAGGAGCACATGGATCTCCATTACATCGCATTCAATCAAGATTTTGAAAAGATTATTTCAATTCTTTCACAGTTAAAACTTCTGATGTTTTAGTTGTGAAATCCATTGGAACCAATGCATAATTCTCAAGACCACTAATTATTGGAGTTCCAGTAAGAGGTGCTAACATTATGCTCATTGTTGGCTTGGTAAAGTTGTGAGCATTCTGCTGCCAATGAAATGTAGTGAAGCTTCCTAGTCCCTTGAAGATATCTATCTAGTGTAAATTGATTCCATTGAAAATAATGTATATAATGTCCCTTTGTGGCTATGAAGGAATGTTGAGACTATTATTCCAATATCTGATTCTTAGTTTGTCAAATGAAAATGAATTAAGAATGTAATGGAAGATATTGACGTGATCTCTGATATATAGTCGATGGAAAATATATGTACAATGTCAGTTATCTATTAATTTTAATGTCTGATATATGATTATGATGCATGCAATATGTTTTATATGGACATTGAAATGTATGACATGTAATGAATCTATCCAATGTGGAAGATGAATTCTATCACTTGTAGTGATTGATTATGTTATCTCTAATTTACAATGGAATTATGCAATTAATATTTATTTCTTATAGCCACACTGCAATCAACTATATGAGTGTAGATGTCCCATAGATTGGAGACTTTACATGGTATTGAAACATAATATGGATGCTACCTATATAGATTGTACTTTTTATATCTATTCTTTATAAAAATGTAGGGTTGGCATCACTTGTAGGATTTGCAGCAACACTTGTTGTGATGATGGGGAACATTCCCATTACAAGATGACAGAGATATTTTCAGTCTAAGATCATGAATTCCAAAGATGAAACAATGAGAGTTGCATTAGAGATATTAAGAAACATGAAAGTATTGAAATTACAAGCTTGGGATATGAGGTACGTACAAAAATTAGAAGACCTCAAACAAATTGAGTATAACTGGCTCAAAAAATCAATTGAATTAGGAGCTATTTCATTATTCATTTTCTTGTGCACCCCTACATTTATATCAGCTATAACATTTGGTGCAACATACTTCATGGGAATCCCTTTGACAAGTGGCAGAGTTCTATCAGCATTGGCAACTTTTAGATTACTTCAGGACCCTATTTATACTCTTCCAAATCTCTTTGCAAATATTGTACAAGCTAAAGTATCATTAGACCGTGTCACTTTGTATCTTCAAGAACAAGAGTTACAAGAGGATGTAGTTGAAAGTGTTCCTATTAATTTAACTAAGTTGGTGAGAAAACTCTAAAAGACATTCATTTGTAGGTGAACACAGGAATGAGAGTAGTAGTTTGTGGAACTATTGGATCAGGTAAATCAAGCCTTTTATCTTGCATACTATGAGAAATCCTCAAGACATTTGGTATTATCAAGGTTAGTGGTACAAAAGCTTATGTTCCTTAGTCTACATGGATTCAAATGGGAAATATCCAAGAAAATCTCTTGTTTGGAAGCAATTTTGACAATGATAAATAGGAGAGGATTGTTAAAGCATGTTCTCTAAATAAAGATTTAGAGCTCCTCCCCCATGGAGACCAAACAGAGATAGGGGAAAGAGGAACCAATTTGAGTGGTGGGCAAAAGAAAAGGATACAAATTGTACGTGCAGCTTACCATAATGCTAATATTTATTTTATGGACAATCCTTTTAGTGTTGTTGATGCACATACAGGAGCTCAACTGTTCAAGGTGTGTTTCATTTTTCTTTAGTTAAAATTTTAAAGGGAAATATAAAAAAATTGGTCATGAAAACCTAATTTTTTTCAATTGAAATAGATGCATACTTAATATTGGAAAACAAATGAAAGGATGGCTAACTGTAAGTACTTATACAAGAGTGCCTCAGAGGAGTTTTGCATGGAAAGACTTTAATCTATGTTACCCATCAAGTTGAATTTCTACTCTTTGTGGACCTCATCCTTGTGAGTAAACCATTTAGCAATCTTACCCTTAATATCATTTGGGCTCTCAACAATTTTCATGATGCAAATAAAATGTGTATTTTATTCTCCATAATTGATAGTTTTTGCAGTTATATTCCTATGTTTATTGTACAGTTGCCTTAGTCTTTTTAGTTCCATAATTTCTCACTTCTTTGTTTCTCTTTCTTATATTTCAAAAGAAGAACTTCAATTTAAAAGATTATGAGAAATCTCAGTACTTCCTTGACAGGTGATGCAAAAGTCAAGATTGTACAAGCTAGAAAGTATGAAGAGCTTTTGAAAGAAGGTAAAATTTTTGAAGCTTTGGTTAGTGCTCATAATAAAGCCTTAGGGGCTGTGGTTGTAGTCAATAATTTATCATCTACAAAGATGTTTCAAGGAAGCAATGGGAATGTCACAGAACTATCCGACATTAATTTGAATGCTCAATCAAATATTCGAATGAGATACCTAAAAATTCTCAACAATGAAAAAAAAAATGTTCAATGAGGTGCAAAGGGAAACAAATGCAAATCAAAAGTTTAAATCCTCACAAATTACACAAGATGAAGAGAAGGAAATAGGGTCTATTAGCAAAAAGGTCTATTGGTCTTATTTAACAATAGTATTTGGTGGTGGCTTGATTCCAATCATATTGATATCACAAATTCTTTTTGAGGGGTTTCAACGTGGAAGTAACTACTGGATGGCATGGGCATCTCCTCCCACATGGATGTTTGGGATTTTGTATTTTATAGTCACTATGTGATTTCAGAATGGTCTTTCTTGGCTGCCTTGTTTGACAATTTTACTAAAATATCACGAAAATTTGATATTTGTGAAGATTATATAAAACACACAGAAAAGGATATTATTATATAAATTTTATTTCATATTCATAATGAGTAATGTTTTAGAATTTGGTTGTGTGATATTGTTTGCATCTTCTGTGATCATTTATCTTGCAATGAATTAAACCTCAATCAAAGTGATTGGCATCACAATGAATGATTCTAGAAGACAATTTCAAACATTGATACAAATTATAACACATAATCAAATCCAGAAACATTAATCATAAATTATAACAAACAATCAAATTCAAAAATATTAATCATAATTTAATAGATGATAGAAAATGAATGTATTTATTACTTATTTTTTAATTTATTTTTAAAAACAGGGGATACACTACTCTAGAATATGTTGTGCATGGCCAATTAACATAGAAAGTAGATGTTTATAGATATGGCATAGTTTTTCTAGATATTATAAGTGGTAAGAAATGTGACAATACAGGCCAGTGAACACTTATGGAGTTCCTTTTACAATGGGTATGTATGTTCTTAAATGTGAGATTTATCTCAAGTCGCTTTGGTAGTTAAATTGCAATCGTTATGTTAGTACATTTTTGGATTAAATTGTGTACAAAAGAAAATTATCAACACTTCAAATTATGACTCATCATCAAGATAAATTGTATAGAGAACAGAATAGTTGATTTCAAAGTATACTGCATTATTTATCATCTGGATAAAATGAATAGTGAATAAAGCTATATACTGTTGATGGATCATACACTATGTTCTGAAATGCTGATGAAATTTTTTTGTGTAGTTTAATCTAAAAATATATTACTCCACAATTCATAAAGATTCATCATATGCTTCTAGATCTTGATTGTCCACAAATTTTTGAGCCAATATTTTTGGTCACACACTATGAACCATCACCAAACCATAAAAAAGCTCAAGAATATGAGATATATGCAAGTTGACGCACAAGACTCAAAAGATAAGAGAGGAGATAGAAAAGAAAGGAGTACATAAAGCAAAGCAAAGCAAGACTCTATTTTTTCATTTCTCCTTTGCTTTGCTTTATGCACCCTTTCCTTTTCTACCTCTTCAAGTCTTGTTCTACAACCTACATATTTCTCATCTCCTTGAGATTCCTTATGTCTTGATGATGGTTCATAGAGTGTGACAAGAAACATTGGTTCAAAAAACTATATACCATAAAGATTTATGAGAGCATATGAAAAATCTATTGCATATCTTCATAGACTATAAAAACTACATGATTTTAATCATGTTTGACAAACTCTCAAAGTACTCCCCAATTGCTAAGTACTCTCTATTTTTTGGCTGGGCGAGTACTCACAACTTTAACTATATCATTTTTTATGGACACAAAAAACCATGGATAAAAATATTGATACGGGTAAAACATTGAGTAAAATCTATTTTTCACATCATGTTCTTGATATAAAACCAATGACATTACTTTTCTCTTCCAATATATCAAATTTCAATTTAAGACATTCCCTAAATGAATTTTGCAAAAAAAAAATGTTTCTCTAAGAAATATTAAGTTTTTTCTCTTTCCAAATTATCAAATCCAATTTTGTTTTGATGTTTTTTCCCAGTCAAAAGTTTCAAGTTTGCCTAGTACTCTCCAAATCCTAATCTGCAAACTATGATTTCAATGTATATGTCTCAACAAATAAAAGTAGAAATTAATGAAGTTATCATTGACCCAACTTGGAAAATAAGGCAGTAACATCTAGTTTTTCTATTAATACTCCATTAGCATCTCATCCAATGTAGCATCAAACATGTCAAGTTCATTACTTTTTCATCAAGTGTACTGTGGAACAAAGTTGATTTCATAACACCTCTTTAATCTTTTCGTGGAATTTGTTTTTATTACCATCCTATCAAATGGATCATGGCATAATTTGACTATTTAAAAACCATGAAGTCATTGGGATGAGAAAGAGAACATAAGGACTAAGTCATCAAATGATGACACCATTAAGGCAATGCCTGATATGTTGGACTGCACTTTTGATGTTTCTGACTGCTAATATGAGTGAGTAAGGTGTAATGTATCCTTTTAGGATAAATAGGGATAATGGAACAATTACTCTGATTCCTTAGATTTTCATTATATAACTTCATAATAAAATTGTGTAATTGGTAATGTGCTACTTGCTATCCAATTGATAGTACACTATACAATTGCACAAGTTGGAAGTTTTAAAGGTAAGAAGTCTCCAAGTCCAATGCTTTTTAAGTCTATTTGTTGATTGTAATGTTTACTAGATTTTTTTTTCTAAAAATTTTGAGCTAAAAATCTTAGACTCTGCATCAATGAAATGATTTTTATCCCTGTGAGTCAACTGCTTTTGCCTACAATGCTCAAGTGTTGTTGTAATTGTTTCATGTTTGATAATTGCTTGCTTGTTGGTGAGACTTGCTCAACTATGCAACACTGTGATGATTTATTTTCTAGTTCTATTGTAATATTAATCACTTTGAACTTGAAGTAATATTTTTAACCCTACAAAGTTGATGTTGCAAGAATTTCATTATGTGTGCTTTTTTTAATCACACATTTTAAGGATAGATTGCCCCTTATTCCTGTTATAAATAACCTATGCAATTTTTTTTCTTACAAATGAGAGAATTTTTTTTCATCTTTAATTAGGATTGTTGTTTGGAGAGTGTAGTGTGGAAGAGTGTGCTTGTTACTTGGAGACAATCAAAACATACAAGAACAAGCCAGCTGATAGTATTTTGGAGTGTACTAACAATGACTATCTATCACAAGTATTCTTCGTACCTTTGTTGAATAAAAGTTGTGCACTATTCATGTAGATTCAAAACTTAGATTTAGAAGAACATCTTTAAATGAATATAAGACATTTGTGTTAAATTGTTTTGTGTTTTCTCTAATTTGTATTCTATTTTTGAATGATCAATGGAAAAGCTTTCTTATATCTACATCCTTGAGTGAGGAGTGCCATTGTATGGGACATGTCTCGTGTCCCTTCATTTCCTTTGCTAATCGCACCTTTCCATTACAAGTCTTCTAAAAATAAGATTAGTTACTATAACATTTTTTAATAATGAAGATTGTATCCCTTCATGATCATTTCTAGATGCACCTTTTCCTTGTTAGATTTGCATCCTTTCATTCAATAATTAATTAGCCTTTAGTTATTGATTATAATATTCTCCTTATTGGATGCCAATAGTAATAATCTCACTATTCAGTGTGCATGAGCTAGTATAATAATATGGTTCATTGGTTCAATAGATCTCAAATTTTGTCATTTTTTCACTTAATCATTATCATAACATAATTATTGTTCCTCCATATCCGTATCAGTTATGAGTGTTGTATGGTTATTATTGCTCAATCATATGTTGATTGATGTCCTCTTGATTATTTATATTTATTGATACAACTTCTCCTGATTTGTGCATCATCTTGTTACATAGTAATCATGGACCATCATTGGATATACATATGATCATTGATCAATTATCACTTGGGTTTTGGTCTTCATAGTAGCTATCATACTTATCAATACTTGGGAACTAGAATACCCATTATGGATTCCTCATTTGCTATTTTGTATCACTCCATATTGATTTAGTATTCATTTGCCAATATTATATAAAGTTATATTTTACATGTAGCTTGTATAATCTTTAGGTTAGTTTGAAATTTGAATACTTCCATGTCCTTATGGTAACAGTGATATCTACCACCCCATTCCTTTTTCTTTTTATTCCTATTTGTTTTAAACTTGTTTTCCATCTTCCAAACCCATTGATGAACTTAAATAAAAATAGTGCAACAAATCAAATAAGCTGGCAACCACTTCTAGTGCTAACCTACCCACTTATAGTGTTTTCTCGATTGAGTTAATCCATCTAGCGAATGCTAGCACAATTATTCAATAGCACCAGGGAACAACAACACACAATGATCTACAAGATCAAAGCTTTGGTGATAGAACCCATATGTTGAAATGGCAGAATTTCTTTCATAATTTACTTTGAACCATTCAGGCATGCTATCCTCCCAATTATAACCAGTTGAAGTGAGCATCACAACCATATAATGGTTTTAAATACATCAACTTGGACTTCTAAGATTGATAATTTAGTGCCAATGGCTTTATACTGATCAATGGCTTCATATCGATCATTACAAGATAAAACTCTTTAAAGCATCTGTTCAACACATATGAGAAACCATTCTAAACTACTAATTTGCAATTTAATTAGGAAGTTAAACCATTCTAAAATTAAGGTAGTACTTTGATTAGGTAGAATTAGACATACTTTTCAACCATGGTAAATTTTGATACAGGGGAGGGGGGAAACAAAGCCACTCTAAACTGAGGGTTCCATAATTTGACAAGGGGAAAGTTCAAGAAAGCTTCAAATATTAATCAAGTTTTTGGAATACAATGGAATGAGCTACATTGTTAGCATCTGAATTCCAAGTTCAAACAAACAAACCAAATTATGTTGTTCACAAATTTATACTATAAAGTAGCCTCCTTAACAACTTCTGTACAGTTTGTTATGACTCTCAATGGATGGCACTGTTAAGATTAGTGGACAAAAATAGAACAAAAGATAGAATTAATGTGATTCACCCAATCTTGAGCCACCATAGAGAGTCCAATATTATCATCCAGATCTACAATCCCTTGCAGTTTAATAATGCTGCAAGAAGTTAATAAATTATCATATGAAAATAATTAAGTTACCTCTAAGTCTGATTAGGCTCCACCATTTATACAGTGAAGCTAGTTCTTTTGAAAAAAATTACATGCCTTTTGACTTTAATGGATCTCTTTGACCTAAAAAAGACTCCAAATGAAAAAACCATCCATAGACTTTAGAAGATCTTAATTCATGTGTTGCATTTATAAAAGAGCATTGGCTTGAAGTTCACATTGAGCATTTGGAATGAAACTACACCATATCAGCAATTTGAGTAACTTTAGGTACTTCTAATTTAAATTCAGATGTCTAACCACTATAGTGGATAACATGTTCAAACATTTGAGTGTAGCAGGTACCCTATTTCCTACCTCTGCATTATGTGTCTTGGAGGGAGCTTATTTCCTTAGTCCTAAAATGCCATTTATGATGGGGATTCAATGGAAACTTCATCTAGATCAGCAATACACCATACGGCAATGTGCACATATATTCCCAAGAGCTAAACTGAATTAGCTCAACTCAGAGTTCAAAAATTTTCATCTTGATAATGTGTGTAAACTGATGAGTAAGGTTGATTTGGAAATCTAAAGGTGTTGTCTGGACTCCAGATAATATTGGTAGGTTAATTTTAGTATGAGAGTTCACAGCTTGAGTTATCAACTCTCAAAAAGATGTTTGAAACTTCTAGGGGGTATTAGAACTATCAATGGCCCACCACCACCACTCCCTTGTAAAGGATAAATATTTTCTAAGAACCCAAAGTGGTATACAAGTCATGTTAGCTCTCATTAAGCTAGTTAGATTTAATGGTCAAAGCATATAACTACTAGTATGACAATGCATATTTCTAAATTCTCAAAATTAAGTCCAAATATAAGAACTTAAAAAAGGAAATAGATGAGATTAATAAGTAATTTATTTTCACAATTGTTAATACACTATCATTAGATTGCATAACATGCACATGAACTCTTATTAATATGAAGACCTTCAATTTAAGTGGTCAACCATTCCCTACAACCCCCAAACTTCTCTTTTTTTGCAATCTCTAAGGTGCTTCAAACGATTTAGATTTCTGCGAAATAGGTTCAAATGAATATGCACTACCCACCAGTTGTCTTACTTCAAATTGTCAATCAATCACATACTGTACTGAAAGAGCATATAACAAGCTAATAGTTGGCAAAAGAGCTATTGTTGTGTCAACTAGTAAGATAGAAAACCAAACAATTAAAATTATTTGCAACTCGCAATGCATATAATGGAACCAACCTAAATTCTCTTCTTTCGTCCATACATTTTTATATACCTACAGGGGCATTCTTAGGTATACAAGTAGAAAGGGAGGTGTAAGGGTTTGGGGAGGATATGGTGAGGTAAGGGGAAGCACAGTATAAACTTCACCTAGTTGCTTGACTCATTCTTGACTCATTAGGAATCTAACACACTCTGAATTTGGGATTGATCATCTAGGTCTCTATGATTGAATTCCCTATATGTAAGATAACCATCATATTTTTCCATCCAAAGTAGATGATTAGTTATTATCTAGTGAAAGTAACCCTGCTTCCTCTCAAAAACCAACTACAAGGTATATGGCCATAAATTTGAGACCCAGGGTAGTATATCAAAAAGTATAGGTTGTCAACCATACACTTACAAGATACATAACCAGGCATGTTTCTACATGTATGAGAACATGCCTATATATGGAACATACAGGCTGCATTTATCCTTGCCTCTTGTACAAAAGTGATCAGCACCCCATTGCCAACCCACCAGCCAAATAAGACTTGGAACACAATCACAAGTCTCACATATTTCCTGAAAGGCTTCTCCATCTGCAGGCCACATTCCTCTGACAATACACATTTCAAACTTGTGCCAAACGAATCAAGTTCATGGTTCAAAATTGCACCCAATTTTCAAAACTATTGCTATCAAAATAGAACAAAATGATGTCAATTGTTGTTTAGTTGACTTCAGTTAAGCATTTGAAACTCTATTTCAAGAATGAATTTAAGAAGATGAACTTAAATAACAACTATCATCTCTTTGAGTTTTGAAATGTTGCAGCCATACAAAAAGGTAATGCCAAATAAAGTGCTATAACAAATGGCCAGTTCTTACAAACTATGACATCAAGGTGAAGCAAGGATGCACCCTCTCACCCACCCTTTCATATATACACCAAAACTTGAGACCACTTAGAGGTTAAAGTAACTTCAAAAACTAGGCTTTATTTTGGGGTAGACATATGGAGTTTGGGGATCTTGTGATATGAGTTTCTTTAGGGGGTTCCTCCTTTTGAAGAAAAGGAGCATTCAGACACTTACAAAAGGTCTAAGAAGCCATATTGTGTTTCAATTCTTAGTATATATATATATATATTTGTTTCAAGCCTTATACTTGAAGGGTTCTTATATTTGCTTATTTCAAGCATGGATTTGACCATAGCTAGCTTTTTTATGCAAAATCATGAAAGTGGATTTGAAGTTTCCTTTAAAGACACTTTTTTCTACTATAGCTAAAGATCTAATATCTCAAGTTAGTATATGTTGCCTTGATATTCTGAAGACAATTTTGTTATATATGTTTGTCTCACTACTTATATAAATTTTTAGTTATCATGGTAACACTTTATCATGGTTACACAACTATTGTAGAAAGATTCCTTAAAGAGGTTGCATTTACATAAGCTTTTACAAAATCAATGTATTGTTCAAAATGTTAATCCTACTGGTATCTATAGACCATTCAATTGAACTATGTATTTTTTGTCGCCTTCCTCCAGGAGGAGGATTCAATTGAACTATTCGTCTAGGATTCCACATTTTGCATGCATGTCTACCAGGGTAGTTGCAACTTAAATAAATATATTCTCTCTCTCTCTCTCTCTCTCTCTCTCTCTCTCTCTCTCTCTCTCTCTCTCTCTCTCTCTCTCTCTCTCTCTCTATATATATATATATATATATATATATATATATATATATATATATATATATAGTGCATATCCAAAAAACCATGGCTTTTTATGACCACATTACGTTCGGGCATCCTGTCAAACACTTCACATGACTTATTGATGTAGAGCCCTCCATAATCACCCTAAGAATACTAATTCAACTTGAGGATTCAACAAGAAACTTGGAATCCACTCAAGGAGTTAACCTCATTCAAGGATCAAATGAAGCACTTTGACATTATAAGTTACTTCCACACACCATTCTTATGAATTCACTTCCTACTTCATTGCCACAATCTCTTATTTCATCAATTTCCTCCTAGGTAACCTAGTGTACCTAGCACCTCCACTATACCAAAATCCAAATCAGACTTCTCTCACTAACCCTAGCACCTTGGATCATCTTATCATGGCCTATCTACCATGATCCAACTCTCCACCAACTCCCAACAACTCATCTTTTATCATTTCCCACTTTAGCCCTTCTAGGTCTGGCTAGTAGCCCTATCAATACTGAAATCAGAATTTAATTCCCAAAATTCCCAAACAACCTATCCATGTTTTGACACTTTTAGATATTCTTTTTGAAGTTATTGAACCCCTATTAATATCAATCTTTCAACCCTTGACTGGTGAAATTTTCTATGACTTATTCTTCAATCTCCAAGGCCTAATTAGCCCTCCTTAACAAAGAAACCCTATCATCAACTTAATTGCAGCATATCATGACCCTAAATAGTCTTGTATTATGATCCCAAATCACCACTTTTCAACTTGGTTTAGTCTCCCCTATTCATCTATTTTCCTATTCATCAAACCCTCACTTCTAAGGCTAATAACCTAGGGCTTTCTAGAAAACACCCTTCCCAGCCATACAAAATTATAAATATGGTTCAAACACCCTTAGATACACCCTCATATATGCTTCCAACAATTTCTTACTCATTCCAACCATTAGATCACTCCTATCCACCATTTGGTGCTTACAAGGGCACCTTCACTAGTCAAACCCTATTCTTTCACTTTGTACCTTTTCCCTGCATTTAAGAACACATTTAACACATATAAATACACTATGGAATCTCCCACAAAACCATACATAGTACAAAGGTGGGAGTGCTTTCACATTCTTGAAGAATACAACGGGACTATTGACTGTACCCTACTAAACAATGACTATTCTTTCACCAGTCTATTCCCTTGGTGTTGTCAGTACTAAACAATGTAAAGAAAATGACAACAAGAAAAATACCAAAAAACTAAATGTTCCTACATCCATAGAAGTAGAGATCATGCTCAGGATAGTACACTGGTGTCTTGATTGTCCACAAGATAGTGAGTTACCAATTTGTAGAGAATTAAGTTTTATTGCTCATAAACTTCATTTTTAGTCTCATACATTATGAATCACATTACCACCTTCACCACCCCATGGATTCCATCCAAAATATACATAAAAATCCAAACTCAACTGAGAATAACTACTTCTAACTGCCTACAATAGTCATAACTGATTGTTCACTAACAAAACATATGAAAAATGTTGTCAAGTTGACAAAAAAGTTGTTGAATTGACAACTCAACCTTTCTAAATTAATCTAAAGAATCTAAAAAGGTTTAAAGACAACCTTTTATAGTTTCTTACTTCTACTAACTCCCAACTAAGCCTTCTTAAGCCCATTTGGCTTATATTGCCAATGTTGGCAATGTTACAAAATATTGCACTTTTAGTGCCTTTGACATCTTTTAGAGGCTTTGGTAGCCTTATTACATATTTTGAGGCCTTTATAGGTCATTTATATCAATCCCTAACCTAGGATCAACCCAAATCCATTCCTAGTGACTCCTAGGTACCTTCTAGATTCAATATTGCCTTTAAGGCTTACATTTATGATTTGTTTACAAAATGATCAATAGATGATTAACATAATATTTCAAGACCATGATAATTCTTATTACATGTTTTAATGGCCCTTGAAGGCCATTTATCTTCAACACCTCCTAGGGATCATTAGTGACCCCATTGCTCTTCTTGCCTCTTGGATTTGACCTTGGTGCTCTTACACCACTTACCTATGCTTCCATTTTGCAAGCATGTCTCCCAAGGGAAATGCTACTACTTCATCTACACCATCTAAAAAAATCCTTTTTGCTTTGATGGATGCCTATAACTTATCCCAAAGCTCTCATTCAATAGTTATGAGATGATCAATCAAGAGGAAACAATTGAGAGCTTAGAGTGACACAATTTTCAGATGATCATATGAAATGAAATGGGCGTGTGAGTAGAAAGAAACTAGAAAGAAATTGTGTATAGATGAAGGCATGAAATGGATGGTTTTAGAGCACTCAGCACATACACTCAGCATTCAGTACATATCGTCATTCAAGATCAAATGGGTGTGGGGGATTATACGCATAATGAATAATAAAGGAGGCTCAAACTTGTTGAGGTCCACTTCAGAAATGGCCCTTCCTGTGAAATTGTTGTCTAAAACCTTTCTAATGAGATAATGTGTTATTAGCTCTTCATTAGTGGGATGGAACGTGAATCTAGGAGGCAATTGTGCATCACCCATATCATGACTATAACTAAAGTTAAGAGCCTCTATTATTGAATTCTCTTCCCTATTTCCCATAGCAAAGGAAATGAATATGGTTGATAGGGAAGAGAATTCAATAATAGAGGCTCTTAACTTTAGTTATAGTCCTAATATGGGTGATGCACAACTGCCTCCTAGATTCACGTTCCATCCCACTAATGAAGAGCTCATAACACATTATCTCATTAGAAAGGTTTTAGACAACTATTTCATAGGAAGGGCCATTGATGAAGTGGACCTCAATAAGTGTGAGCCTCAAAAAAATTTCAAACATGTAGTGCCTACCCCTAGTTCACATTTATATTATCATTACCAAACTCTATTTGGCTAGTTTTATGCTTGATGTTAGTAGCATTACTTTCGGATTATCAGATATTGTTTTAAATTTAGTTGATCATATGATGAGATTACTTGATACTCCTTACTTCATGCATGTATGATGATTATTACAGTGTTTTCTATTATTGATGATGATTACTTAAATAGCTTATTACCCTATGTGTTTTCTTATGGATACTTATCCCATACTTGCATGTGTATGGTCTGTGTGTTTATTTTCTTTATGTATGGCATTTCTGATGTGGTTAAGGAAGGGAGTCGTAGCCACCTGCTAGTTGAGATCTACATGATGTACCACTTCTTGCCATTTCCTATTTACCTTAGAATATTGTGTCTGTACATACATGGATTTTATGCAGGTTGCAGGTACCAGGTATTGACTTCCCTGAATTGCTAGGATGAGTGTACCCTATCACATTATCTCAATGGTAAGATAGGGGAGATAAATCTTAAGTCCAAATCCTAAATCCTTTAGCCATTTGTCCTAATTGATAAATAGGACAAGTATCAGAATTGAGAACCCTCTGAATATGTCGAATGATGTTAATTCGTGATTATAACCCTTTGTTTGATTTAGTATGGGTTTTCTATGAAGGGTCTTTCGTATGTTGTCTTTATGAGTCTTTGGTGTATTTTCTATTAACTAAGTCTAATTAAAAGATTAAATTAATGATTTAATTTAATGGAAAATTAATA
>CM053785.1:143001014-143058514 GCA_028749045.1 Cupressus sempervirens | reverse complement strand
AATCAAGAAAGAGTTGAAGTTAAGATTTTGAGAGAATTTAAGGTGAATTTGAAGTGTTATAAAAGTTAAATTGAAGCAAGCCCTAGTTTTATAAAATCAAGGTATTTATCGCTTGCATAGTCATAATTTAACATTTTAATTTGAAGAATGGAAAATCCTATTTTATTTTATGTGAGTAAGCATCCTAGGTATAATTTTAAGAAGAATCCTTGTGTATCTTTGGAGGATGATCCCCTAGGATCATTTTCAAAAGTAACACATAAGATACTACATGTCGATGATATTAGGGCATACATTCACTATATGTTTGAGAGTATTAGAGATAGAGACATTCATAAGGACTTAGACCTAACTTTCAACAATCGCCTATCACTAAATCAAGGGTTTGAGCACTTGAATGAGTTGAGAATTGTCAAACACATATTTCATACTAAGTTTGATAATCATAAATGGATGAGAATCATTATGAGAAGATTTGTGAAGGCATTCTTTTGGTAGGAGATATCGATGTCATGATTGATAATAATATGATTCACAAACTCACCAGTCTCAAAAAAGAAGGTTGTAATCATATTAATGAGAAGAATGTGAAGTAGTTAGTGGAGAAAAACCTGAAAACAAAGTCTAATGTTAGAAACATGAGAATATTCCTAATAACCAAAACTTATGTAAGAGTTATTAGTAAAATCATTAGGTACAAGATGAACTACAATTCTAGAGTGAAATTTGTGCCTGTTGGATTTATCCATGCAACTTACCTTATGATAGCTAAGAAAGAAAAAGTTAACATGTATGAGGTTGTGAAACACCAATTACAGGATAACATTGAAAGATTGAAAAAAACTAAGAATGCGATATTCAAATTTGAGTCATTGTTAACACATTTCTTTCAAGTTATTAGAAGTTTCCTTGGTATGCTTGATCGGGAATGGGATAGTGATAAATGCATAATAAGTATGATAACTCTGTACAACAAAAAGAAATTAGAGGAAAGACTTATTAATGATATAAAAAAGATGATGAATTTATAGATTTCTATGAAACAAAGATTTAGAATTCCACTAGCTCTAATTGAGAAGTACAAAAAAGATATTTTCTTCATGGTAAAAACATTTGTTACGTATATGGAAGCAATGGAGCCTAGAGTTAAATTCATTAGCCCAATGGGTTATAAAATTATAGAAGAATTGATTGAAGGTTATGTGAAGATTGTATTAGAATCTGGCAAAGATTAGAAATATCCTAGATGGGGCACCTATGAAGAAAAGGTCAAGGAAGTTCATAGTAAACTTCATAGAAAATATATCATGAAGAAAGTTTGACAAGAGATTTGATGAAATGATGGAGGAATCTTGAATGAAAAGGGAATAGTATAAAGAGATAGTGGGAATAGCTATTGAAATGAGGACTAGTGGTCAAATAGAAGTGTTGGTGGCTTAATCCTTGAAATTGGGACTTCACAAGGAGTTACAATACTAGGACAATTAGTACTAGGCTGAAGAGGAAATAATTATTTAAAAGGTTTAGATAGTAACCCTTTCTAGCACCAAGAGATCTGCAAGGTTGATAAAGCCAAAGAAAGATCAAGTTGAATCACCTCCCAAGAAGAGAACAAAGAAAATGGCTAGCAGACCAAGTAAGAGAAGAAAAACATTGTTGACAATTGAAACAGATGAGTTTGATGAAGATGAATCATAGGGAAAAATAGTTGAGAAAGCATAAATAGACATAAAGAAAGTCTCTGGTAAGAAATCGTGGAAGCCAAAGGTTGAGAATTTGCATGTTCAAATTATCAACAACAATAATTTTTTACAATTGAATAAGTTCTATGATTATTATAACAACATGGATAGATTGCAATTGGAGAATGTTGTAATTAGGCATATGATACTAACAAATAAGAAATTTGAAGACATTCAAAACTAGGATATACCAAAAGATTTGTACAATAGATTGATTAATAGGAGAAGAAGTGTATTAGATGAAGACAAAAGAACTAGAGAAAACATAATAATAATAAAATGTCAACTAAATAGTGATGAGGATATGGAGAGGATAATAAAGGGTATTGAACCCTTACTAAGGTATAAGAAAAGAGAAATTCTTTTGATAGGCAAAAATTATAAGGAAGTAAACAAGGAGACAAAACAAGAAATTATCACATTTATGACCTCCACACCTAGTCTTGTGCAAACAAGTAAAGTTTTAGGGTGAGAAATCCCTATGCTAGAAAAGAAGACATTTCTAGTTGAGTCCACAATAGTGCCAAAGAAACCTATAGTGACTATACCAATGGTCACATAAGGGGTTGAGGCAATAAAGGATACATCAATAATAGAGACTACTCTACAAATCACCATTGGCATAGATACAATGCAAATCACTACACTAATATCACAATTGATATAGTAGAGGATCCATTTAAGGACTATGGCACAAATGTTGGCAACTTGGTTAGCTATGCTAGCTTTGAAAATGAGGAAGAAGTAGAATAAGAGACAAAAAAAAAAAGAGGAATAAAGAAAGTAAATAGAAGAAGAAGATAAGAAGAAGAAAGAGGAATCAGATAAGAATAACATAAGAAGAGAACAGAAGAAAAAGAGAAGAAGAAAAAGGAAGATGAAGAGAAGAAGAAGGAGGAAGATGAAAAGATGAAAAAGGAGGAAGAAGAGAACAATAAAAAGGAAGAAGAGAAGATGAAGGTGAGTGTACTTAGTTTCTTGAGGATACCCCTTACATTGAAAACATTACAAGATTTTATGATGATGTCCAAACTGAATTGATCTCATCACTCAGTAAAATAATTAAGAAGAATAGAAAAGTGAAGAGTCTGAAGAACACAGTGATAAAGGTAACTGATAGATTATAGAACTCTATATTAGAAAAGGTGACCAAACCAAATCCAGAGGATAGAGAAAAAGCTATTATTCAAGATTTTGATGCTGAATTTACTACCTTATTAGATATTATAGTGGTAAAGGCACAAACTTTGCATGATGCAAAGATATTTAGAAAATTTTGTGACAATATAAGAGGAGATCTAAAGAGTCTTGATGAAAAGGTCAAGGAACTGAGACAATGTCTGACAAAAAAAAAATTTGTGTATGGGAAGTGTGTTGTAGCACACACACTTATAAAATACATATCAAATAAACTAAGAACCAAATTTAATGAGTTAGAGACACATGGAAATGGAGTACATAATCCCTTAGCTAATATTGTTGATCTTGAGAGAAGAATTAGAAAAATAAATGATGATATTAGATTGTTAGAGTTGCAAAAGGAAATGAAGATGAAAAGATTTTCATTGATAAGGGAACACCTTGCATTGGAAATTGATCTAGTATAGAGATAGCTAG
This sequence comes from Cupressus sempervirens, assembly GCA_028749045.1. Classification (NCBI taxonomy): domain Eukaryota; kingdom Viridiplantae; phylum Streptophyta; class Pinopsida; order Cupressales; family Cupressaceae; genus Cupressus; species Cupressus sempervirens. The sequence goes on along the minus strand of CM053785.1, from coordinate 143,055,155 downwards.
AAGAATGCCTAGAAATATGGAGTATTATGATAAATTATCTTGCAAAGACTTAGACGTAGTGGAGATAGTGTCATATGCTCTATGCATAGTTTTGAGTGTAGCTGATGTAGTGAAAGACAAGCGGAACATGGAGTTCACTATGTTGAAATAGAACTTTGATGATTACATCACTCTAATCTCTAACCAGAAACAACCATGAATGTAACACAATTTTTGATCTATTCATAAATTTTGACACCTTTTTTATTGATGTCAAAGGGAGAGAGAATGATAAGGAAAATTGTAGACAAGGTTAAATAGAAGAGAAGGATAAATGTGTGTGTGTGTGTGTGTGTGTGTGTGTGTGTGTGTGTGTGTGTGTGTGTGTAGAAGGATAAGGAATGTATATTATATGATATGCATATGTATGAAAGTGATAATAATAAAAGGGGGAGTTCTATAATAGGAGATATAAGGAAAGATGGTTGAAATGTATCGATCCATAGTTTGGAAAAAAAATATTAAAGCCAAGTTTTGAAATTTTGAAGTTTGTAATTTTGAGACTTAGACAATTATCCCATATGTTATCATCAATGCCAAATGGGGAGATTGTTGGAAATTTTTCTAACGTAGAAATTATATTTTTTCATTTATGGAAACATATCTTCTATATGAAGAGAGGAGACCTTGAGGAATGAGTTATGGTATTTATACTTAGAAAATTGTCTAAGTATCACATAGTTTGTCTGGTAGAATAGATAAAGTTTTAATCAATGTAGTTCATAGAAGTCATATTGGAATTTGTGCACTTGAGTAAAGGTATTATAGAGTATGATGATGACATATGCAAGTCCACAAGATAGTATAGAAATTACACAAGCATAACAAAGTTGTAAGAATTTTCCCTAGGGTAGAATTCACCCAAGACCAAGGAACTCAAACACAAGCACAATAGTAGACCAAAGAGAGTATACTCAGAATGACAATATATTCATTCAATATTCTATTTTAAAAGTACACTAGGAATGCATGTATATAAAGGCCTCTGGAAAGATTCTAGAATGAATAGAAGTTAGCAACATGATAAGTCATACAACCATGCACATGTCCACCAGATATGGATTATCCTCCATTAAGCACGAGAGTAAGTGTGATGATGTGTCCATAAGCCTACAATAGTGTAGTATGAAAAATTATAATGTAGATAACATGTGCTAAAATGGGAGTGTGAATAACTATGTTGTCTACATGACAACTTAGTTAATGATGCAAACTCCAGTGTTGTAGACACCATGTGCTAAATTAGAGTTTCTTAATTCAGTGTTGTCAACATGACAACTCATGAGAGTACGCAAACTCCTAAGTGTCTCACCTAAATAAATAATAAAATAATGCAATATAACAAAATAATGCATTAACTTAAGTAAAGTGTAATAAGTAAATACTTATTTGCACCAACAAAAGTATAACGGAGAATCAGGTATTTTGGGTTAAGGAATTATTTTGTTTACAAAAAAATTACTTAACTCATTAGGGAAGTTATCATAGATGTTGACCCTAAGTCATCAAAATGTAATAATGTATTTTCTAAAGTGTGTAAGAGCATGAAGGTTGTGCGGTAGTAATATGTGAAGTTTAGACATGATATGTATGTATTATATGATATGAAAAATCTAATGTTTGGTTAGAGGAATGCAAATTTTGTGAGCACCAAAGGCAATATCAGATATTGAGGATATCAACAACAATGTAAACAAGTTTTTTTATCTATCTCTTTGTATTAAAGAACTACATTGTATATTGCATGTTTGGGCAGTGGGCTCATCTTGCATACATTTTGTATTTGTATATTACAACTCCTAATAGGTTTGAGGCTTCTAAAAAGACCTGCGTCCTCTACCAAGAATCAAGACACTGTATGGATGTAGCAGAATCCTAATAGGGTCAATATCTTTCACAAGATACTTTTGATTAGTGGATCATTTTGTGGCTACTATCCCCATTAGGGTTCTCCTTTGGTGAGGGTTTTCCTAGTTAACAAAATATGATGTTATGAGTTCTCTTATTGCATGGTTATATTTATTGTTTAGCATAATTGTTAGAATCTGAAAAGATTGATAACCTAGAAAACTAGTGCAAAGAATAGATATCTAAACTATGAATGCAAATGATACAAAATCAAAATAGAAACATAGAGTTAGTCTCCAAGAGAGTAATGCAAATGCTAGAAACAAAATAGCTTTAAGAGGATGCAAAATAAATCAATCACAAATACAAGCCAAATAGCATGCTTATATAGACTAGGAAGAGGGAGGAGGTGGCAACACTGACCAATGAGGAGCAACCATCTATCTTCCTAAGATAGCTAATGGATGCTCACATGTAGAAAGGTGACACCTTGCAACCACTTTCTAAATAAGATATGCTTTATTAACCTAAGCAAGATTATTAAAATTGTAGGAAAAACCTAGCAATATAGGGGAAAATAAATAACCCACTAGGAAATTTTAAAAACTACACTAACATCCCCCCGTAAGCAAAGCTTAGGTGGATGTAGAAATGGGTCCTAGAAAGTCAGGCCTGATGAGGTACCCATATACATTAAAGTCCCCCAAGAGAGAGAGAAAAGAGACTCGCCAAAAAAAATCAAGACTCCAAGTGAGAGGAAGAGTCCCCCCCAAAAGATGAAGCATCCTGCACCCCTAGAAAAGCTCACAAATTTTTTCTAATAGATCCATTTACATCAAACAAGTTTTCTTCCCTTAGGAAGATAGACAAGATCCCAAGTGTGGTTCCTCATCAAGGAACTAACTCTTCCTGCATAGTTGTATCCCATTCAGGAATACTAGAAGCCTCATGAAAGGACTTTGGATCTAAGGTAGTAGCAATGAAGACATGTGGAGCATCCTGGAATTGTGAACAAGTTTTCCTAGTGTCTAATGAATCCCCAACCCAATCACCTATAGACTACAAGGTCTATCTAGCCCAAAGTGGACTAGAAGATAGAGAATTAGGAGGAGAATCATCAACCTATGAATGATGATTAAGAGAGGAAGGAAGTGAATCCTCTAAATTAGTCTCTCCATCAGAAGTGGAGGTAGAAGACAATTCAAGTGAATCTGACTCATCAAAAGATCTATCATGTATTCCAAGTGACTCCAGTGTTAAAGTAGAAGGAGTTGGATAAGTGATAGAAAGGAAGCTTGAAGGTCCCTCCTCAAACTGAACACTCCTCTCAATGAACAACTCATGTGTAGTAGGGTGGAGCAATTGATAACCCTTCACACCAACATGATAACCTACAAATATGTAAGGTCTACTCTATAGATCTAAGGCCTTGGATTTCTCTATAGGAATGTGGGCCCATGCAGGAGAGCCAAAAACTTGAAAATGCTTAACTAATGGTTTCCGACCATTCCAAGCTTAAAAAGGAGTAACTCCATTGAAGACTCACTGAGGAACATGGTTTTGGATATAACAAGCACAATTAATGGCCTCTATCCAATACTGTGGTACAAGAGATCTAGAGTGAATCATATAGTTTTCCATTTCCTTCAAGGATCTATTCTTACATTTTGCAACACTTTTCTATTGAGGATTGTATGGAACTGAATGTTGTAAATCAATCCCCTCTGAAGTGAAAAATATTTCAAAATGATGGTTGACATACTCGCCACCATTTTTTGTGTGCAAAACTTTGATGGCTTTCCTATATTGCTTCTCTACAAAAGTTTTGAAGTCCTAAAAATGATCAAATACCTCTGACTTCTATTTCAGAAAGTACACCCAAGTATATCAACAAAAGTCATCAATGAATGTGAGGACATATCAGGTCCTGCTAAAAGGATGTTGAAATGGACCAACCAAATCATTTTGAACTAACTCTAGTATCTATGAAGCTCTCCATGCCTTACTTTTGTCAAAATTTCCCTTAGGATGCTTACCAAGAATGCAACCTTGGCAAACAACACCTAAGAACTGAACCAAAGGCAACCCTATGACCATGCTCTATTGGTTGAGCTTATGCAAATAGTAGAAGTTAAGATGGCCAAATTGGTCATGCCATAATTTACTCACATCATTAGAGTGAGTGAGCAAAATAAACAAAGGAGGATTAGGAACAAAGTGAGAAAATAGATAGAGTCGTGACTGATGATCTGCTCTTCCAACTGCAACTATAGAATCACTGTGCAACTCATGTATCTCCACTAAATTAGGAGTAAATTCAACCCACTTTCCTAAACTTGTGTGAGTGATCTGGTATACCAATAGGAGATTAGTTGATATGAGGGTGCACAAAGAACATCATGGAATGTGTCATCCCCCACATCAATAGACCCTCTCCCACACACCTCAATAGGAGTGTCATCACCCATTAAAATAGAATGCATAGTATAGAGCTCCAAGGATGCAAGTTCTTCCTTAGATGAAGCTGTGTGGAAAGAAGTACCTGAACCAAGAACCCAAGTGCATGGTGAGGAAGAAACTACAAGAAGGGCCTTGCCCTTTCCTTTCCCCTCATTTTTTTATTTTTCCTTATTAGACCCTTCATTAGAACTTTGTTTGATAGACTCGGGAACACTAATATTATTCTTCTTAAGAATGTATGTCAAGTGATCAATTTGTTTCTTCAAACATTTATGTTCATCATGACCAGGTCTTTTAAAATAGGCACATTTGACCTTTTCTTTCTTAGGCTTATCGCCCTTGGAAGATGGGGTATCAATAGTTGCTTTTGAAGCAACTAGTATCTAATCCTTCTTTTCCTCACTATTATTTATTTTCTCATCCTTACTATTATTGTTACTACTTTGTCCTTTTTGTTCTTTTGTTTGGTTGGTAGCCAAGGCATGTGACTTAGAGGACTTAAGAGTGCCCATCTAGATTAGCTTGTCCTATTCTCAAGTGAGATTGACAACAAAATCATCTAAAGATGGCATGGTGAATTGAGTACCAAGTGCACCCTTAGTACCATAGAAGGTAGAGACAAACATAGAATATTCTAAACTTAGCTTAGAGAGAATACTAAGAATTAGTTGTTCATTTTTCTTGTCAATTCCACATTGTTTTAACTTTAGCCTTAATGACTTCAATTTAGTGAAGAAATCCTAGATTGTGTTGAAATTTTCTTGGACTTAAACTAATTAGTTCATTTTCTAACATATGACCCCTCATTGTATCTTGTGTGCCAAATAGTGTTTCTAGCTTTAACCATATTTCATTTGGTGTATCCAAAGATTCAATGTGAAATAGAAAATCAAGAGAAATAGACAAACACAATGTTCCATATTCCTCATCACATTTGTTAAACCACTTAGGCTTGTCTTTATCTTTATTAGGTTCAATTTCAAGTCCCATAGTTATCCTATTTAATCCAGCTTTCCTTAAGTGAATTTTCATGCATGATTTCCACTCAAAGTAATTGTATGGAGTTAGGATGGGCATATTTGTTTGATCCATGATGAAGAAATGTAGAGAAGAAATGCCAAAAAAAAGGAAACCTAGCCACAAAAATGCCCCCACCTTTTTACTCAATCAAAGAACCCCACAAAAGAAATATGATTTGGCACTTTATTTTAGTGCGTTTACAACTACCACTAGAAGAAAATACTTAGTCGTCTTGATTTCAATGCATTACAAACCCTCATGAAGAGCATATGCTGAAAGTGAAACTTGGGCACAATAATCAAAGAAAAAAATAGCACCACTACGATCTACTTGAAAAATCATGCACTTTCAAAAAAAGAATCACCTTGATACAAGGTCATATGAGAAATTTATGATCCTCCAAAGTTTCCAAAATGATAATTGTACACAATCATGGCCAAGAATCTACAATTTCTAAAAAATCTATGCATGAAAATTGAAAAACAACTCCACTAGTGGATAGAGCACAAAAAAAAAGTCAAGGTCATAATAAGAATCATCAAAATTGAAGTCTATATGAGCAAGAACGGGGCATTTAAAAATTGCATTCAAATTTGTGGTTGTCAATGGAGAGGGGTATGGTTGTAGCATTTCATGCTTGATTATGTGAAATATACAGCTTGCATGCAAAAACTAAAAGATACCCAGATAGTTTTTTGGTGTTTTGAACAAAACCTAGAAAGTGTTTTTGTTGTTGATGTATAGAAGATGTAGTTGTAGTGTAAATTAGATGCCTTTAACAAAAAAAAATAGCTCCAAAAACCAAGAAAAAACCCCAGCAACCAAAAGATGACATGAAAATGTTGAATCAGCTTCCTAACTCCATCAATGGTATGCTAGAACCTGCAATACTGATTGAAAACTTCAAATGTGCACGTTGACCCACTAGGAAATAAAAAAACTACACTAACAATAATTAGTTTACTTTCATATGCAACTTATAAGATTGTTAATAATATCTAGTTTTGGGCTGAATTTTGCAAAATACCGATACACCCTCCCCCCTATTTTACTATTTCTTATTTCTAACAATTAACCTTGGGAAAAAAAATTCTAATTATAGTTTTTGATTATGTACGACACATTTTATGAAGATAGTCAAATGAATAATTATTTTGTAAGAAAAGTATGAATTTGATATGCAAACTTTATATATGATGTTATGATATTGTATTCATGATCATATGCAAGATTTGATGTTTGGTCAGATTAAATGCAATATACACAAAGGACTAATCAAATCTTTATTTTGGTATTGTATCTATTTTCTATTGTATTAATTATTAAATTCTATTAAGAAGTGGGATCCCATTGTAGTCAAACTCTTAATAGGGTTGAGACCTCCAACAAGGACTAATGTATTAAATGTTTGTAATGACTTCTAACATGGTCAAAACTCATAACAAAGAATTTTAAGATTAGTACATAGTTATGGGTACCATCCTTATTGGGGTTTTCAATTAGACATGGTTTACTCAAAAAAATCATGGTGTTATGAGTTTTTCATTGTTATGTGCTTTAATTTTCATTATTATTATTTATGGATGCATATGGTTAAGTTATGAAATAATTAATTGGTGCAAAATTTTCTCAATATTGATTCACACTCCACACCCCCCCCATTATTGCCTAGTTCTAACAACTGGTACCATAACCTAGTTCCTTAGGAGAAGAAATGAAGTACAAGGATCAGCTAAGACAATGGTTAAATGATGTATTGATAACATACTCAAAGATATAGAGGTTGGCCACACTAAGAAATACTAGAAGTATAAGATGGAACAAGGTTGACTGCAAAGCTTAAACTAAGTTCATCAGTGGGTGCCCAGCAAGCTGGTTTAAGCTAAGAAAAAGTTTAGTTGGAGCCGAGTAAATGCAAAATCTAGTGTGTGTTGAGTAAACTTCAGGTGCTGAGTGAAGTTCAAGTGCCAAGTGATATAGAAGGTGCTGAGAAAACAGAAAATCTTAGTGGATGTCAAGTACCACAATAGGTTTTGAGCATCAATAAAATGTAGTTGATGCCGAGGAATACAGTATGTGCCAAGCACTAGTATTTCAATAGTACTGAGCTACTACATTATTGGAAATGTCAAAGATTCACCAGATATGAACCGACAAAGTTGTTACCTTGAATTTTTTGAATTAGTTGGAAGATAAGGATGATGAGTTGGTAGCACAAAATTTTATGTAAATCATTTTTGAGCAAATTCAAGAGGATTCTTCATGATGTTTCTAGAAGAAAAAAAATATGGGTTAGATCCAATTAATCCTACCTAATCCATATGAATTGAAATTAAGGGAGGGAAGAATCAAGTGGGAAAAGAAATTCTAGATTTCTATTTAAGGAGTCACAAACCAAGAAGCAAGAGCTGCTAGAGTGCCAAATTGCAAAGTGGTTGAAAGGGTGTTAAGGAGAAGGCATCTAGGAGAAGGAAGAATAGATTATAGAGACTCTACTTTGACAAGTGGTCAGAAAGAGAGGATTGCACTGGTACATTGAGCATGGAGACTCAAGGAGACAAAGCTTGAAAGGAGGGAAAGTTGTCAAGAGTTGCAAAGACTGAAAGCCAGGCAATGTTATGAGCTGAGAAGTGATCTAAAATCTGCAAGTTAAGTTGTATTCTATAATTAGGTCCAAACCCCTTATTGTTACTCTCTAGCTATTATATCAGTTAGGGTAAAAGGAAATCCTATGGACTTCAGTTGGTTTAATAGTCATTTGTAAATCCTTTAACAGGATGGCATTCCAAGTGAATGTTCTAAAGTCCTCTATATAGGCCCCCTTCTAACAAGGTGGTTAAATCCTTTAACCAAGTCACATTTAACAGTGTGTTGTAGCATTTAATAGGTCAGGCCTTTCATAGAGCATCACTTTAGAAGAGTGAGAATTGAGTAGCATGTTACTAGTGGTTTTTCCCAAATTGGGTTTTCACGTAAATCACTGTTATGTGTTGATCTTTTCATGTGTTATGCTTGCATGTTGATTTATAATAACTTGTTGAATAGGAAAGTTAAAGCTTGGATGAATGAATAAGTTTGATGGGCACACTTTACTTGATGAAAAGTTCGAATTGGACATTTGGACCTTGAATAATTGATTCACACCCCCCCCCCCCCTTAGTTATTCTAAAGCATTTCTAACACACTGTGCATATATTTTATGTTTTTTTTTGGCTTGATGATCCCTTTACCAACATTTTTATTCCCTTTTTATATATTTCAATGGTAAGAGTTGTGTCTTTTTATAATATAATAGTTATATTAATAATATAAGTATATTAACATATATTATATTAACAATTATACATAGCATATATTATATGTATAACGATATCATTCTTAATAGTATTAGTGATATAAATATTATTTATTTATATCATTATATATATATATTTATAATTAATACTCAATAGTATATTATTTAATATCCAATTACTATATATATAATTATAGAGTAGTATTATTATGATCTATAACAATTTATATTTTCATATTAATATTATTATACTAATATTATTATATTATTCATATATATTATTTATTTTTGTATCTTAATAATTATTAAATATTATTTTAGTTGGGTTATCGTAGTCCTCCCCTCTCGAATTTGCTTGTCCTCAAGCAATTGATTTGATCCTCATTAATTTTCTTTCCTACATATGTGTTAGACACTTGCAAAGTAAACATGTTAGTATATAATAGCATGTACAAGAACATATGAATGAAGACACAAAGTAGACACTTTAATGCATGAAGACATGATGTAGAAACATAGTATACATGTTATAATCTAGCTTACAAATTGAAAAAAGAAAAGGGTAAAGAAATGTTTTACCAATTTGATCATAAATGTCTCTCCTTTCCCCTATCTTGAAATAAAAAGTTAGATTGAAGATGCATATTTTCTATAGCTAGTACTATAATAAGGTGTATAATTCCATAGTGGATGGTATATTTATTGTGGCTCTGAGTTTGGACACGCTCAGCTTGGGGCTCCCTTAGACCTTAGTCCATATTGGGATTCATTTTTTCCCAACATGACTAATTTACTCATCCCCCCTATGCACACTCCCTACCCACTAGGAATATGTTTAATTTTGATGTGGATGGTAGATTTTTATAATTGTTTCCCTTGTAGTAGGTCCCATGATGAATGGGAGATTTACTATGGCTCTAAGTTTGGACACACTTAGCTTGGGGCTCCCTTAGACCTTAGTCCATATTGGGATTCACTTTGACCCAACGTGATCGATTTACTCCTCCCCTTGTGCACACTCCCTATCCATCATGTGACGAATACCAAAGTCATATGATCTTACTAATATTAAATTTATAATTTTATATTTTATTTTAGTATATTAAAGGTCTTATTTATTTACATTTATTATTACATGGTGGAAAGAATTATAATCCCATATATCAAATCTCGTAATGGATGGTAGATTTACAACATCTCAAGTTTGGACACGATCTATGTGGGTCCCTTACTAACCCAACGTGAATGATTCACTCCTCTTATACATAATCCCTATCCATTATGTAATAATATTTTGGTATCTATAAACATGTCCAAAATCTATTAATTATGCTTATACTAGATTGAAGAAGACAAAATTCATTTCCTTCCTTGTTAATATCATATATTTTTTTATTGTAAATTAGATAATTGAAGATTGAACTTATTTTCAATAATTATTTAGAATAACAATAATGTCATAGATCTATCCACCATTAATAATAATAGGTTGGACTTCTATATTTCTCCTATATGTATTTAGATATATGATTCAATATTCATTAGACATCACTAACAATACAATATTCATATTTATAATAAAACATAACCATAGAAAAATATTTTAATAATGATAACAATATTTTAAATTAATAACTTAGATGGGGTCCATACCTTTGTCAACTCTAGTTTCCATTAATCTTAAAACTTGCTCCCTTCAATAACTATGGGCCCCTCCTATAAATTTGGCCCAGTAATAATGCAATGTTCTTCCTTTATAAATTTAATCACAACAATGCACTGCACTTTAAGAATTTTATTGAATTTGTATATTACCCTTGCAAGGAATTGCACATTTTTCTTTAGAACAACTACATGATTTTTTCAATATAAATCTAAATCACACCATATTTTATTCTCTAGCCTTTCTTTTAAATCTTATGCTCTCCATTCTTTGCGCTAATTGCATATTAAAAACTCTTGTAAAACTCTAATAGTTACTGAAAATAACATTATTGGTTGTGCCCTCATATTCCAACAATGCATGCTACTTAGAAACAATGAGATTGTCCCTATTTAATTCTCTATGCTAATAGAAATGGATGATTCTAATGGGTGAATAAAGGCAAGTGCTTGTCCGAATGGTGCATTTTTTTCCTTTTTTCTGAATAATGCCTTCAAAATATATTGACCTGTTCATATGGGATGGTAAAATATTTTATGTTGCTCAAGCTTTGATAACAAGTGTCACTCTAGAGAGAAGGTAGTCGTGAATCCAAAGTAAATGACAAGATTCATCTCACACAAAAATATTCTATAAGTAGTTTGGAATAAAGGGAAAATGGAGGACATGGATGAGGAGTAGGAAGAAGAGATAGATAAAAGAATAGTTGTGGAAAGAAACCAACATTCCTCTTTGTGAAATATTGTATGAGAAGTAATCAATCAGCAACAAAAAAATTGAATCCCATATATAATTGTTTAGGCACTATTTTGGAGTTGAAAATTGATGCTAAATGGAAATTTTAATATTGAAATGACTTCTCAGACCAATGGCTATACTTTGGGAGTTAGATTGACAGGTTATTGATGATTTCTGAGCTCTAGCATGCTGAAAAATAGCCCAAATCTCTTAATTATGGGTTGTATATATAATGTTTCCTTATGATTCACTGAATTGTTTAAGCACTGAATACCATATGGAAATATTAAATGGATCTATTTGAGTAGTTAGGTAAGTGTTCAACAATTTAATCTATACATTCCTTTTTTGAATATATATCTATCTCTTCTATCCTCATTTTGATTATTTATATATAGAAAAAATATTAAGAGATGGATATTTTCTCCTGGTAGTACTAAGACTATTTAGATCTGATGTATAGTGGTGTAAAGGTAATTGAACTAAGATATTTTCCAAAATCCCATAGTGGCACATTTGTAATGGTGCATATTCCATGAAGTAGATCTATGCTTGTTATCGCTAAATATGGAGTGATTTATTGATAAACATGTAATATCCATGTGTCATTCAAATCTCTATAATTATTTCCCTTAAAATCACTTCTTAATTTGGTCTTACAATCTATTTCTTCTCACCTAGGTAAATGCTAATTGACTATTTTGCTGTTAGTCTGGAATTTGGTTTGTTTAGTCACCTTAAGGTTCTATTTTTTTTGTCTCCAATTCTTCCCATAGTATGGTAGGATTATGCTCTGATACCAATTGTAATGACCCATTTTAGGACCATTAGATTTTTAAACCTCCGCTGTGCATATATTTTATGTTTTTATTCTTGATGATCCCCTTACCAACGTTTTTATTCCCTTTTTATATATTTCAATCGTAAGAGTTGTGTTCTTTTAGTGATATCATTCTTAATAATATTAGTGATATAAAATTATTTATTTATATCATAATATGGATATATATATATATATATATATATAATTAATATTCAATAATATATTATTTAATATACAATTACTTTATATATAATTATATAGTAGTATTATTATGATCTATAACAATTTATATTTTCATATTAATATTAGTATACTAATATTATTATATTATTCATATATATTATTTATTTTTTGTATCTTAATAATTATTAAATATTATTTTAGTGGGATTATCACAATTTCCTAACTTGAGCGAAGTGCTAATGGATATAGAGAATTTGCAAGGCAATTTTAAAGTAGTGCTTAAAGATCTAGAAAAATATAATTAAGAAACATAAATAATAAATATGAAGCTTAAGGATGCACATGATTACATCAAGAAACTTAAAGATAAGATTAATTTTCAAGGATTAAGAGGAAGGAGTTATCTAAAAAATCAAGGAACCTAGATCAAAACATAAAACAGACTTCACTAAAAATTTAGAAAAAGCAAATCATACATTGAACATGAATTTGGAGTCACATCACTTTAGTTGGCTAAGTATTTAGAAGAAGAAAAAAATACAACAAGAAAAACTTGAAGTAGACCTAGAGAGAAAAATTGATGAATCCAAAGGTTTGAGTACTTGGCTTGGTAAGGTAAAATCAAAACTTGATAACTCAAAGACTAAGTATCTAGAACTTGAGAAATATTCTAATATTGTTAAGGGTTTTCTTGTGGAAAAAAAATTATATTCAAGTACTGACAAATTTGATGATCAATTGAAGCAACAATAGCCTAAAGGATACATGATAGATATGGCTATCTTGAGGGTAAGTGTTCTTAAGGAATTAGAAAAAAAAAGATACATAATATCTTAATCAAAATGAAGAACCTAAAGAATAGAAAAATAATTTAAAGGGAAGATGATTTGCATGCAACAAATATGGTCACATGAAGAAAGATTGCAAAGGTAAGACTAATCTTAAACTAGTTATTGGGTATTATTTCAATTGTTGGCTTTATGGACATAAATCACATGAATGTAAAAGACCAAATAAAAAAACTAATGGAAAAAAAAATGAAAGATTAAATATTATTGCACGAAGACCTTTGGGAACCAATAATTTTAGATTCAATGGTGTCAAATGTTGCAAGGGAAAAAAATTTGGACACATAGCCAAATATTGTAGACTACAAGTAAATTGGAATAGACCAAGGCATTAGAACTTTGTTGTTACATGTTTAAAATATAATAATTTGGGTCATACAAATAAATATTATATGTTTAATAGATTTGTAAGAAATATTTAAAAACTTAATCTTAGAAGAAATAATTATAATGGATGGAAAAATAATATTGTTTTTTATTGCATGAAAATAGGTTTTGAAGGGTACTTGAAACCAAATTACAAAGATAAACTAAAGATGTAAGACATTACTTCTAAACTAGTAAAATAGGACATGTGTAGAAAAAGGCCAGCATAAGAACAAAAAACTAGGTGTAGAAAGACAACAACCTATAATAGCCAATGCCAAAAAATGATAGCCAACCCCAGCACCAAAAGAAAAGGAAAGTCTAATAGTACATATCTAAACAAGACACTTCAGGAGCTCTTCAACCTCTTTATTCAACTTATCCATCTTCTCTATCATTTTCTTAATTTCTTTAACCTTTATGGTAGTAGGAGAAGCATTCTTCTGGGTATTAGCATTGGTTCTTTTTCTAGGCCCCACATGGTGATTAGAAAGAGCCTCCTTATCTTCCATAATCTAGGTAATAATCCTATTATCAATTAATCCCTCTACCTTATTCATGATAATTTTAATGTGCTCATGGATGCATTTAGAATATTGTAACTCTAATCAGTGATACCTTTACAAGCATTCTCATTACTAGAAACACTATTATCCAAACCCATAAGTATGGCCTCCAACTTATTAAAAGTAGCCAAATTAATCAAAAAAATAGAACTTTCCTTCTTCTAATCAACCATCAATCCCATGCCAACCTCAACTTCATTATTTGTTAGATTCTCCTCATTGTTATTAACCCCTCTCTCAAGAATATGCATCCTTAGTTTCATCTCCTTAAGTTCATGAAAAAAAATTCATAGACCTCTATTGGTCTAATGTGCTATTTCTAGCAATAAGAAGGATATCCAAGAATACTATCCCCTTGATGGAGGGTCATCTTCTCAAGATAGAAATTGGGAGAATTCAAGGTCAACTCCTAAGAAGGAAATATATGGAGAAACAACATTGTTAATAATACTAGTTATGAGAACATAAATAAGACATTTGTGAGGGAAATCAATAATGGTAATGGGAATGTATGGAAATAAAAGAGAACAATATTATAGAAAACAAGGGAGATTCAGTGCCAAGAACTAAACCCACCTCATCAATATATTTGGCTATCTTAGCCTTGGGGGGAGCAATTTATCCAAAAACTATTAGACCCCAAGTTTGAGATAATAAGGTATGTAAGCTTTAAAAATGTAACCTATACCTTTTTTATTCGATATTTGTATTCACAGATGTTTATGTATCAATTTGGATGATCACTATGTATTTGAGCATGTTATTAACAATCATCATCTTTTTATACTATGTGACCTACTAGATTTATGGAAGATAAGATTATGAAGGATTTAATGGGTAAAATAAGTTCATTTGTTACCATTTGAGAAGCTAGAGCCTACAAAGAGTGAGAAGGAGGTGATAGAGCATATTGAATAGAAGTTTCAAATTATTTTTTTCAAAAGTGTACATCTCTATCAAAAGGTATTTAAGTGAACTACAAGATTTTTATTTGAAGTATTTTTTTTAAGTCTAGAAATTATGGATAAACCTCATATATATGATGTGAATGAGAGACCTAGGTGTCAGTTTAAGAAATGTCCATTTAATTTAATAGAAGATAATATTGAGGGTACACTATTGCAAACCCTCAATAGTATTTTACATCTAGAATATATTAGGGCTTATATGTAGTACACATTTGAATCAATTATAAACGATGACATTTCAAATGATTTGAGAAAAAACCACAATGATGGTAAAAACCTTAAGAATGAATTTAAGCACTTGCAAAACCTAAGAATTCTATGGTACATAGACTATGAGGAGTTTGATTAGACAAAATGGATAAAGATATTTTTTAGTAGGATTCTTGATAGATTCTTTTGGATTGCACATGAGCCTGTAATGATCATAAAATAATAGATTCATTTAGTGACATGTTTAGACAATACTAGGATTATACCAGTTGTGACCAAAATGGTCAAGAAGGAAGTTGAGGTAAACAAAGTTGAATAAAAATTCCATGACTCATTTTGATATAACATAAATAGATGTGAGGATTATTTAAAATATTTTAGGTTATATGATGCACTATATCAATAAGATGAATTCAATTTCAATAGGGGTTATACATACATCATACAAAATGGTGGTTGAAAAAGAACACTTTGATGTTTTTGAAATGTTTAGGTGGTAGTTCTTTAAAAAATTGAGAAGGATAAAGCATTATAAGACACATCCTTTTGGGTTTGGATATTAAGACTCCACATGTTCTTTCACATAATTCACAAGTTTCCTAATAGGCATCCACATGCATGGAGAGATGATGTATCTATAGTAGAATTGATAACATAACATTATAATATGAAATAAAAAGGTAATATAATGAATGATTTACTTACTTTATTTAGGGGATTCCAAAGGGAAATAAAATAAAGAGCTATGATAACTAGGAAAATTATTGATAAATATGCAAACACAATGTGCTTTATGGTTGACACAGTCTTCACTTGTATGGAAGTAATAGAACCAAGACAAATATGGATACATCCATTAGGTTATGAAGTTAGTCATGATATGATTGAACAATATGCAAAGGTTATGCTTGCATCACTAAAGACCCTAGTGTAGAAATATAGGGTAAATATAAACATAAGTTTAGTCACATTATAGAAGAATTGTATAGAGGTTCAAGAAAAAGACAATTAGAGAAAATTATGGAGAAGATAACACAAGAAACAAAGAATGGCATAGCTGAAATTTTTAATGAATTTGACTGTAAGGGTATACCTACACCTAATCTTTTGGAATACAAATTAGAGAAAAAATAGTGAATCCTCTTGGAGAGATAATGGATGTAAATTGACTCTTTAGTACAACCGAACATCTAGATTTTTTTTCTCTTGTGTACCTATAACACTTGATACTTCATGAGAAGAACATGAATAAGGAAAGAAAAGGTTTTTGGATTTTTTATTCTCTAATAATGAAATCAAAGAAATCATGTTTGAAGCAACAAATGAGGTAGTCAAAATCGGTGATGAGGAAGATTAGAACAAACAAAAGGAAAAGAAAGAAAAATGGGACATTGTAATAGAAGAAGAAGTTAGGAAGTTGATTAATGGAGGTAAACCTTAATTAATCATGATACATTCAATTGATCAAGGTGAGACCCCATCTATCACTCTATAAATTTAGGAAAAATTTACTCATAATAACATCACAATCAATGCATAAGTGGAAGTGAGGAAGATGAATATCATAATAGAAACACCAACTTCATTAGGAATGGTGATTTTATTGGCAAGGAATTTGAGTAAATTTATTTCCAATATAAACAAAAATGAAAAATTAGAGTCCTATGATGAATAATCTCTCATGAAAATATCCATGATGGCATTTCCCAAAACCAAGGACTGATTAGAGAATAAATTTAAAAAAAACACAAGAATTATGAGCAGAGCAATGGACAAAATGAACTAGGAACTACCCATTTAGATGGAATTCCAAATGATGTTGTGGAAAGTCTAGATATGGTTCTAAATGAATTTGATGCACATTTTACCTCATTGGAACAATCTTCTAAGGATAAGGAAGAACAAGACTATTGTGTGCTAGAAAATGTGACTTGTTGGGAGTATGAATCAACAAATAAACATTAGTTAAACACCTCCAATATGAATCAAAGATTCAACAAAATGAAAGACCATTAACTAACTAATGCTTTCTTGGGTTTTGCAACTCTAAGCAGCCAACAAACAAAATCCTCTAGCCACCTCTACAGCTCAAAAAAGGCACCCATTAGAGGCCTTTTTGGTGTGTTAAGATGGAGGGTATGTTTGGTATGCTCTCCCAAACACAACAATGGAATGAATCTATTGAGTGGATGTGCAAATATGAGTAATAATGAAATATGACCCTAAGCTGCAATGAAATGAAGAACACCTCAAGAAATGGCTATGGAGAAAGCCATACTTGAAGGCATTCAATGGTGAAAATATGAAATGCAACAAAGAAAGTAACTAGATATGCAAGCAAAATTAACAAGTAAATGCAAAGGAAAAATAGCTAAACCATGCAAATGCAAAAGCTAAAGAAACTACCAAATGGTTAGTATTCTCCTAAAAATCTCTATGAAAACTCAAATTACAATGAAAACCCTAGCATGAAAACTCAAAACTCAAAATGGCATGGTAACAATGCAATAATGGGAAATGCAAATGCTTCAGACAAGGACTCTATTTATAGGCTCAAGAGAGGGCTTGGTGAGGTGGCATCCATGTAGATGCCACATAAGGTGACATGCAAGCCATGCAAATGGTCAAAAGTCAAAGTTTGCTCACACACGTGTGAGCAAACTTGAGAAGAAGAGTGGGAGACAAGAGTCAAAGGGGAGTGTGTAGGCATGCCATCTCACACATGTGTGAGCACACTCTTAGGCTAATGAGGGGGATTAGGAAGAAGATTAGAAATTATTAAGTGGGATTAGAGAAGAACTAGGCTTAAGAGGATGAAAATGATGGTTATAGGCTAGGCTCTAAGTTAGGTTTAAGATTAAATTAAATGAGATTTAATTTAATCACGGGTTTAGAGGAATTAATGGGATGTGAGGATTAAATAAATAAAATTTATTTTTAAAAAGGGGATGATGGAAGATTGTGTGTTAAATTAATTTAACACATTAAGGCTAGGAGTATTTAAATTAAATTTAAATACTTAGAAAAATGAACTCATTTAATTAAAATAATTTAATTAAATAAGTAGAAGAATGTGAGCAATATAATTAATTAATTAATAATTAATTACAATGTCACGGGCAATATTAAAATTAATTAATATAGTGTTTAGGGATGATTTTAAGCGTCTACATTTTGCCCCTCTTTGATGTGATGTTGGGACAGCATCATATCAAAGAAAAGAAAATATAGGTTGCCCTAGAGAAGGTGGGAGTCCTATGGCGATGATAGAGGAGGAGGGTGCCCCCTCACGGAAATTGTGCAAAAAATAAAATTTGGGCAATTTTCGTGAAAAGGTCTTAAGAAAAAAGAAAAAGAAGAGAAAATGGGAATAAATGATAACATTTGCATGACTTGCAGATAAATAGGGGATGGACATGGCTCAAAGAAGGCATGGGCTCAAATGAGGTTCGTAGGGGGCCTATATAAGCCTCCGAGGGGCCAAAAAAAGGTCATTGTGACACCACGAGTAGAGCATCCAAAGCAAACATGGATCCCATTGATCAATTGCAGCTTGGTGAGTGCATTCAAGAGTACCAGTGAGCAGTCGAGATGGGCCCACTAGTAAGTCATCTAATCCTCTTTGTGTTTTGGTAGACTAAGCTAGGCTAGGTCCATTTAATATGCCATACATGCACCGAAAATGAGGTCTGGGCAGAGATGATAGTCTCCATCCTGTCAACTACACAAATGAAAAAGTGATGACTTTGGCATCAACAGAAATGATAGAAATCAACTTGTCATCTACATAGATGCAAAAGGGGGGAAAGGTGACACAGAGACAACAGGGTTCATCTTGTCATCTTCTCGAATGGAAAAAAGGGTTCTAGGGTAGCAAAGATAATGGAGAATAGTTTTTCATCTCTGTAGATGACACAAGGTTGTCATCTTCACAGATCAACATCTACGCATACTAGCATCTGCACATATTGACATCTGTGTCAATTAGCAGCTCCACCAAATGGGTTAGACTAGAAGGAGGTGAGGGAAGATGCCCCATTCTAGGGACATCATAGGCTAGAAAGATTGATGCTCTGTATTTCTATGCTACAAGAGGACATGGTGGTGTTTAGGTCGAGGGAGCACTATCCTCTGACCATGGAAATACAGGAGAGACTCACAGACAAGGATTGGGGACACGTGCGACTATCTAGCCTAGAGCACGTACATGAGTGGCCAGATTTGAGGGCCCATTCAGTGCATCTATCAACTCTCATAGAGCGATGGCATACACCTATAAGGAGCTTACATCTTCCGATGGGAGAGACTATAGTAACACTCCTAGATGTGTGGTAGATCCTTTGAGTATCGATCAGAGGCACATACCCAGAGTATGTATTAGAGGGTTCTGATCCATTCCTAAGGGAGTGCTTTGGCAAGCGATGACAGTGATTACCCATCCAATGATTGTGGTTTTCATGGAGGGTGCACTAGAGTAGAGGCTATCGAGGTTGGCAGTATACCTAGCCTCACTAATATGGCAGATGCTGCCAGATCATGCAGGACATGGGTGGTCGATCAGTTGGGCGTGAGTGTTGAGCACCCTGTTATAGGAGGAGGGAGCTATCTACTACTGGGGATAGACAATCCTAACCAAGCTATATCATGATTTGCACATGTGTGCATATTAGACCCAGCACATTGTAGGACCAGGACTGATGCTACTGATGGTCTAGTCATGGGAGCATATTGGGGTAACACGGCCTATCACTCGACAGGAGACTAGGCAACCTGGGGAGCCATTTTCCTGTAGATATCAGCCTCCCATCTAGTATACATCGATAGAGTTTGTAGGATTCTGGTGCTGGTGCATAGATGAGATCATCATGTTCAAGTGGACTCCCTATGATGGGGTAGAGCAGTGGGGGCATACACTAGCAGCAGGTGGCGAGGATGGCATAGAGGATCAGATGTACCTCCCATACACACAGACTAATTACTAGATCATTGGTTGATCCATGCATGTGATCATGCACTACATGCCCTCTCAAGTGTGAGAGTAGTGTCACGAGAGTATGGATGGCTATGGGGACATGGGGCTACCATACAATTAGCCCGAGCTTCTTGGTTAGGGATGGTAGTAGTGCCATGGGTACACAGTCAGGATAGGGGGGATGAAGGTATGACATTGACATATGCACAATGGTGGGTAGCCCACCAGTGAGTCAGGCTTACAGTGCCAGGGGCACCACCACCGACAGAGCAGGCACAAGGGGAGGGGGATGGAGTAGGGGATGGTGGGCAAGCAGTTATGATGCCACCAGGAGTACAGGGGGCATAGGAGAGACTGCATGGGCTTAGAGCCTGAGTGAGGAGAGGGCTAGGGCCAACACCAGCACAAGGGCCACCACAGATAGCATCCTAGGCATAGGCACAGGCAAAACCCCAGGCACTACCACAAGCACCTCTGTCGGCACCTTCGCAAGCATGACCATAAGTACCTCCACAAGGACAAGTACAAGGAGAGGACCCAAACATGGTCAGGGCCAAGAGGGATAGCTTGTAGATAGAGGTAGCCTACCTACGAGGGATATCATAAGTGTAGTAAGCATGAGAAGAGAACTTAGAGTAGGCCATGGGGGCCATACAGGCAAAGCTGCAAGTGCAAAGGGCTAGGAGAGATAATGCATAGGAGGCCTTAGCAGCCCTACCAGCATGGGTGGATGCTAGGGAGTTTGCAGGGATGGGTGCCTATACAGGGGCAGAGGAGCAGGTAGAGCTGGAGAGACTCTAAGGGGATGTAGCCGCATTATGGGCTGAGCCAACCACCCATCAAGCACATTTGGATGGATATTGTAGGGAGAGGGACATAGCTAGATAGATGCTATAGCTTGGGGCAATTATCTTAGTGATCCAGGAGGCCATCGCAGCTAGCCGAGCAGAGGCACAGGCCATACGAGAGGTAGCTTATTATAGGTCACTTTATATTGAGGTTATGCTTGC
This sequence comes from Cupressus sempervirens, assembly GCA_028749045.1. NCBI lineage: Eukaryota > Viridiplantae > Streptophyta > Pinopsida > Cupressales > Cupressaceae > Cupressus > Cupressus sempervirens. Next base: position 143,034,146 of record CM053785.1, on the reverse strand, counting down.
TCAATGACAACAGCCAAATTTTAATAGGGGAGCCAGCTCATGGATCTCAGGTGGCAGAGCCAAATCAAAGTAGTTTGTAAGATAGCAGAGACCTCCTCAAGGGGGGGATTCAGGGGGGGCTGGGCCCTCATAGCCAGTGGCTTGGTGTTATATAGTGATCAGTTTTTTGACAAATATGTGTAGATGCAGCGAGTTTTTGATGATGCATTTGTACTATATGATTCTACATGATTTGTATATGGACTTTATAGACACTATTTTTTTGAGATATATACATGACATGATTCGATGACTCTATATGTGTATGGATTTATGAGATGCATATGATGTTTATGATGTGGATACTAACATTTTTGATATAGGGTGTGATGCTATGTGATGTGTCTTATGATGTATGCATATGTACATGATGCCTAACATGTGTGTGATGCAAATTTCTGAGCGATTATGAGATGTATGCATTGTTTTATTTTTACATGGATGCACTATATATATGTGAGATGTGATTATGATGTATATACCCCTAGATGTGATGTATGCAACTAATGAAATGATCTAATGCAATTTAATAAAGTGAACTAAAAATACCTAATGAACACTAAATGAGATGAATCAAATGAACACTAATGCAATGAAAAATGAATGAATGCAAAAATGGAAAGTTAATGCAACCTAATGGAAATGAACTAATGAATGAATATTTGTCATAACTGTCACTCATAGAAACCAAGTAGCATAGCATGGGAGGGGAAAAATAAATAGAACCTTGTCTCAAGCATGACTCGAATGAAACCCTATACTACATGCATCCTAACTACATGATATCAAGAGATTCCATTGTGTTCATATGGAGAGCACAGCTTAAGTTAATTTTGCAAATGATTTTACACATTATATGCTATAGAAGCATAAATGATATGACTCTTTTGTGTGGACTAGACATACAAAATCATAGAGACTTTAGGACGATAGGTGTAGTTTTCATAGTCATGATGGATCAAATGTCATATATGCAACAGAGAGGTCTCAGCACACCCAAATTCTTTTAGGGATCTTTGGTGGGATGTGTGCTAACCCATTGCCCCCATTACACAATGCATTAACATAACCTGAAACTAACACATATGAAATAAAGCCTCAAAAATAGATCATACCACAAAAACATGTGTAGTCAATGAAAGCCATTCAGGTATGACCAAAATATGGAAGATCAAGGTGCACGTTAAAAGGCTTTCACTAACACACGCAAAAATAAAATCAATCAAAAAGAGACTTCATGACCAAGTAGTCATTCAGTCCACAGTTCCTACCAAAAACCTTAGGTTTAGAAGTGAATGTCACAACATCGCCTATAAGAAGGATTCATCCTATAAAAGTGTGTCAAGTCAAAATTTCAATGATCATAAAATCATGCATTTCTGACAAGGGCTGTGAAGCGAACAAGTTTCTTGAATCATTAAGTCTCAAATGGTGATTTTGTGTAAGTCCAAGTGTGGTCACTATTGTGAAAAAGCTTAGCATAATGGGATTGACAATCACTTGATGAAAAAATGTCTCACGGACTAGAGGTCTTTCAAAAGATGGAAGTGAAATGAAGCCTCGTAGACAAGAGGTTTTTTATTAGATGCATGAAACACAAAAAGCTAGATAAAATTGTGCACAAGGGAAATGGAATGGTGGGATGGAGTGAAGCAAAATGAGCCTTATAGACAATGGATCAAATCATACTTTTTTTAGGAACATTTTTTTGCTTTTTAGGGCTTTTTTAAAGAACATTTTATGAATTTTTTGACTTTCTAATTTTTTTGGATATTTGCAGGACTATAAACATTGTACAGGAACTACAAAGGCTCAAGCATAGAACTGCTTGAGATGCTGGATATTTACAGGCTTAGGGAGCGGATCTCCCTCTGGAGTAGCAATTTGGTATGCCCCAGAACCATATTTGGCTGTAATGATAAATGGACCTAGCCAATTTGCCTCAAACTTTCCTTTCTTTTCACAGTTTTGGAGGTTCTTCATATTATGTTGTAAAACTAAGTCACCCACTTCAAATTCTTGTGGCTTGACTTTCTTATGATACTAAAGCTGAAGGAAATTTTGATACAAAGGAGGTGGTTTAGGGCATTGATGCAGGAGCATCCAGAGGTATAAGGGCAATCCTGTATCATCAAAAAAATGTACTTAGACTTAGTTTTTGTTTCATTTGTTTTCATTTTTGGATACCCATTTGGGTCAAATAAGCGTTCCAACTCTCATAGTTCCACTATTAGTGTTCTAGGTTAGAGTTTTTAATCACCTTGGGATACATAAAAATGTCAAAAAAATAGGAATATGTAACTGAGCCATCATTTTGGTGACTAGAAGGTGTAAATTGGTCGAAATATAGTCATTGTAATTTAGAGCATTCCAAAAAAAGAATCAGGTCAAAAGGTCCCACGGTTTGAAAGTTATTGCAGTTTTTCAATTTTTGGAGACATCTTAAGAATGCTTCAAAGTCAAGTTAGGGACATTAAATGACCTCAAATAGGGCTGAAAAATTGGGTATGAGTGAAGCTGGTCCATAAGGCTATAGAGCACTTCGAGAGCTTTTTGAAAATGTAAACAGTTTGTCAATCGGAGCTACGATTCAAAGGTTATGCCTCTCGAAAGTTTGATTACTGTTCTTGGATTCTTCTAATTTTGTGCCAACTTCTAATGCGACTTCTAGAGCCTTCTATTTGGTTGGTGGATGACTACTAGAACTTTCTAGAATTTATTCCTAATCCTTAACCGTCTATTTAAGAACATTTCTAGAATTGTAAAAGGCAGTTAGAAGCGGAGTTTGAGAGAAGGTACTGGGAGAAGAATTTATCTCTAGATTTATGTTATTGTAAGCCCATAGGGCATGTTTTGGAGTCTTTTTCTCTGCACTAAGTGTACTAGCATATTTTTATAGTTAATAAAATTTTTGCTTTCTTGTTGTGTCCATTCTGTGTTTGTTGTGTCTCCATCAAGTGGTATCAGACCTTGTTTTCCTGAGTGTGTAGACAAAGTGCTGACTGTGAGGTAGTTTGCACCAGGACTGTGTGGTTGTGGGTTTGAATTAAGAAGATGCCTCCACAAAGAGAGAATGGTGGAAGGGCTGGAGCTATTAATCATGAGGAGGTTAGAGCCCTCCAAAGATAGGTACAAGTGTTGCAGGAGGAGCTCCATAGAGGAACAAATGTTTCTGCAAGTGACGAAAGTGAGGATGACAATGAAGAATAAGAAATTGGACTAGAAGGGGAATTTGATAGGGAAGTTTTGAATTAGGCAGAGGAAGGCTTTTTAGGGCCATTACTAAGTTTGGGAAAAGGCCTACAATTGATGTGGGTGTATTTTTAGGAAATTTGAAACTAGATGAGTTAATTGATTGGATCAATGAATTGGAAGAGTACTATGAGTATGAGGATATCAGGGATCCAGATAGGGTTAATTTTACAAAGGCCATGCCAAAATCTAGTGGTAAGAGGTTTGATTGGAAAGAAATGGAAGAGGAAAGGATAAGATCACAAGGTGGTATCGCATGGTGGACAAATTGAAGAAGCAATTCATTCCTATTGACTATGAGCTTGATTTGTTTAAGAAGATGCATGGGTTAAAGAAAGCAGGAAAATCAGTCCAAGAATATATAGAGGAGTTTTATCAACTTCTAATTAGAGCAGGGCATAAAGAAGAAAATAAGGAGAAGGTTTCTCATTATATCAATGGGTTACGACCTAGCATTCAAGAGGAATTAAATCTGGTAAGAATGACCAGCATTGAAGAGGCATACCAATTTTCCCTATGAGTTGAAGAGAAGCTAAATAAGAGGTTTGAAGGGAGACAAAGAGGGCATGGTCAAGGAGGAAGGGGTAGTGGTAGGTCATCTAGAGGCCAAAATGAAGCCCAAAAGAAAAATGAAGATGTGGGTAATAGCAGGAATGAGGGTTTCAACCGCTCCCAAGATCAAGACTTTGGAAATCAGAGAGGAAGAGGTAGAGGACATGGAAAAGGAAGAGGAGGCTTTTGTGGTACCTATTTCCATTACAATGAAGAAGGTCATCGTGCCTTTGAATGCCCTCAATGACAAGGAAGGACAGATAGGAGAGTTAAGGGTCAAGCTAGGGTTGCTCATGTGGATGAGGATGCACAATCATCACATTCAAAGGATGCAAAAAGAGGAGAGACTTTAGTAAATGAAAGGGCCCTACTAAATGGTGAGATTGAACTAGGACAAAGGAGGAGTTTATTCTGTACCAGGTGCAAGTGTGAGGATAAATGTTGTGATGTGATCATTAATGGTGGTAGCACTGATAACTTGGTATCAAAGGAGATGGTCTCTAAGCTAAAGCTCAAGAGGGAGAAACACCCCCAGCCCTATCGGATTGCTTGGGTAAAAGATGATCATAAGGTCTTGGTAAGTGAACAATGTTTAGTGAAATTCAAAATTGGGAGTTACCATGATGAAGTTCTCTATGATGTTATTCCAATGGATGTTTTCCATCTATTATTTGGAAGACCGTGGTAGTTTGATAGGCATGCAGTACATGATGTTCATGCACACACATACTCTCTAACAAAGGATGGAGTTTGCCACAAACTGAAGCCTATGAAAAAGGAAGGCAAAAAGGTATGTAGCAGTGCCAGGATTTGTCTTGTTGATGGAAGGAAGTTTTTTGATGGCATGAAACATCAGCATATTTGTTATGCTTTGATTCTTAGGAAAGATAAAGAAGGTAGTAGTGAAATACCACTTGAAGTTTCAAATTCACTAGGTGAGTTTGGAGATATTATCTCTGATAATGTTCCAAAAGGATTGCCACCAGTAAGGCAAATCAGTCATCAGATAGATTTAATCCCAGGAGCTAGTTTGCCTAACAAGGCTTCTCACAAGATGACTCCTACTAAAACTAAGGAGCTAAATAGACAGGTGCAGGAGCTATTGAGGAAGGGCTTAATTTGGGAGAGCTTGAGTCCATTTGTAGTACCTCAAGTACGAGCACCAAAGAAGCATAGAGAGTAGAGGATGTGTATAAACTCTCAAGCTATAAATAGGATAACCATCAAGTATCGGTTTCCTTTGCCAAGAATGGATGATCTTCTGGACTACTTGAGTGGAGCTCAGTACTTCACAAAGATAGATCTCAAGAGTTGTTATCACCAAATACAAATTTGAGAAGTAGATGAGTGGAAAATAGCCTTCAAGACCAAGGAGGGTCTTTATGAGTGGTTAGTCATGCCCTTTGGATTGACAAATGCTCCAAGCACCTTCATGCGGCTTATGAATGAGATACTTAAGAAGTTCTTAGGAAAATTTGTTATTGTCTATTTGGATGATTTTTTAATTTTCAGCAAGACTTTGGAAGAACATTTATTACATATTTGTAGTGTCCTTACAAGGTTAAGGGAAGAGAAATTGTTAATTAATTTGAAGAAGAGTATCTTTGCAAAAAGGGAGTTAGTCTACTTGGGGTTTGTTATATCACTTGAAGGTCTCACAATGGATCCAGAGAAGGTAAAAGCCATCTTGGAATGGCCTACTCCAAGGTCTGCTACTGGGGTAAGATTTTTCCATGGTCTAGTTAGTTTTTATAGAAAGTTCATCAAGAATTTCAGTGGTATATGTGCACCCCTGACTGACACAATAAGAGGGGATAGAAAAGAGTTCAAATGGACTACAGCAGCTACGAGAAGTTTTGAATTGCTAAAGAAGAAGGTTACAGAACAACCTGTGTTGGCACTTCCAGATTTTAGAAAGGTGTTCCAAGTGGATTGTGATGCTAGTGGCAGTACTATTGGGGCTATATTAAGCCAAGAAGGTAATCCTATTGCATATTTTAGTGAAAAATTGAATGATGCAAAAAAGAAGTATTTTGTTTATGATCAAGAGTTCTATGCAATAGTTCAGACCTTAAAGAAATGGAGGCATTATTTATTGCCAAAGGAATTTGTTTTGTATACTGATCATCAAGCATTACAGTACCTAAATAGCCAAGGTAAATTGAATCAGAGGCATATGAAGTGGGTAGACTTCTTGCAGAGCTATACATTTGTGTTGAAGCATAGAAGTGGAAAATCTAACAAGGTTGTAGATGCACTAAGTAGGAGACAGTTGTTGCTTATAGTAATGCAGGTTGAAGTAGTTGGGTTTGATGAACTCAAGAATCTGTACTTTGAAGATCCTGATTTTGCAGAAGTGTGGAGAGCTTGTAAAGAGCCTGTTGTTGTAGACATAATTAAGTGGTTAGACTATCTAATTCAGGATGGTATGTTATCCAAGGGCAATCAATTATGCATTCGAAGGAGTTCTATGAGGAAAAATATGATTAAGGAGAAACACAGTGGAGGGATGGCAGGACATTTTTGTCGAGATAAGACCATTGTTATTCTCAAAGAACATTATTTTTGGCCTCAAATGTCACAAGATGTGAAGAAGTTTGTACAAAATTGCCAAATTTGTCAAGTTGCCAAGGGATTTAGTCACAATACTGGACTATATCAGCCATTTCCTATTCCATCAAAGCCATGTGAGGACATAAGTATGGATTTTTTTCTTGGATTGTCGAGGACAAAAAGGGGTAATAACTCAATATTTGTGGTGGTTGATAGGTTCTCCAAAATGGCACATTTCATTCCATGCCACAAAACTCATGATGTTGTCCATAATGCAGACTTGTTTTTCAAATAGGTGGTAAGACTACATGGTCTCCCAAGGAGTATAGTTTTTGATAGAGACACTAAATTTGTGGGGTATTTCTGGAGAACATTGTGGAAAAGGTTGAGAACAAACTTGAAATTCAGTTCCACACATCACCCGCAGACTAATGGCCAAACAGAAGTGGTAAACAGAAGTCTGGGCAATTTGCTGAGATGTTTAGTTGGGGATAAGCTCAAGGGATGGGATTTGATTCTACCAAAAGCAGAGTTTTCTTACAATAACTCTGTAAATAGGAGTACTGGTAGATCACCTTTCCAAACTATATATGGAAGTAGCCCAAGGACTACACCATAATTGAGGAAGATAGAGCAAGAGGAAAGGACAAGTGCTGAAGCTGAAGAATTTTCTGAACATATCAAGTGTCTACATGGGGAGGTTCAGGCACACATTACCAAGATGAATCAAGAGTATAAAGCTAGGGCTGATCAAAGGAGAAGACATAAGGAATTCCAAGTAGGGGATTTAGTCATGGTACACTTATGAAAAGAAAGATTTCCAGCCGATACTTACAACAAGCTGAAAATGAAGAAATTTGGCCTCACAAAATTCTAAAGAAACATGACTCAGGAAATGCATATGAGGTGGAGTTGCCAGATGGTATTCACATTTCTCCTATTTTCAACATTGCAGACTTAACAGAGTATCATGATGATGGTGCAGATGAGGAGCTGATGTTAGAGCCATGTCCAATTCCTACTTCTAAGAAGGAGGAGATAGAAGACATTCTAGATCATCATGCGGGTAGGAGTACTAGACATAGGCAGTATGAAGAGTATTTAGTCAAGTGGAAAGGACGGTCGATTGAGGACTCAACTTGGATATTAGTAGTTGAGGTTTCCCATTTGGAATTTCCTCTACCATTCATAAAGTGACAGGGTCACTTTTCAATCTACCCTGGGTGTCTGATGTAGGAGCATCTAGAGGTATAAGGGAAATCCTATGTCATCCAAAAAAATGTACTTAGACTTAGTTTTTGTTTCATGTGTTTTCATTTTTGGATACCCATTTGGGTCAAATAAAAGTTCTAACTCTCACAGTTCCACTATTAGTGTTCTGGGTTAGAGTTTTTAATCACCTTGGGATACATTTAAATGCCAGAAAAATAGGAGTATGTAATTGAGCCATCATTTTGGTGAACTAGAAGGTGTAAATTGGTTGGAATATTTTCATTGTAATTTAGAGCATTCTAGAAAAAGAATCAGATCAAAAGGTCAAATGGTTTGAAAGTTATCACAGTTTTTCAATTTCTGGAGACATCCTAAGAATGCTTCAAAGTCAGGTTAGGGGCATTAAATGACCTCAAACAGGGCCAAAAAATGGGGGATGAGAAAAGCTAGTCCACAAGGCTATAGAGCACTTTGAGAGCTTTTTTAAAATGTAAATGGTTTGTCAATCAAAGGTACGGTTCAAAAGTTATGCCTCTCAAAAGTTCGGTTACCGTTTTTGGATTCTTCTAATTTTGTGCGACTTCTAATGCAACTTCTAGAGCCTTCTATTCGATCAGTGGATGCCTACTAGCACTTTCTAGAATGTATTCCTAATCCTTAACCCTCTAAGGTCTATCTAAGAGCAATTCTAGAATTGTAAAAGGCAGTTAGGAGTGGAGTTTGAGAGAAAGTACTGGGAGAAGAATTTATCTCTAGATTTATGCTATTGTAAGCCGATAGGGCATGTTTTGGAGTTTGTTTCTCTGCACTAAGTGTACTAGCATATTTTTATAGTTAATAAAATTTTCCCTTTCTTGTTGTGTCCATTCTATGCTTGGGTTGTGTCTCCATCAAGCATTGAGTCATCTCTCATCAAGGAGTGCCAGCTCTTGCAAGCAAGCAACTTGGTATTCTTCTTCGGATATCAAATTTTTGAGAGATATTTTGAGTGAAAGGAGCTCAATTTTGATGGGAAAGATGGCTTTAGAACCATAAACAAAGGAAAATGGGGTGGCTCATGTGGGGGTAAGGTTGGAGGTGCGATAGGCCCAAAGGGCGAGAGCAATTTGGATGTGCCAATCACAGCCAACTGCATCAACGATTTTCTTTAGGATTTTCAAAATGGTTTTATTGGTAGCTTTAGCTTGACCATTGCCTTGGGGGTAGTATCTAGTGGAAAAATGCTAGGTAATTCCAAATTTCCTACACAATGTGGCAACTTCCTAATTTTTGAAAGGGGTTCCATTATCAGTCATGATATCTTAAGGTATACCAAAATGAAAAATAATGTAGTTCAAGATGAACTTCAAAATTTGTTTTTCGGTGATGTAGGTTAAGGGAATAGCCTCGACCCACTTTTTGAAGTACTCAATGGATGAAATAATTCACTTGTGGCCATTTGAGCAATTTCGATATGCTTGACCAACAAGATCGAATCTCCAGTGGGAAAAGGGCCATGGGGTGATGGTGGGATGAAGGTCTTGGGTGGGAGCATGTATCAAATCACCATGTTGCTAACATGGAAAACATCTTTTCATAAACTGATATGCATCTGCTTCCATAGTGGGCCAATAGTAACCTATCCTAAGAAGCTTTTTTTCTAACATAAGGCTGCTAGAGTGGGCACCACAAATCCCTTGGTGAACCTCTTCTAATGCCATTCTGGCTTCATCTAAATTGAGATATCAAAGGAGGGTTCCATCAAAGTGTTTTCAAAAAAGTGTGTCACCTAGGATGGTATATCAGGTGGTTTGGTAGAAAAAGGTTTTACTTTGGTTTGGGTGAGGGTTATGGGAATGGTTTTGTGATGTAAATAGGCAAAGATGTCAGCATACCATGGAGACTCAGGACCAACAATCTCAACCACCAACTCTAAATCAGTTTGCTCATAAGCAGGAGTAAAAATATTCTCAATGAGAAACTCACATTTAGGACTATATTCTGGCATGGCAATCATAGAGGCAATAGTAGCCATGGCATCTGCTGCTTTATTATTAGCCCTTGGAATCTGCTAAAAAACAATCTCTATAAAATGTTTCTTAAGATCCTCCACTATTCTACAGTAAGGCAACAATTTCTCATCCTTGGTGTGGTATTCGTCTATGACTTGTTTAATGACCAATTGTGAGTCTCCAAAGACATGAAGGTTTTTGATATTCCATCTGATAGCTTGACATAGTCCTGTGACTAAACCTTCATACTCAACTATATTTTTTATGCAAGGAAATGAGATTTTATAAGACTAAGGAATAAGATCCCCTTGTGGTCTCACAAACAAAATTCCTACCCCTGATCCCTTTTGTGTAAAAGATCCATCAAAAAATAATTTCCATGGTGTAGTAGGGGCTAGGGTCATAATTGTGTCATCTGGAAAATTGGCTACAATGGGATGGTCATCTTGAAGAGGAGCTTCAGCAAGCTAATCTTCAATTACTTGTCCTTTAATGGCCTTACAATCCTTATAAACAATGTCAAATTCACTTTAAATTAAGACCCATTTTTCTACTCGACTAGTGAGGGTGGCTTTTGATAACAAATATTTGAGTGGATCTATCTTGGCAATGAGATATGTAGTATGATTAAGCATATAATGATGTAGTTTTTGCATACAAAAGACTACAGCCAAACATGCTCTCTCAATAGCAATGTAGTTTAACTCATTGCCAACTAGTGTTCAACTAAGGTAATACATGGCTTGCTCATTCCCATTGTCATCTAATTGTGCAAAAGTGCTCCTAGGGAAACTAAAGTAGCTGAAATGTATAGAATCAATGGTCGTCCTGCAACTGGAGGTACTAAAATTGGAGGATTAGCCAAATATGTCTTAATTTGTTCAAATGCTTTTTGGCATAGACAATCCCATTGAAAATTTTTTCCCTTGCATAGAAAATGCTAAAGTGGATGGACTTTATCTACTAGTTGTGACACAAATCTCCTAATAGATTGTAATTTTCCTTGAAAACTGTGGAGTTGTTTCAATGTGGTAGGTGGAAACATATCCATGATGGCCTTCACTTTTGCTAGATCTACCTCAATACCTCTTCTTGACATAATGTAGCCTAAAAATTTTCCTGATTTGACCCCAAATACACACTTCTTAGGATTAAGGTGCACTTTGTATTTCTCCAACCTATCAAAAATAGTGGTAAGGACATCAATGTGGGATTCGCTTGTCTTGGATTTTCCTAGGATATCATCAACATAGTCCTCCATTATGACATGTAGAAGATCATGGAATATGGTAGTCATTGCGCATTGATAAGTGGTGCCAGCATTTTTCAAACCAAAAGGCATGACTTGATAACAAAAGGTTCCCCATGGGGTGGTAAATGCCATTTTATGTTGATCCTCTTCTACAATTTTGATTTGGTTATAACTGGAAAATCCATCCATCAAAGACAACATCTCATGTCCAGTAGTCAAATCCACTATGATATCTATGTAAGGAAGTGGAAAATCATCCTTAGGACATGCGAGATTTTAATCTCAAAAATATGAACAAACATGGATGCCCCCAGATGCTTTCCCTATAGGAACAATGTTGGAGACCCACTCAAGATAGTCAATAGGATGGATGAACTTTGCCTCTAACATTTTTTGCAACTCTGCTTTGACTAGGAGTGCTACCTTAGGGTACATTTTGTGCAAATTATGCTTCATTGGTTTAATCTTGGGATCAACTATCAAATGATGCACAACTAGATCCGTGTCTAAGCTAGGCATGTCTTTGTATGTCCATGCAAAATTAATTTTTCCCTTTTTCAAGAATTCAGTCATGGCTTTTTGTTCCTCAAGACTTAAGGTAGCAACAATGTAGGTGATTCATGGTTTATCCTCTATTCCCAAATTGACTGGAATTGTTTCTTCATTCAAAATAGGTGACTTTTCTAGTGGCAAGGATCTAAATGGAAAGTCAAGCTCTCCCTCTTCTAGCACCTCTAAGAGGTTTTCACCAGAAGATGCAACCTTTATTTTATCTTTTTCTTCATCCAAAAGTGCCCTAGAAGATTTTCCACTAGAGGATGTTTCTTTTATTTTTCCATTTTTATTTTCTTTTTCACTTTTGCAACTAAGAGAGTTGACTTGGCTACCAAAGTAGGCTTCCTTATTGTATTAGATCTCATGTTCGTAATCTTGGAGATTCTTAAGGCCAAAAAGTGCCATCACTGCTTCATCTGTCTTACAAATGTCAAGAGTTGGTGGTGTATCTTGAAGGTCCCAGTCTATCATGTTGAGATTGGTGAGAGGTAGGTTAATAGATGAAAGGTCATTTATGGTAATGGCATGGACAAAGTTATTTAGATCATCCTCAATGTATTGGAAAGGTACTTCAAAGAATTCCTTGTCTTTAGTCTCAGAATCAAGTTCAACCATACAATAGTTGTCAGCAAAGGATACCTTAGGTTTAATGGAGCCTAACCCACATCCTTTAGGATAGCTATTAGCTTCTAAGTCTTGTCTAATTCCATCTTCTTTCGGTCCAAGGCCGATACCATGATATCCCATGCTTTCAATAATGGGAGGTGCCTTAACATATTTATCTTTAGGAAACTCCATAGGTTCATCTTTTCCATCATAATATAGCCAATCTAGGATATTATCTTCCATGTGCTCATCACTAAGTGAACCCCAGTGCTCAAATATTTTTTGCTAACTTGAATGGTTTCCTTATTAGTAGAAGGTGATAATTAAGAAGGTTTTCTAAAGGAATGAGGGGAAAGTGGTAGTTTTCCAACACACAAGGCATTTTCAAACTTATACTCTCCCATTCCTAAATCAGAAAAAGTGACCTTCTTCCCTATGGTGTTAATTTTAGTATCTTCAACCTTCTCTTTTCCCTTGCAGGAATTTGAATCCTCATTAGCTAATTCTAGTACTATTGTGGAAGGTAGTTTTGTTATGGTGAGAGACTTAGGTATAACTTTGGCAAACTCACTTATTGGACAAAAATTTATTGGTGCACCTTCCAATCTTTTACAAAGTGCAAAAGGAGTGGGATCCCCAAGGATTGTGATCTCTCTTCCTTGGTGGGGGAGTTTCAAGCACTAATGATAGGTAGATGGGACTGCCTTTAGTGTATGTATCCACGGTCTACCAAGCAAGATGTTATATGGAAAATCCAAGTCTAGGACATGGCATTTAGTATTTATGATGGCTGGTCCAACTTTTAGAGGCAACATGATGACTCCTTTTGATTCTCTTTCCCTTTCATCATATGCTTTTATTGTGATCCTTTTATTAACATCTAGAAGATCCTCTGGCAATCCCAAGAAGTGAATCATTTTCAATGTACAAAGGTTCAAACCAGATCTATTGTCTATAAGGACTCTTTTAATCTTATGTCATTGTCTAAGGACTTCAATGTGGAGCAAAAAATTATGGTGGGGATTAGGACCTTGGAAATCTTTGTTTGTGAAGACAAGGTGTTGTTGGGCAGAAAGGTTTCGAATCATAGCGATAAATTGGGAAGCATTAATTTTTTCAGGAACATGAGACTCTAAAAGAGCCTTCTCCAAGATCTCTTTATGGATGGGTGATGTGGTTAGAAGCTCAAGAATAGATATTTGTGCAAGAGTCTTACCTAGCTGGGACAATACATCATAGCGAGAAGCAAGTCTTTTTGAGGTGGATGGCACAGCAGGCACATGTGGCATTGATGGATTAGTGTTATTGGGAGTGGCAGCTTGCAATGTGAGTCTTCATTGTCAAGTGGTGTCATCACAATCAGCTTCTTGTAAGACAAGGGTATTCACATGAGTGTCTACCTCTTCAATGTGACCACACAAGGAGTCACATCTACATATATCATTGATTTCTATCTTACCACACAAGGAGACAAATCTTGATATGAGGTTAGTAGAATAATCATAAGGTAATGCATTTGATGTGGAAGCTTGATTTGCATTGTTGGTATTTTTATTATCATTATTGTGATCAGAAAATAGTTTTTGAAATATCTTCAATTTAGCAATTTTAGAGGTTGGACCTCCTTCTACTTCAATTTCCCTATCATCAACAAGACTTTGGATAAAAACTTTAAGCTTGATACATTTGTTTGTGTCATTTCCTTTGATACGGTGGTATTTACAATATTCATTTTCCCTATACCACTTTGAATTTGGTTGATTTTCATCAAAAGGATGTGTATTAGGAAATACCATCAAGTTGTGATCCACTAATTTTTGAAAGATGGCCTCCAAAGGTTCACAAAAGTTAGTGAACTTTCTATTGTGATCATAGTCACGATTGTAATTATTGCATGGAAAAAATTGTGTTTGATTATGGGATTGTTGATTGCCTTGACTATCATGATTCGAATGGTTGTTGTTTCGATTGCGGTAGTTTTTGTTGTTCCCTCCTTGAAGATTTTTGACATCAATAACACCATCATGTGTAACACCCTTATTCTTGGACCAATATTTGGGTTTGCTATTGTTGTTTGACTCATTGTTGGAGGATGATGAACTATAATGTTTAATGGTACCTTTTTCCAAAAATCCATTTTCAATATTCTTGCCCTTTTTGACTAAAGTGGCAAAGTCTTCGGGGCTAGCCATTTTCATGTGGAAAGACATTTTGGGTATCAAGTTCTTGATAAATATATCCACAAAATGGGAATCTTCAATTTTATATGGCATACGATTAGCAAGATGTCTCCACCTTTGTAGGAAGTTGGCAAAAGTTTCTCCATTTCATTGTTTTGTGTTTTAAAAGTCACTCAATGAGGCATGATGTTCAATGTTTTAAGAGTATTGTGCTATAAACTTGCTTGTCAAATCATTGAAAAAAGTAAAGGAGCCCTCAGGTAAATTCATTAACCACTCAAGTGTGGGGCCTCCAAGACTTCGTGCAAAGAGCCTCTTAAGATAGTCATCACTATAGGCTACTTCTTGGCACAAAATAGAAAATTCCTTGAGATGGGTGACGGGGCATGTCTCTCTTGTATAATTGTCAAATTTAGGAATTTCAAAATTGGGTGGAAATGGCACCATATTAATGGATTTATCAAATGGCAAAGAGAAAATTTCCTCAAAAGAGACATCCTTCACCCCTTTATTGTTCATGTTAAGGACCAAACTTTGCAATTCTTGGAGTTGTTGAGCCAAATCTTGATTAGGTTTCACTTTTGATTGTTGGGAGTTCACAAATCCTCCTCCTAGATTGTAGGGAGTCCTAAATGTAGTATGAGGTGGTGGAGGTACTCCACTTTGACCAATGTATTGATATGCAGTTGTTGGAATTGGCACGGATGTCTTTACCATAGTGGTTGGCACTTGTAAATAAGAGGAGTGCATAGGTTGTGTCAAAATTTCTATTGGTTGAGTACGCACTTGTCCAATGCCTAAGCATCCCACAATTGAGGTTGTCAAGGTAGATTGTGGAATACTAGCATGTGTGGTAACATTGGGCATGACACTAATGATTTGTTGAATATGTTCTGCACTCAATTGAAATGTGGGTTGTGTTGAAGTGTTAGATGTAGGCATAGCACTAGTTGTTATCATGGTTTCTTTCCCTTTGCTAGAAGTTGGAGCTATGTTTGAAGTGGGCAATACGGGAGCACCACCTTTTGTAATTTTTCTAAAAAAAGTGTTCTCATCAAAGCTTGGGGGAACATTAACACCATCCTTGACCAAATTTAGGAATATATCATTTTTGTTTTCCCTAATGGATTTCTCCATCATTTCCACATTGTACGGATCCACAAGGAATGTCCTAACATCACTAGGTACATCGTTGGGGTCAACAGGATCTTCATCTTGGTATACTTCTTCGTCATTATCCCCCAAAGTTGTGTTATGGAAGGGATATTCTAGTTCTCATGTGGATGTTGAGTTAGGCATACCAAGGTTAGAACTAGAGGGAACTGTGTTCCCTAATAAAGTTGTGAGTGGAGGAAAAGGATTCTCCATCTCTGATTGCCTCAATGATTCCTACAAATGTGACATGGGATTAAATGTGAACGTTCCTGATTGTGTGTGTACCATACAAGAGTGACCAAGCCAATGGGTAGAAGATTATGGAAGAAAAAGAAAATGAGGATGAGAGCTATAAAACTTATGTAATTAAAGGGTCAACTACACAAGTGCGAACAAAAGACCTTGGTTTAGCAAACAAAGTTTGATTAGAGGATAGTAGTATCTTTCTCCTACCAAGGATAGCCAAGTGATCTTTAGGCAAGATAGGACACCAAGTTTATTGCTCACTATTTGGAGATGGACTTGTGATCCCAAATAAGTAAGTGTAATTAGGATAAATGTTTGCTTATCAATGAAAAGTCTAATGTTGCAATGTCAAAAGATGTTTTAAGGTTTAAGCTCTCTAGAAGAAAATTTGAAAATGGAAGACTAGGAGTTTGGAAAGATGGAGATAGATATGAAAAGATGAAATTTTTGTGGTCACTAATGCAGTTAACTCAATCCTCATTCACTGGAAAAAAAAATATATTGGGTTCACTCCTGGGAAAGCAGACTAATTTTGAAGTTTTCCATTGTATTCAATTCTATCATAATGGTCTTAATGGTCTTTTCTAGCTTCTTCCTTTTGAATGTCTTTGATTTCATATTGGAATTATTTGTCACTATGTGCTAGGTTCTTCCTTTCCTTGTACACAGGTTGTTTGGACAACTTCACTTTCTTATGTTTGACCTTGTTGACTTTATCAGTCATGGTAGGAATAAAAAAAGACCCAAATTTTAAGTACCCAAAAACTTTGCAATAAGATGTGACTAGACTCAACCAATTTCAAAATGAAAACTACCAATAGTAACCATGAGTCAAGAAGACCTCACTTAACCTATCTCACTGAATGAAAGGTTACCTCACAATTTCACTCATTTTAGAACTTGTTTGATGTTTTGGCTTTGGTTTTTGAATGTTTGAACAAGCACGCTAAACATGCCAACAATCCTAATAAGGTTATATCTAGGATGAACAAAGCTTATCTAAAGGGCATCCTTGATATACATAAGGTACATGAGGCCCAAATCTATAGATGAAAAGAAATACTGCCACACAGTCAGGGGGAGACGGTAACCCAAATCTCCTCCTTCACTTCCCAAAGGTATAAAGTTCTTTGGGGCTTAGCCAAGACTCACAATATTCCACTTCCAAGAGAGGTGTCTTTCGATTCACCTCCCAATTTTTATACTATGCCAAAACACTGGAGTTGAAGTCATCCCAAGGGGTGATGAAATCCCCAAGCAGCCTCCTAAAAAAGAAAAAGAAAACCACTTATTTCTTTTGCACCCAAGATCACCCGAAGCGCGAGGGGAGAGAATACGTAAGTGGTCTTGGGATTTAAAAGACACTTTTTCTTTCCCAATGAAGCTTTAATTTTTTATCTACTTGAAGACACTCGTGATTAAAACATAAAAGGTTCTTTCCAACTTGAAATAGTGCCAACGTAAATGAAAACGTGGGTTCGTCAACAAGAAAGTAAAGTGAGTGCATGAAAATAAAATGTTGAAAATAAAAATGCAAAAAATAAAGTCAATTTACCTTAGGGCATTCAAGAGTGTATGAATTCATTTTAAGCACCAAATCCAAATGTGATCTAGCCTAGGCATACATGTCCATTTTAAGCACCAATTCCAAATGTGATCTAGCCTAGGCATACATGTCCATTATCCTTTAAAGCATTTAAGATGGTGTGAATTCTTTTTAAGCACCAAGTCCAAATGTGTCTTCTATCCTAAACATTCATGTCCATTTTAAGCACTAAAGTCCAAATGTTTGCTACTCTATATATTCATGTCAATTTTAAGCACCAAGTCCAAATGTTGACTAACCTAAACATTCATGTCAATTTTAAGCACCAAGTCCAAATGTTGGCTAACCTAAAAATTCATGCATTCAAATGAAAGTATTTAATCCATACAAGTTCATTAGCCCTAAAGGTTTAAGTGATAAAAATCACTACAAATCCTCTTTAGTGATAAAAATCACTATTGGTTTTACTTTTTAAGTTTTCAAAGTGAATTCTCTATATCAAAAATCATCACTAAAAACTTGCAAGTCAATATGTTAGCAAAAATTTTGTTCACAATTGCACAATTCTACTAAGAATTGGAGACACCAAAATGCAGGCACAGACAATAGTCTACAAAGACGACGAATAGCATAGAAACCAAACTACACAAATGCTAAAAAATCGTAGATGACAAAAGATGTTTTCAGACACAGACGACAATATGAAATGCATAAACACCAAAATTTAGAGATGATAAACTAAGACCTGAACACAACATAGACGATAGAATGTATTCGAAGATGACAAAGTATACCCCACAGACAACAGACTTAACTTCACAGATGACAAACTACTCCTTGCAGACGATAAAAGGAACTTTGCAAATGACAGGATAAACCTTGAAGATGATAGGTTAATAACCTAAATGACAGAATGGTTTTCTTTGGAGATGCTAAAATGGAAGAGCAAGTGATAAAGTAGGGTTTGCAGAGATGCCAGAGAATGGAGACGTTGGTCTATGTAGATGATAATCGCAAACAATGTTGCAGCTTGCATAGACGATAATGCGATGTTTTACAACTGAACCAGGGTTGTTTGTGAATTTTTGAAATGAAACCAGGGACATGCGTCCCACTGAGCATGCCAAAATGTGTGATAGAAAATGTGACCTATTGCGAGCATGAATCAACAAACAAACATTAGTTAAAAACCTCCAATATGCATCAAAGATTCAACAAAATGAAAGACCATTAACTAACTAATGCTTGCTTAATTTTTGCAACTCTAAGAAGCCAACAAACCAAATCCTCTAGCCACCTTTATAGCTCAACAAAGGCACCCATTAGAGGCCTTGTTGGTGTGTTAAGATGGAGGGTATGTTTGGTGTGGTCTCCCAAACACAACAATGGAATGAATCTCTTGAGTGGATGTACAAATATGAGTAATAATGAAAGATGAACCTAAGTTGCAATGAAATGAAGAACACCTCAAGAAATGGCTATGGAGAAAGCCATACTTGAAGGCATTCAATGGTGAAAATATGAAATGCAACAAAGAAAGTAACTAGATATGCAAGCTAAATTAACAAGTAAATGCAAAGGAAATGTAAATGCAAAGGCAAACTAGCTAAACCATGCAAATGAAAAAGCTAAACCAGCTACCAAATGGTTAGTATTCTCCTAAAAATCTCTATGAAAACTCAAACTACAATGAAAACCCTAGCATGAAAACTCAAAACTCAAAATGGCATGGTAACAATGCAATAATGGGAGATGCAAATGCTTGAGACAAGACCTCTATTTACAGGCTCAAGAGAGGGTTTGGTGAGGTGGCATCCATGTAGATACCACATAAGGTGACATGTAAGCCATGCAAATGGTCAAAATTCAAAGTTTTCTCACACATGTGTGAACAAACTGGAGAAGAAGAGTGGGAGACAAGAGTGCAAAGGGGAGTGTGTAGGCATGCCATCTCACACATGTGTGAGCACACTCTTAGGCTAATGAGGGTGATTAGGAAGAAGATTAGAAATGATTAAGTGGGATTAGAGAAGAACTAGGCTTAAGAGGATGAAAATGATGGTTATAGGCTAGGCTCTAGGTTAGGCTTAAGATTAAATTAAATGAGATTTAATTTAATCATGGATTTAAAGAAATTAATGGTATGTGAGGATTAAAAAAACAAAAATTATTTTTAAAAATGGGATGATGGAGGATCATGTGTTAAATTAATTTAACACATTAAGACTAGGAGTATTTAAATTAAATTTAAATACTTAGAAGAATGAACTCATTTAATTAAAATAATTTAATTAAATAAGTAGAAGAATGTGAGCAATATAATTAATTAATTAATAATTAATTACAATGTCACGTGAAATATTAAAATTAATTAATATAGTGTTTAGGGACAATTTTAAGTGTCTAAAACTACATCATAGAGATATTTCTCAAGGTATGTTCTTCTATAGCCAATGATGTAAAGGCAGTTTAAGAGAACATCAAGGATATTAAGGAATGTGTAGATGAAGGGAAAAAATTGTATTCTATTTGTATCAATTTAGTAAACATGTGCCAAAGGTGGATAAATTAATTAAAAAAGAAGAAAACTTAGAGAGGTTTGCAATGATATTTGGTAAATCAAATCATAGTGTTACTACATTTAATAAGATCATTAGCAAGACATTTGACAAAATTAGTGTAATCCAAAGGGGGAGAGACATGGTGATACAAATATTTTCATTATTGCATAGTCTACTCACTCCTAGGTTAGAGATTATACAGAGGGAATCATAATTGTTAGAGGATCCAAGAAGTCTTATGAAGTTTTTAGGCCAACAAAGCTTCAATTAGCAGACATTGCAGCATATGCAATTTGTGGTGAAATTTTCAAGTTGAAAAAAACTTGAAGAAGGTATGGGATACTAATTTTGCAACCTTAAAGTATAATTTTTTAAATGTTCTAATATTTGTGTAAGTACAAGTTTAGGTCAAACAATTTTTCTATGTACGTAATTTTTTTGGGATTCTCGCCTTTTCCATTAATGTCAAAGGGGGAGTATAGTAGTATAGTATGGAAAATAGAAAATGAGTATAGAATGTGAAGTCATGTAGTATGAATAAAAGGGAAGTAGTAAGAGAAGTATGTATACATAAAATATTTTTTGATAAGTTTGTACTCTAGAATTGGCACTCATTCATTTTCACTAACTGTTGTCATCAATTAAAGGGGGAGATTGTTGGAAAGTGGCCAGTTTTGGGAAGCATAAATGTTGTCACTAATGGAAGCATAATCATGTTGTAAGGCCGCTTAACTTAATGACCAATTTAGGTTATGGTTAATTGAGAAAAAATCATGAGTATAATACCGGAAGACAATATATATGTTGGCAATATGGTAAGATAGATGTCTTGATAGTTGTCATTTATAGCAATATGTATTTAGCATTTCATTTATGCATTTAGAGATATAAAATTGTCCAAGTGTTAGATAATTCATAGTAGCACAAAGAATAGATGCGATGTGTAAAGATGACTCATTGAGAGTTAGCTTATGCATAGTTGAGGAATGATTTATGACTATGTCATGATGATGTATACCAGTATACAGATGTGTATAGATAGTATATCAATTGTTATGATTGAAATACCAATACATGTATTTGACAGAGAAGAAGAGAGCATAGTAGAGAATTGAGTTGTACGACTTGAGGAATTATTTTGGTAAAAAATTAATTACTAATTCATGCTTAGCCAACTTTTTGGATGTTATTTCATAAGATATTTTATATTATGTCAAGTGTGTGAAGACATAAAGGCCAACTAAGCAGAGATTTACTAATTTTCCAAGTATAAGTAGAGATCTTATCTTGCATAATTAATTAGAATGTATGTGCAACATATGTGTGATCTATATGATATTTATGATTGATTTGAATTCAATGAGATGATATGTGAACTACATCTGATGTATGATCAGAGGAAGTGTGAATTACAACAGACAAAAAGTATTGTATGTATATATATTCTTGTGAAGAACTTCATTATATAAATGCATGTTAGAGAAGTGGGATCTTCTTATATACATTTTATTTGATCTACCAACTCCTAATAGGGTTGAGACTTCTAAAAGGGCCTAGTCCTCTAAAAAGGTCTTAAGACACTATATGTACTTCATAGACTCCTAACATGGTCAATATCCTTAATAGGGTCCTTTTGTTTAGTGAATCATCTTGTGGGTATCATCCCCACAAGGGTTTTCCCTTGGCTAGGGTTTATCTAGTTTAAAAATAATGGTGTTATGAGTTCTCTATGTGTATGATTATATTTTCTATTTAGCATTGTTGGTTTACTTTCATATACAAGTCATAAAGTAATTAACAATATTCAGTTGTGGTGAAAAGTTTGTAGAATATTGATTCACCCCCCTCTTAGTATTATCTATTTATAACAATTGGTATCAGAGCCTAGTTACTCTAAATAAGTTTAGCAGCTTGAGTAAGATCCCTATGGATGTGGAACAGTTGAAGAAAAACCTTGAAGGAGCTCTTCAGCATATTGATTTTCTTACAGAAGAGAGAGATAACCTGAAAGATAGATATGAAGATACAAAAGTCTACATTGGTAACCTGAAAGAAAAAATTGATGATCTAAAATTTGGCAAGGAATCAATTGCATAGAATAATGATAATTATGAAGTAGGAAATCTCTAGAAAGAAAATAAGATTTTGAAACATGAACTAAAAATTGTTGAACTTGAGTCTTAAGAGAAATGATGGCAAAAATGAACCTAAACTAAAAATTGAGAATGGAGACTTTAGATCCCAATTAAGTCAAGTTACATCTAAATTAGATACTATCAAGATTGAGCATGTAGAATTAGAAAAGTACAATATCATTATGAAAGAAGAATTAATACAAGCTAAGCAACAGTTAGAGAAATTTTATTCCAATAGTGAGAAGATTGATGAACAAATATTTCACCAGAGACCTTCTAATGATTAAGACAGGACTTAGATATCTTATTGGAGAAAAATCAGCCCAGAATGTTAAAATTAGAATAGAACCAAATCTAGTTATTGAATCCCCTAAAGAATCTAATCTAAGTAAGGTATAATCAAGTGCATCTGCTAAAGTATCAAAGGAAATTAAATTAGATGATTTTTCAGTGAAACATGATAAACCTAAGAAAACAGAGCAAGTTGATATACCTAAGAAAGATGAACCACCCAAGGAAGTAAGATGTGAGTTTAGAGGTAGATGCTTCATATGCAATGAAGTTGGTCATATGAAAAGTGATTGCACAGCTAAGTCTTTTAAAGCTATTACTAATTTATATTGTTGTAATTATCATGGTTATGGACGTAAAGTAGTAGATTGTAAGAAACCTAACTCTGATGATGATAATGCAAATAGTAGAATGTTTAGGAACTCTAACCCTACAGGTAATGAAAGAGGGAGATCACATAGAAGATCCAATTATGAAAAGAAATAATGGGGAAAAGAACCTTTTTTTTCTATTATAAGTGTAACAATCCTAGAAACATTGCAAGGAATTGCAAAGCACCTGAAAGTCGAAATGGAAAAATTAGAGAATAAATGCACCTTTATGTTAGTTATGTAATAACTTCACACACATAGAGAGATATTACAGAATGGAAAGAAGAAACTTCAATAGGAATCCCAACTATAGAAGGAACAACAATAGAAATGATAGAAGGAATGAAAATGGAAGTGATAACAATCAGAAGGAAGTATTTAAGGAACATGTTGATGAATTCAAAGAGGAACTTGTGACAGCTAAGGATCTAGAAAGATCTTATATAGTATTGGAGGAATATTATTTTGATGCACCTAATGTGAAATTGAAGTCACAGATTGTTTGTGACTCATCCTACCTAAATTAAGAATTTTCAGAAGAGGCAGAGCATCAATTGGTCAGAATTGATATTAAAGAGTGATTTGGAAGTTGCACAATTAACATGAGGTAGTTGACATGGAGAGGGAGCTATGGTCAAGTGCGCAAGTTTAGATATGATTGTAGTAAGCAAGAATTCAAAAAACAAGTTTATTGGTGAACAAAGATAATATTTGAATTTATGGTAGATATGCATTTAATGCCCAGTGTAATTTGAAATGATTTAAAGATCATAAATAAGATCATGTGTACCATTTATTAATATGAAGTGTCTTGAGAAAATTGAAGAGTGATTTGATAGTAAAGTGAGAAAAGAAGTTCTTGAAGTGCAAAGTTGCAGAAGCCCTAAAACATCATTTTAAGGTATTTTACGAAGCTAAAACTAAGTTTTTCAATGCATACAATTGAATTACAATGGCTAGTTAGACCATTTATGATGTGAATGAAAGGTTGAGACATGTATTCAAGAAACACCCATTTGTTTCACTTATGGATGAGTCATTGGGTGCATTTTTGTAAATTCCAAAGAATGTGCTTCATGTCAAAGATGTCAAAAGCTATATACATTGTAAGATTGAGAGCATAGGTGATGAAGATATACACAAGGACTTGGGGACTATGTGTAATAATGATCTATCCTTGAAGTCTTACTATGTTTAAATAGATGGTTTGAATCTAGTGAAGTATATGTTTTATACGGAGCTTGATATTTATATGGAGCTTGATAACCATGAATGGACCCAAATCATTTTGAAAAAAGTACATGATGATATGTTTTGGTTAGGTGATGCACAAATAGAAATTTATAATGAGCTAATTTACAAGGTTAAAGGTTTAAGAAATGAGGGATGCAATCCCGTAAATGAGAAGAATGTAAGGAAAATGGTTGAGAGACAAAGGAGTGAAATTGTTATATAAGATATTAGGGTACACAATTAACCATGGCTCAAGGGTTAACTCAATACCAGATGGATTTTTACATGGCACTTATGTGATAGAAATTTAGGGAAGAAAATTAAATCTATGTGAGATTATCAGATTGTAGTTGCTAGACAACATTGCAAAAGTGAAGAGGACAAAGAGCATAGTCTTCAGATTTGAGTCCTTACTGACTCTTTTTTTTTCTATGCTACAAGGAAGTTCCCAAGAGTGACAAATTGGGATAGCAATGAGTGCACAATGAAATTGGTGACTCAATGCTATAGATGTAAATTGGAGAATGTCAGAGATAATGACATTTAAGAACGATGAAGAGTTTCTCGTCAGAAATGAAACAAAGGTACAAAATAGCTCCATCCATGGTACAGAAATATAAGGAGGAAATATGCTTCATGGTACAAACAAATAATAGTTGTATGGAATTTTTGGTAACAAGGGTTAAGTTCATAGATCCCATGGCATATGAGATGAGTGCAAAGCTCATAGAAGGGTATGTGCAGATCATGCTCCAATCAGAGAAGGACATAGAGTACCCTAGATGGGGAGCCCTATTGGAAACAATTGATTAATTATGTATTGTCCTTGATTTACAAAAAATCTCATATCATTGTCAGTCAGTCTATGCCAAGCTCACTCAAGTATTCAAGATAGTTTCCTATTTCTTCCACGCATTCCAAAGTTTGCCTAGTTTAGAAGACATTGTCTACTGAGCTCTCTCAGGTGACAAAGGAAAGTTTGCAAAAGTTGAGTGTTAACCAAGTTCACTTGGTTAATGAAAGAAATTTTGGATGGAACTAGTGTTAACTGATCTCACTTGGTTACCAAATTCTTTGTGAATATGCAGTGTTAACCGAGTTCACTTGGTTATCATAGGAAAATCACTTTGAGTTAGAATCTACCGAGTAAGGTTGGCTAACAAAGGATTTTTTTGTTTTGGTTTATTGAGTTCAATTGAATTGTCTATTGGTTCTAGCAAATTGTGAAGATGAATATTACTTATTCTAAGTTGTATTCAAGCTAACTAGACAATTTGTAAGATATAAATATAAGGTCAAGTTGAGGATTGAATGTGTAGAATAGAATTGAATGGTTGATGATGTTAAGAGGAAGAAAATTAGAAGGATAAGTAGAATATCCATGATGAGATGCAAAGATACATTCGATCAAGAAGGATAAAGTGTACATGCCAAAATTGAGATCTATAATCAGTAATTCAGTTGCATCAGAAATCAAGTCATCTCATTGTTACTCTCTAACCATTGTAACAGTGATCTAAATCTCTTAACAGAGTTGGCTTAATAGTTATTTGTAAATCCTCTAACAAGGTGGAATTTCTATTGAATTGTCTAAAGACCTCTAACAAGGCCACTCCTAACAAGGTGATTAAATCCTCTAATAGGGTCACACCTAACAGTGTGTTTTGTAACTTTTAATACGATTGGTTCCTAGCAAGGCTCACTTCAGAAGAGTGAAAATCAATAACTAGTTACAATTGGTGGTTTTTTCAAATTGGATTTCCATGTTAAAATCTTGTGTTCATGTTATTTCTTTATGTGTTTGAAACTAAGTTAAAATTATATCAATCACAGATAATATCTTAAGATTTTCACGTTAAGAATTTTTTGAGCTATTTTAGTGTTTACCGAGTTACAACATTTCTCTTGTGTATTTACTGAGTTAGAACAGAGTTTAGTTTTGATTTATATTGACATCTAAGGGATCTAAGATTTTCCTTTTGTGGTAACTAATTCACCCCTTCCCTCTTAGTTACTTTTCTTCTATTTCCAACATTTGGTATCAGAGCTTTTGGTTCTTATAGAGAAGGTTTTAAGGACCAAAGCTAAAGATCATGATGTCTTACAGAAGAGAGATTCCCAATTTGAACCAAGAAAACTTTGCAACATGGCAAGGACTTATGATGCTACATTTGGAAACTATTAGTGATTTAGGTTGTAAATATCTTGATAGTGAATACAAGATTGCTACTAGAACAGTAACAGTTGAAGATATTGTTGAAAAGAAAAATCATAACATCATGATGATTGATAGTGCTTCTTCTCTTAATTATGTTGAATTTGATAAAACCAAAAGTTGCACTACAACTTATGACATGTGGATCAAAATAAAAGCCATCTATGGAGGAGATGATAATGTAAGAAGAGCTAAAGCCAAAATTCTCAACAGACAATTTGATCAGATGAAGGTGAGAGAAGATGGAAACATTGCAAAATATGTTGAGTGAATTAAATTAAGTATGAGTGTAATCAAAGCATCTAGAGGAGACATTGATGACAAAATAGTTGTAAGAAAGGTACTTGGAACCATTCTTACTATCTATGCAATTAGAGTATCTACTATTCAAGAGATGAGATGTGATCCAAATAGCAATATAACTTTGGATGCTCTACTTGGAAGATTGACAACTTTTGAGTTGGATAACTATGATAACTATGTCTATAGTTCCAAAGTTATTGAACTTGAATTTGAAGCAAAGATTTGACTCAAGAAAAAGGGTAAGAAATCAAAAGCTAGTAAGACAGAAAGTAAATAAGAAGAAATTTTAGACAATAATCTTGAAGTTGTTGAAGCCCTACTTGCAAGGAAATATTTTAAAGGCATAGGAAAGTACAAAGGTAAGATTCCTCTAATCTACTTTTCTTGTGGAGAAGTTGGTCACATTGCTAAAAGGTTCCCAAAAAGAGAAGAAAAGGATGAAAAGAAAGTATTACAAGGAAATATTCCAAAGGTTGAGGAAAGTACAAAGGTAAGATTCCTCTAATCTTCTTTTCTTGTGAAGAAGTTGGTCACATTTCTACAATGTGCCCAAACAAAGAAGACAAGAATGAAAAGAAAAGAAATAAGTAAAAAGGCAAGAAGGAATTGAAAAATTAAAAGGCTTAAATGAAAAAGGTAATAAATCTTGTTTTAAGGCTAAAGATTTTGATAACAATGAAGATGAAATGGTACATATTGTTGTAAAAGATGAATCTGATGATGAAGGAGACAAAATGGCACTTATCTCTCATGTTACCAAAATTAATACATGGATTATTAATAGTGATTGCTCACATCATATGACTAGAGATAAAACAAATTTTGAGCACATGGAACATTATGATAGTGGTAGTGTGAGATTTGGAAACAATGAACCCTGTTGCATAAAGGAAAAAGGCTGTATCTCTTTAACCAATGAACTTAGATATGATAATGCTTATTGGGTTGAAGGACTAAAGAATAATCTAGTGAGTGTAGCATAGTTGAATAACATTGAATTCAAGGTAGAATTCATGAATGGGAAGGCCAAACTACTAGATGGAAAAGGAAATCTGGTTGGATTTGACAAACAAACAAAAGGTAATCTATTCTATCTAAATCTTAGTCAAAATTCATGTTTTATTGCTCAAGTAGAAGAAATATGGTTATGGCACAAAATATTATGTCATGTAAACTTTTCTAATCTAGTCAAGATAAGATAAAATAGAAGAGTAATAGGTATTCCTAGCTTGGGTCTATAATCAAATTGGTAAGATGGGAAAAAACTAGTTTCAAAAGCAAGAACTATCATTCTGAAGAAGTCTTAGAGCTTGTACATACAAACTTATGTGGACCTATTGGAATAGAGAGCCATAGTGGAGATAAGTTTTTCATTATTTTTGTTGATTATTCTAGAATGATGAATGTAAAGTATCTAAAAGAAAAATCTAAAGCTTCTTAAAAATTTAAGTGGTATCTAGCAAGAGTAGAAAAAGAAAATGGAAAGAAGCTAAAATGTTTCAGATTAGATAGAGGTGGTGAATTCATTCTCAATGAGTTCAATGAATTCTACATTGAAAAATGAATTAAGAGACAGGTATTAGCCCCTTGTACACCTTAGAAAAATGGTATAGTTGAAAGAAGGAATAAATCCATCATAGATTGTGCAAGAACATTGATGATAGAAAAGAATGTTGCAATCAAATATTGGAAGGAAGCAAATAGTACTACAGTTCATACCTTAAATAGAGTATAGTTGAATAAATACTCAAATCAAACTCCTTTTATAAACTATGGTATGGCTACAAACCTAATGTAAGTTACTTAAAAGTTTTGGCAGCAAATGTTATATCTTGAAAGAATCTAAGAAAGGTAAATTTGATGTCAAAGATGATGAAGGAATATTCCTAGGATACTCCTGTAGAAATAAATCATACAAATGTTTGAATTTTTTTACTTATAAAATTATAGAAAGTGCACATGTGATAATTGATGAGTTTGCAAAAAAAAGTAAAGAAGAAGGCAACAAAGAACCTAAGGATTATAAAAGATTTATTTACTATGAACCTAACACTTTGCCAAATCTATCTAGAAAATAGGAGGCCTCACCTCTTGAGTCCTCAAAATCTCTAAAAGCAATAGATTTACAATCAGTGCAACCTAAGTCACAATTTAAAGGACTCTAGTCACAGTTAGAAGCTATCGAGTTGTTGCTAGAGCAAACCGAGTTTGATGGACCTGAGTCATAGATAGTGGGACCTAAGCTTAATATAGAGGATCATGAAGAAATTAGTGAAACAAAATCCAAATCAAAAGTACCTCTATTAGCAAGATACATCAGAAAACATCGCGTACCTAATCAGATCATTGGAGACAAGTTAGATGGAACAATAATAAGAAACAAATTAAAAGGTACATGTTTGCTTGCTAAATTTGAACATAGAAATGTTAAAGATGCTTTGGATAATGAAAGTTGGATTGAAGAAATGAATGAGGAAATAATATAGATAGAGAAGAACAAAACTTGGATTGTTCTTCCTAGACCCAACAATAAAAATGTAATTGGCATAAAGTGGGTATTCAAAAATAAGTTTAATGAAGATGGAGAACTTTCTAGAAACAAAGCAAGGTTAGTATGTAAAGGTTATTCTCAAGAAGAAGGTATTGATTATGGAAAAAAATTTGCTCCTATTGCAAGATTAAAAGGTGTTCTATAATTATTAGCATATGCAGCTCAACGAGGATTTAAAGTTTATCAAATGGATGTAAAATCTGCATTCTTAAATGGAATTCTTGATGAGGGAGTCTACATAGAACAACGTAAAAGTTTTGTAGATCCTAGCAAAAGAGATATGGTTTTCAAATTATACAAAGAATTATATGGTCTCAAGTAAGGTTCCAGATCTTAGTATGAAAGACTTCATAACTACTTGATACATATTATTTTTCAAAGAATAAATGATAACAACAATCTGTATATCAAAGAAGGACTAGACAAGAAGATTGCACTGGCTTAAATATTTGTGGATGACACTTTATTTATAGGAAATGATGACTTTTGAAAGGAATTTTAGAAGAAATGAATTAAAAAATTGAGATGTATATGTTTGGAGAGATAAAATTCTTTGTTAGATTGTAGATCTAGTAGAAGAGAGATGGTATCTACATTACTCAATCTAAATATATCAAGGAGATACTAAATAAATTTGGAATAGAAGTCTCAAGACCAATTGGAACTCTTATGTCTACTAGACATAAGCTTTCCAAATATGATGATTCCAAGGAGGTAAATCAAACCACATATAGATCGATAACTAGAAAATCATAGTATGTAGTGCATACAAGGCTTGATATTGCATTAGGAGTCAATATGGTGGCAAGATTCTCAACAAATCCCAAAGAAAATAACATGATGGAAATCAAAAGAATATGAGATATCCGAAAGGTACTAAAGACTATGGTTTATGGTATAAAAAAGAGGCAATTTAAATTTAAGAGTATTCACAAATGTTGATTGGGTAGGAATTATTGAAGATAGAAAGAGCACCAATGGTGGAGCATTCTTTCTTCATAAAAGAGTAATATCTTGGACAACCAAGAAATAGAATTGTATTTCTTAGTCTACAAAAGAGGAAAAATATGTGGTAGCAATAGTTAATTGTTCTAATATTGTTTGGTTCAAAC
Source organism: Cupressus sempervirens (assembly GCA_028749045.1). Taxonomy (NCBI): domain Eukaryota; kingdom Viridiplantae; phylum Streptophyta; class Pinopsida; order Cupressales; family Cupressaceae; genus Cupressus; species Cupressus sempervirens. Next base: position 143,004,235 of record CM053785.1, on the reverse strand, counting down.
AATTGTTGGTAGGTATGAAGATAGAGATCAAGGATCCAGTGGTTATATACTATGATAACACTAGTGCAATTAATATATCAAAGAATCTAGTGATGCATACCAAAACAAAACACATTTCTATAAAATATCAATTTTTAAGGGAATTGGTACAAGATAAAGAGGTAAGATTGGAATATGTGAATACAAAAGAACAAATTGTAAATATATTCACTAAGCCATTACCTAAGGATGTATTTATGTATCTAAGAGGTAAGTTAGGGGTCATTCCCCTATTTTTAGCTCACTAAATGAATTTTAGTGATGAATCCAACAAAACATGTTGAAGACCAATAAATTGATTTAGTATTGACAAAGGTATATTGAAAATTAATTAGTACATGAGGTACATTGGTATTCACTAAATATTTTCTTTGGAATGACATGTCAAAGAGGGAGAAGTTTGTTGCCATATCTCACATAAATTTAATCACTTCAAGAGATTACAAAGAGGCAGAAGTTTGCTAATAGAAGGAGAAACTGAAGGCAAAGGGAGTTTACACTAATAGAGGGAGTTCACATGGATGAGAATCAAAATGAAACCAAAGATATGTTCCTTACTTTACTCTAGCTCTAAAATTTCATTGCAATATGACATGTTGTGTTGCCATCAATGCCAAAGAGGGAGATTGTTGAAATAATTGATTAATTGTGTATTTTCTTTGATGTTACAAAAAATGTCATATCATTTCCAGTTAGTGCATGTTGAGCTCACTCGGGCATTGGATATATTTTCTTGTGTCTGTTAAGCATTCCAAATTTTGCCTAGTTCAAAAGACAGTGTCTACCGAGTTCTCTAAGGCAAAAAAGAAAAGTTTACAGAAGTTGAGTGTTAACTAAGCTCACTCAGTTAATGAAAGAAATGTTGGATGGAACTAGTGTTAATTGAACTTACTCAAATACCAAAGGAACTTTGCAAATATGCAGTGTTAATCTAGCTCACTTGGTTAACACTGGAAAATTACTTTTAGTTAGTATCTACCTAGTAGGGTTAGCTAACAAAGGATTTTCTTGTTTTGGCTTATTGAGTTCAATTGAATTATCTATTAGTTCTAGACAACTGAGAAGATGAATATTACTTATTCTAAGTTGTATCCAATCTGACTTGACAATGTGTAAGATATAAATATAAGGTCAATTTGAGGATGGAATGTGTGGAACAAAATTGAAGATTTGATGATGCTAAGAGGAAGCGAATTAGAAGGATAAGTAGAATATCCTTGATGAGATGCAAAGATACATTTGATCAAGAAGGATCAATTATACAAGCTATAATTGAGATCTATAATCAGCAATTCAGTTGCATCAAGAATTGGGTCATCTCATTATTACTCTCTAACCATTGTAGTAGTGATCTAAATCTCTTAACAAAGTTGGCTTAACTGTTATTTGTAAATCCTCTAAAAAGGTGGTATTTCTATTGAATTGTCTAAAGACCTCTAACAAGGCCACTCCTAACAAGGTGATTAAATCCTCTAACAAGGTCACACCTAATAGTGTGTTTTGTAACCTTTAATGGGGTTGGCTCCTAATAGGGCTCACTTTAGAAGAGTGAAAATCGGTAACTAGTTCCAATTGGTGGTTTCTCCCAAATTGGGTTTCCACATTAAAATATTGTTTTCATGTTATTTCTTTATGTATTTACAACTAAGTTAAAATAATATCAATCATATATGATATCTTAAGATTTTCTTATTAAGCATTTGCCAAGATATTTCAGTGTTTACTAAGTTACAACATTTCTCTTATGTGTTTACCAATTTACAACAGAGTTCAATTTCTATTTATATTCACATCTAAGGGATATGGGATTTATTTTTGTGGTAATTGGTTCACCCCTCCCCTCTCAGTTACTTCTCTTATATTTCCAACAAACCTATGAGGAGAAAATGAGAATAGTTTAGTTTGAGCTTCACAGCAAGGAGAGAAAGAAGAAACTAGAGAAAGTAATTAATTCCATCCTTAAGGAATCAAGTATGGCTTGAGATGAATTCAATGAAGTGAAAGGGATAGAACTTGAGATGAAAGCTAGTAGGCAGTCTGAAGTAATAAAAACAACTCCTGTTGTTATTGCATGACCTTCAAAAGGTATAATAATAGCATAATCATGTGCATAGGCCCCTATTGCACCATATGCAGCATTTGTACAAGTGTAACTAGTGGGGGAAAAGAGTGATCAACCTAGGAGATAGCCAAAGGTGGAAGCACCTATTACAAAAAGGAAATCAAAGAGATTGGTTAAGGTGGATCAAGAACCTACACCATCATCAAAGAAAAGGGTCAAGCAGGCCATTAGTGGACCAGGCAAGGAAATTGATGCAAGTAAGTGAATTTGAAAGTTTTGAGGGTGAATTTGAAAGTAGTAGTGCAAGATGCACAAGAAGGTAGAACATCAACTGGAAAGAAAGCATAGAAAAAAAGGTAAAGAACCTTAACATGTAAATAGTTAATGATAACAATTTTGTAAAATTGAATAGAAAGAGAATATGTGTGGGGGTGTATGAGATAGAATGGAATATGAATATGATATGAAAGGGAATATAGGATCTATCCTTAACCCAAATTCCCAAAAGGAATGATCCAAATTGATTAACCACAAGGAAGTAATCAATGCACAAATGAATCTAACAATGGAGAATATGAAGAAGGGAGGAAATCCTATAATCTACTATAGAAAGTAAGTACTTGAAACATTGAATGAGTAAAAGATAAATATTAACCTCAAAGTAGGGAAAATATGGAAAATGTTGATTTCTGATGTCTGTGCATAGTTTTGGGAAATCCTACAACCTACTCTAGAATGAAAATATCAAAACAAAGAAAACCTAGAAACATCTTATCCTCTCGAGGGTAGGTCAACCTTGACCTAGATAATGGCAAAAAATATTACCTTAGGGCACAATTGTACCCCAAAAATTCAACCTTGACCTACACTGCTCTAATGAAAATTATATTCATAGATCCTACAAGTTCAACAAAAAGGGTATCCAGATCTATACTTTAATTAATTGTATTGTACTTGTACAATGAAAAAAAAAAAGATTTTTTTATTTGGATGGGGGGTTTACCTTGGTCAAACTCTAGTTTGGAATCAACAATGAAATGTAATTGAAATTGCAATATATATAAACAAAGTAAATGCAACTATTCACCTTGCTTATGTCAAAATCCTTGTGGAGGATTTG
>CM053785.1:140788514-141061014 GCA_028749045.1 Cupressus sempervirens | reverse complement strand
CAGAGGTTGACCTAATAGTCATATTTGGAAGACTTAATAGCTTTTGTAAATCCTTTCACAAGGTGGCATTCTAAATGGAATGATCAAAGTCCTCTAACAAGGTCACTCCTAACAGGGTGATTAAATCTTATAACAAGATCAGATTTAATAGTTTTTATTATAAAATTTAATAGGGTTGGCTCCTAACGTAGCTCACTTTGAAAGAGTGAAATATTGGTGACTTGTTTTTGGTGGGTTTTCTTTCTATGTAAAAATCCTAGAGTCAAAATTGTGTTGAATTCTTTATATTATTTAAATTTAATATTCAACAAAGCATGTTATATTTGGAATAGTAAATTTTTTTTACAATAGAGACCAAGTAGCATTAGAGATTGAGCAACAATAGGATAAGCAAAAAAACAAGAGTTTTATTGTTTAAAAGTTTAAAGGGTACTTAAGGACCTTGAGTAACTTATTCACCCCACCCCCCTAGGTATTCTAAACATTTTAACAATTGATATTAAAGATCAATACTTATAAAGAGATGTACCTAAGTTGAACAAGGAGAACTTTCCTACATGGAAAACCTTGATAAGGTTTCACATATCCAGTATCAAAAATACTACTATTAACTTCTTGGACAATGAGTAGGTGAAGGTGACCACTACTCCTCTAATAGTTGATCAACTAAAGTAGAAGCAAGAACACAACCAAGAAATGTTGGAGATTACCTCAGCCCTAATTTATGGTGAGTTTGATGACCTTAAAGACTATGACAGAGTATAGAAAATGTGGAACAAAGTAAAGATCATATATGGAGGTGATTTAATAGAGGTTGACCTAATAGTCATTTTGGAAGACTTTATAGTTTGTGCAAATCCTTTCACAAGGTGATATTCTAAATGGAATGATCAAAGTCCTCTAACAAGGTCACTCCTAATAGGGTAATTAAATCTTCTAACAAGGTCAAATTTAACAATTTGTATTATAACCTTTAATAGGGTTGGATCCTAACATAGCTCACTTTGAAAGAGTGAAATATTGGTGACATGTTGTTGGTGGTTTTTCCCAATTTGGGTTTCTACGTAAAAATCCTAGTGTCAAAATTGTGTTTAATTCTTTATATATTTTACATTTAATATTCAAAAAAGCATGTTATATTTGGAATAGTAAATTTTGTTTACAGTAGAGACTAAGCAGCATTAGAGATTGAGCAACAATGGGATAAGTAGAACAATAAGAGTTCTATTGTTTAAAAGTTCAAACAGTACTTAAGGACCTTAAGTAACTTATCCATCCCACCCCCTCACCCCCCAGTTATTCTAAACATTTTAACAATTGGTAATAGAGACTTATAGAGAGATGTACCTAAGTTGAACAAGAACTTTCTTGCATGGAAAACCTTGATAAGGTTTCACATATCCAGTATCACAAATATTGCTATTAACTTCTTGGACAATGAGTATGTGAAGGTGACCACTACTCCTCTAATAGTTGATCAACTAAAGTAGAAGCAAGAACATAACCAAGAAATGTTGGAGATTGCCTCAGCCCTAAGTTATGCTGAGTTTGATGACCTTACAAACTATGGCAGTGCAAAGAAAATGCATAACAAAGTAAAGATCATATATGGAGGTGATGACAATGTCTTCAGAGCCAAATTAGAAAGCCTGAGATGTAAATTTTATGACATGAGAATGATGGAAGGTGAGAATATAATACAATACAACACAAGAGTTAAAGAATTTGTTAATGATATTTATGGTGCAAATGGATAAATCAAAGATGAAACTATGATAAGAAAGGTATTGAAGACTCTACTCCCTATTTATGTCATTAGAGTCTCTGCAATCTAAGAGCTGAGATGCACACTAGGTAATAGTTTGAAATTAGAAGGTGTAATTGGTAGACTTGTTACTTTTGAAATGTCTAACTTTGATAATTGCACACCTACTACTATTGAATATGCCTTTAAGTCATAATTAGTCATTAGCAAAAAGAAAGGAAAATATGTGAAGAGTGACAATAATAGTTTTGATGATGAGATTGATGAACTTGAAGCCCTTATTCAAAAATTCTTTGGAAGAGGAAAAGGTAAATACAAAGGTAAACTACTTATTATCTATTTTTCATGCAACAAATTAGGTCACATTTCTATATGGTGTCCTAATAAAGAGGATAAGGATGAAATGAAGGAAAAAAAGTACAAGGGAAGATGAGATGATCTAGACTTCAAGAGAAGCAAGGATGACAAAGGTAACAAATATTGTGATATTGCTATCAAGATTTAACTATGTGATTTTGAGTCAAACTCATTGACCCATTATTGTAGAAATTATCTCCTACATATCAAATCTTCTTGTATTAAAAAAGAAGAAATTGATAATGAATTTGAAAGTAATGATGATGAAGTAGTCTATGTTGCTATGAAAGAAGACTCTGATGAAGATGAGAAAATTATATTGATTTCATATGTAAATAAAAGTTACACTTGGATAATTGATAGTGGACATTCAAATCATATCAATGATGATAAAGAAAAATTTAAGGACATTGGTCCATACAAAGGTGGGTGTCTAAAATTTGGTAATGATATTCCATGTGTTGTAAAAGATAATGGGGCTATTCAACTGACTGACAAGAAAAAATGTGACAATTTTCATTAGGTTGAAGGACTTAACTATAATTTTTTGAGTGTTTCATAGCTAAAGAAATTAGGTTACAGAGTTGAATTTCACAACAAGAAGGCCAAGATACATGATGTTGATGCTAGGCTAGTTGGAAGTGGTAAAAAAACAAGAGGTAACTTGTTCTATCTAGATTTATCAAATTAGACATGTTTGTTTGCACAACAAGAAGATGTTTGGCTATGGCACAAAAAATTATATCATGTAAATTTTGACAATCTAGTGGATATAAGTAAAATGAAGAAACTAAGAGGGTTGCCAAAACTAAAGAAGCCTTACAATGCTATGTGTAAACAATGTCAACTAGAAAAAATGACCAAGTAAAGTTTTAAGAGAAAAACACATACTTCTAATGATATTTTGGAATTAGTTCATATTGATCTATGTGGACCCATTTATGTTTAAAGTTATTGTGGAGATTGTTAGCATGAATGGTGATGCTATGGGGGAGCATTGTAGAACATTGTTATGATTGTTTTTGTCAGTGATGACAACATAGTAATAAGTTTGTAAAGACTGACAGAGTAGCAGATTGTAATCTTTGTATTAAGGACAATATATTGTGCATCCGCTTATGTGTAGTTACCAACACATACATAATATGTATTTGTTACATGGGAAAGTGCGCAAAATTTGAATTGGTAGCGTATAGAAGATATTGATGATTCATAGAGAACCACATAGTAATAGAGCATTGGAAAAATAGTTTCTATTGTATGATCAATATAGAACATTATATTTGGAATGAAGGATTACATAATTAATTAGAGGTATTACACTAACCACTGATGATGTTAGTGAGTGCATAGGTATGGAAGTCGAACATATGAAAGTTTGGGTATAACTATGAGCCAACAACATTAATTAAATGTGTGTTTCATTTAATTAATGTATGATAAAATGTGAAGCCAACTCAAGGATTTAATATTGACTGTGGTATAAAGGAAATATGTGTTCCAAGTTTTAGATATCATCATTGAGATCGAGAAGAAAAGAAGAAATGTGAACTATGAAGTAACAAAGTAGAGTGATTTGCTAATGCATGTAAGTGACCGCAAGGGTTACCGTTGATGAATACTAAGTTCCAAATCTGATTGCATGATTTGATGGTGAAGAAGTCTGGTGTATTTGAAAGAGGAAGAAGAAAAATATTATCTAACATCTATTATTTAGAAAGAAATTGTACCTAGATCAATTGGACAATGGGTTCATCGATATGATCTTGAAGTTTTTTGGAAAATGGGTTCAACTACCTTCTACAATCCTAATAGGGTTGGAATCTCCTAATAGGGATTCAAGGTCTCCTAACATGGACACTTTGTACTAAGTGTTGTAATAGACTCCTAACAGAGTCCATCCTCTAACAAGGAATATTCATATTAGTACATCATTTTGTGGGCATCATTCCCACCAAGGTTTTCCCTTTGATCAAGGGTTTCCCTAGTCAACATATCTGGTGTAATTGTGTATGCACATTTCTTTATGGTTATAGTTTACGTTAATTGTATTGTTGAGATTGTTTAAAAGGTTAAATTATTATATAACTAATTCATAGCCCCCAGTTATGTTAGTGGACTACTATTTCTAACAATTGGTATCAGAGCATTAGGTCCTTGAAGGGATGTTTAACAACTTTGGGAGATCCATGGTGAATTTTTTGAGGAAGGAAAGTCCTAGATTTGATGGCACAAACTATGATAGCTAGAAGGATAAAAATGAATACTCATCTCTTGTGCATGGGTCCAAGATATTGGCTTGTAACCAAGGCATCTAAGAAAATTATGGAAGAAGACAATCTTGAAACTTGCACCAAGGAATAGAGAGAAGTATTTATGTGCAACATAAGGGCAAGAGAAGCAATATTGTCAGTTCTACCTGAAGGTGAGTATAGTTAGGTAAAACAACTCAAAACATCTCATGAAATTTGGAAAGCTTTAGAGGCTAATAATGAGGGTGATACACATGCAAAAAGGGTTAGACTAATTTTTTTTATTGCGTATTTTAGAATGATGGAAGATGAATTTGTAAGAAGGTATGTTGGTAGAATATCTGAGATTTTTGTAGGAATCACATCTCTTGATGGAAAGAAATTTGATGATGAAGTGATATGGAATATCTTGAAAAGTATGACACCACCTTTCAAGATAATAGCACAAATGATTTAGCTAATGATACCCTATACTGCTAGTTTCACCAAAGAAATACTGTTTGGCAGATTAGAAGCTTGAGAATTTGATCTAAAATAATCTGGAGAATTAGCAAAGGTTGAGACAATATTTAGTGCACTGAATATCAAACCTAGTTTAGAAAAGAACATAAAAGGGTAGGGAGATATTGCTAGCAACAATAAGTCTATTGAGGAAAAGATCTAAGAAGGAGTGGCTCTTCTTGTGGAAAGAGAAAAAGATGGTAAGAATATCTTTAAATGTTGGACATGTAATGAATATGGTCATTATGCATTTAAGTTTTCTAAAAGAGAAAGAAAATGTAAGGGAAGATTCAAGTCTAAAAGACCTAGAAATTGTTTATATGATAATTAAGAAGAAGAGGAAGAAGAATCTAATTAGAACTTGAGTGAAGATGGCCTAGGATTCATAGCTATAAAGGAGGATGACCTTGGTAGAGAAATTGGAGAAGAAAGTGCGCTGACCTCATAAGTTGAAAAGAAAGTCCGGATCATTGATAGTGGTTGTTCACATCACGTGACTAGTGATATGAGAAAGTTTGTCAAATTTGGAAGCGATGATGGAGGAATTGTTAGAGTAGGGAACAATGCAACCTATCACATTATAGGAATTGGATCTATCACACTAGATGTCAAAGATACACTAATGATGTTTATTTTGTTGATAGATTGAAGCATAACCTATTGAGTGTTGGACAACTTATGGACAAAGGTTACCAATTGTAGTTTGGTAATGACACATGCACTATCAAAAAAAAGGAATGAAAACTACTTGGTACAAGGATAGGAACTAGAGGTAATGTATTTCAGTTAAACTCCACTGAAATAACATGTTTGGTAGCTAAGATTGACAATAATTGGTTATGGCACAGAAGATTTTGTCAAATTAATTTTGATAACATTGTGAAAGCTAGTAATACACTTGATGCAAGAGATTTACCTAAGATCACTAAGACCTTTGACACTATTTTTAAGGAATGTATCTTGGCTAAGAAGAAGAGAGTCTCATTTGTAGTTTTTTACTACACAAAAGCTAGAATTGGCTCATACAGATTTGAGTGGTCCTAAAAGAATAAGAAGATTCTATGGAGAAAGGTACTTTATGATTTTTGTTGATGATTTTACTAGAATGATGTGGGTAGCTTTTCTTAGGGAAAAATAAGAGGCATTTGAGAAATTCAAGATATTCAAGAACAAAGTTGAGAATGAATTTGGAGTTAAAATCAAGAGCCTAAGATTTGATAGAGGAGGAGAATTCACTTCTAGAGAATTCAATATTTATTGTGAAGAGCGTGGTATTAGGAGACAACTATCTTCACCCCACACACCTGAGAAGAATGGGATTGTTGAAAAGAAGAAACAAATCAATTGCTGAAGTAGCAAGAGCTATGTTATTCAAAAATGATGTACCAAATTTTTTTTGGAGAGAAGCGGTCAATACAATAGTATATATAGTGAACAGAGTGCAGATTAGGAAAGGTATAGACAAAACACTCTATGAGCTATGGTTTGACCACTCACCATCATTTAAGTACTTTAGGATATTTAGAACCAAATGTTACATCAAAAGAGATGATGATATCGATAAGTTTGATCCAAGGAGTAATGAAGGTATGTTTCTTGGCTGTTCATTAAAAAGTAAAGCTTATAGATGTTTCAACTATAGAACAAAAACTATAGTAGAGCGTGCAAATGTTAAAATTGATGAAAAGTTTGGCACTAAGGAAAGGATGATGGATTATAACTCTGATGAAGATGACTATTCTGGGATGACCAATAGAGGCAACAAACAATATCTCAAAACTAACAATGATTTGTAGAATAATGTGAAAACTAAAGTAGTAAGAGAAGAACAGAGAACAATACTTGAAATAAGAATTGAAGCAACAACTCCTATCCCAAATAGGAATTTGATAAGAAATCATCCTGCTGATCAGATAATAGGAAGTAAAGAAAAGGGAGCAATGACAAGAAGTAGAATTAATGAAGAACTAACTAATATCTCAAGTAGAACCAAAGAGCACAAATGAAGAAATCAAAGATGTTCATTGGATAAAAGAAATGGAGGAGGAACTTCAGCAAAGAATGTAAAATGACACATGGTAATTAATTCCTATACCAAAGGACAAAAATGTGATTGGCACAAAATGGGTATTCAAAAATAAAATGAATGAATAGGGAGAATTAATAAGAAACAAAGCAAGACTTGTATGCAAAGGGTACTCTCAACAAGAAGGAATTGACTATGAGGAGACATATGCACTTGTAGCTAGAATGAAATCAATTAGAATGTTCTTGGCATATGTAGCAAATAAGAATTTTAAGGTATATCAGATGGATGTTTAGTCAACATTCTTGAATGGAGAACTTGAAGAAGAAGTTTACATTGATCAACCAAAGGGTTTTCCTTTGATAGAAGAGAAGGATATGGTTTGCAGACTAAAGAAAGCCTTGTATGGATTAAAGCAAGCACTAAGAACCTAATATGAAAGGTTGGATAAATATTTAGTAAAGCTTGGATTTGCTAAAGGAACAACATATACTAACTTGTACTTGAAAGAAATTAAAGATGGTTTGTTGATAATTATTGTATTTGTTGATGGCATCATTTTTGGAGGAAATGATGAAGCCAATAAAAAATTCCCAGAAGATATGAAGAATGAGTTTGAGATGAGCATAATAGGAGAAATATAATTTTTCTAAGGATTAAAAATTTTTCAAAACAAAGAAGGTATCTTTATTTCTCAAAATAAGTATTTGAAAGATTTGCTGAAAAGATCTAGTCTAGGAGATTGTAAACTTGTTGGAACTCCTATGGTAACTAGTCACAAGTTATCAAGCAAGGATGAGACACCTACTGTTGAACTAAAGAAATATAGATCCATGATTGGAGGATAGTAGTATCTAACTCATAGCAGACTAGATATAGCTAATGCAGTTGGAATTGTTGCAAGATTTCAAGCTAATCCTAAAGAATATCACTATGTAGTAGTAAAGAGGATATTTTAATATCTGAAAGGGACATCAAATTATGGCATTTGGATGACAAAAGAAATTATTTCACTCTTTGAACTTATACAAATGCTGATTGGGTCGGGGATACGGATGATAGAAAAATCACTCACTAGTGGAGGAGAATTCTTCCTTGGAGGAAGATTAGTTTCTTGGCTCAACAAGAAGCAAGATTGTACCTTACAAAGTACTGTAAAGGCAAAGTATGTTATAGTAACAAACAACTATAATCAAGTCATAAAGATGAAGTAGAAGATGAAGGATATTAGAATTACATTTGTAGAACCTATTATCATTTACTGTGATAACACAAGTACAGTTACCATGTCTAAGAATCTTGTTTTGTATTCTAAGACTAAACACATTGCCCTAAAATATCATGTGTTGAGAGAGAAAGTTGCTAAAAAAGAAATCAAATTGGAGTACATTAACACTAAGGAACATATTGTAGACTTTTTCACAAAGGCCTTACCAAAGGTTATATTTAAATACCTAAGAGGCATGCTTGGGGTTATGCCCCTACCTAGCTTAGAGTAGAAGATTCAAAAGTGCATTAGTCTAGGGTACATAGCACCATTGTTAGACTAGATTGAATGCAAATTCTTCCTCAATGGGGGAGTATCTACGATGAACAAAGTCAATCAAGGAATCTTGGTAACAAGTAATTGGTATGCAACAATGTATTTAGATACTTGTGTTATTTATAAAGATATATACAGAAGTTGTAAAGCAATAGACTAGCTTGTGGTCATGCTGATAGATTATTATATGTTCAAATAATTGAACCATTTATGTAATATCTTTGACATTGATGTTAGTGGGGGAGAGAGTGACATGAAAAACATTGGAGAGAATTTTTACTATGGGGGAGATGTGTTGCAATAATTGATTTGCATGAAGTACAATCTAATTGATGAAGAGACTTATTGGTATTCTTGGAACTAGATGTTTTTCAATTCTTGGAACTAGATATTTTTCATCTATGTTGCCATCAATGCCAAAGGAGGAGATTGTTAGCATGAATGATGATGCTATGGGGGAGCATTGTAGAACATTGTTATGACTATGTTTATCATTGATGACAACATAGTAATAAGTGTGTAAAGACTAACAAAGTAGTAGACTATGATCTTTGTATTAAGGAAAATATATTGTGCATCAACTTATGTACAGTTACCAACACATACTACATGTATTTTTCACATGTCAAGTACACAGAACCTAAATCGACATCGTACAAAAGATATTGATGATTCATAGAGAATTGCATAGTAACAAAGCATTAAAAAAATAGTTTTTGTTGTATGATCAATAAAGAACAATGTATTTGGAATGAAGGGTTGCACAGTTAACTAGAGGTAGTACATTGACCACTGATGATGTCAGCAAGTGCACAGGTACAAAAGTCACATGTGTGAAAGTTTGGGTATAACTATGAGCTAACAACATTAATTAAATGTGTATTTTATTTAATTAATGTATGATAAAATGTGAATCTAACTCAAGGATTGAATATTGAGTGAGGTATAAAGAAAAGCTATTTTTTGAGTTTTAGATATCATCATTGAGATCAAGAAGCAAAGAACAATTGTGAATTGTGAAGCAGCAGAGCAAAGTGATTTGCTAATGTGTGTAAGTGACCTCAAGGGTTACTATTGACGAAAACTAAGTTCTAAATCTGATTACATGGATTGATGGTAAAGAAGTTTGATTTACTAGATAGGGGAAGAAGCAAAAGATTGTCTAGCATTTATTATTTAGAAAGAAATTGTACCTAGATCAATTGAATAGTGGGTTTATTGATATGATCCTAAAGTTGTTTGGATAGTGGGTTCAATTGCCTTCTACAACTCCTAATAGGGTTGGAATCTCCTAATAGGGATCCAAGGTCTCCTAACAAGGACTCTTTGTAGTAAGTGTTGTAATAGACTCCTAACAAGGTACATTCTCTAACAAGGAATATTCATATTAGTATATCATTTTGTGGGCATCATTCCCACTAGGTTTTTCCCTTTGATCAAGGGTTTCCCTGGTCAACATATCTAGTGTAATTGTGTATGCATACTTCTTTATGGTTATTGTTTACTTTGATTGTATGGTTGAAATTGTTTAATAGATTAAATTTGTATATAACTGATTCACCCCCCACACCCCCCCCATTTATATTAGTGGACTACTATTTCTAACAGAGATAAGTATTTCATTCTATTTGTTGATTATTACTCTAGGATGATGATTGTAAAGTCTCTTAAAGCTAAATCTAATACTTTTTAGTTATTCAAGTGGTATTTAGCTAGAGCTGAAAAATAAATAGGGAAGAGTCTAAAGTGTTCAAGATTTGATAAAGGTGGTGAATTCATTTTCAATGAGTTCAATACCATTTGCAATGCTAGAGGAATTAAAAGATAGATGTCAGCATCAAGGACCCCTCCTCAAAATGGAATATTTGAAAGAAGGAATAGATCAATAAAGGACTATGTAAGGAAATCAATGATGGAGAAGAGTGTATCAAAGAAATATTGAAGATAAGTTGTTAGTATTTTTATCTATATCCTCAGTAGAGTACAAGCCAAGAAAGGTACAAATGCTACATCTTTTGAACTATGGTATGGATATGCTCCTAATGTGAAATTTTTCAAAATCTTTGAAAGTAGATGCTATATACTTAAAGGTTATTCGATATAATTGTTTAATTGTGTGTTGTCTTTGATGTTACACAAATGTCATATTAGTTGGCAAATAGTATTAGGATAAAACCATGGATAGAAATAAAAACTACATGCAAATATAACCAATAACATAGAATAATAGATCACATAGAAATGAACACAAGGCACCAAGATTTAATGTGGTTCACCCAATCCCTAGGCTACGTCCACCAAACAACAAGTCTGATCTTATTACAATCTAGTGATTACAACCTAATTACAATCTGTAATCCCTTATAGCTCAATACTGCTGCAAGAACCAATTTTGCATCACATTATGAAATAATCCCTAACCCTAAGCCCTTTTATACAAGTATTAAACCACTTTAGGGTTATAACATGTCGGCTTGAATCTACGAATTGCGAATCTATGAATCTCGATAAAATAGGGCCCAAATTTTTATTTTGGGGTGATGCCCCGAACCCCAATAATTATGGAGTATGTACAGTACTTTCCTGATTAGTCACCATAATCTAACAATCTCCCACTTGGGGATTGATCTAGCTCCACACTAAACAACAATCTCCCACTTGGAGACTGATCCTATAGAAATACCACTACCACATGGGGCTCCCACTGGATCAAACCACCCTGGACTCCGATGTTCTTTTATTTATGGTCAGTCTAGAAGACCAACCGAAGTTGATGAGGAGTTTAGCTTCTCCCTTGTTACAACCTTTGTCAACATATTTGTTGGATTTTAATTTGTGTGTATCTTCTCCAACTTTAATTGTCCATCCTCCAAAATTGACCGAATGAAATGGTACTACAACTGTATGTGTTTGGTCTTAGAATGCAGAGCTGAATTCTTTGCAAGATGAATGGCACTCTGACTATCTGTGAACAAATAATTATCCTTCTAAGGATGTCCCAATTCTTCCAAGAAGAACTGAAGCCATATCATCTCCTTGGCTACCTCTATAGTAGTAACATACGCTACCTCTGTAGTGGATAGAGCATTAATCTTTTGTAACCTAGAAACCCAGCTCACGTCTGCCCCATCAATAGTAAAGACATAACCTGTAGTACTCCACCTAGTATCACTATCCCTTGCCAAATTTGAGTCAACATAACCCTGTAAATTAGTAGTAGAGCCCCCAAAGTGTAAACACTTATTGAATGTTCCTCTCAAATATCTAAGAATCCACTTGACAGCATTCCAATGCTCAAATCCTGGATGACTCATATACCTGCTAACGACTCCCACTACATGGGCAATATCTGGCCTAGTGCATACCATAGCATACATCAAGCTTCCTAGAATTGAAGCATAGGGTACTTTAGACATCTTATCCTCCTCTTCATGTGTCTTAGGAAACATCTCCTTAGTCAATTTCAAATGACCAGGTAAAGGTGTGCTGACATCTTTAGCATGCTCCATAGAGAAACATTGCAATACCTTCTCAACATAATCAGCCTGAGATAGTGTCAATGTTCTGTTCTTCCTATCTCTACAAATCTTCATACCAAGGATTTTTTTTGCTGTTCCCAAATCCTTCATAGCAAATGCATGTGCTAACTAGCATTTTAGCCTCGTACTATGATCCATGTTAGACCCAGCTACAAGCATATCATCAACATATAAACATAAAATAATGTAGCTATCATCATCCAACCTCTTAAAATAAACACAATAACCTGAATGACACCTGTTATAGCCATGCTCATGCATAAACCCATCAAATTTTAGATACCATTGACGAGGTGCTTGCTTAAAGCCATATAAACTTTTCTTCAATTTGCACACTTAGTTCTCCTTACCTTTGACCTCAAATCCCTGTGGCTGAGCCATATATATTTCTTCATCCAAATCACCATGAAGGAAGGCTATTTTAACATCCAGCTACTCTAAATGCAAATCTTCGGTAGCCACAAGACTTAAAATAGTACGGATAGAATTCATTTTAACAACAGGAGGAAATATCTCATCAAAATCAATTCCCTTTTTTCTGTGCAAATTCGTTTACAACTAACCTGTCCTTAAATATTTTCTTACTTCCTTCCTCTTCTTTCAACCTATAAACTCACTTATTCTATAAAGCCTTTTTACCTGCAGGCAACTTACACAAATTCCATGTCTTATTCTTTAGCAAAGAGTCCATTTCATCTTTCATTACAGACTCCCACTGAATCTTAGTATCCACCTGTACAACTTCATCATAACTTTTAGGTTCACCAACATCAGTAAGTAAAATAGAATACAAAGAGGGAGAAAATCTTTGTGGAGGTCTAATTTGCCTCGTTGACCATCTAACATTCACTAGTGTGTGTGGTATTTGTTGTTGCGGTTGTTGCACATCATGAGAAATGGTTGGAACATTAGCTTTTGGAGTATCATCCAGCACTACATAATTGTCTTCTTTCTTCTCATGTTGCTGCAATAGATCTTTATACAACATTTTCTCATTGAATATGACATCTTGACTTCTCACAATTTTATGATTTTCAATATCCCAAAGCCTATGACCAAATTCATTAATGCCATATCCAAAAAAGATACATTTCTTTGATTTAGCTTCTAGCTTGGTTCTATTTTTAGAGTCTATATGAGAAAAAGCTTCACAACTGAATGTCTTGAGAAAAGAATAACTCACCTTCTTACTAGTCCATGCCTCCTCTGGCCCAAAGGAGTAGAGGGACCTGTATTAATCAAATATATAGTATTATTGATAGCTTCCACCCACATGTGTAAGGGTAACCCAACATGCAACCTCATGCTCCTTGCACACTCCATTATAGTCATGTTCATGTGTTTAGCCACTCCATTTTCTTGTGGAGTCCTTGGAACTATTTTCTATCTATGAATACCATTAGTGGAGCAATAATCTTCAAATTCATGACTACAATACTCACCACCATTATCAGATCTGAGACATTTTAATTTCTTACCAGTCTCATCTTCAACCAAGCATTTCCATTTCTTAAAAGTTTGAAATACATCAAATTTATGTCTAAGAAAATAAACCCATACTTTTCTAGTTGCATCATCAATAAATGTAACATAATAATGAGAACCACCAAGGGAAGATACCTGAGCTGGTCCCCATACATCTATATGCACAAGCTCTAATTTCTCCTTTTTGTTTTCCTTCCCAGTCTTTACAAAACTCACTCTCTTTTGTTTTCCATACACATAACTTTCACAAAAATCCATATTAACACATTTCAGACCTGGTAAAACTTTCTTTAAATGAATTACTCTCTTACCTTTCTCACTCATGTGCCCAAGTCTGTTGTGCCATAGTGCTGTATCAGAATCTACAACAGCTATTTGTTCTCCGTGCTCAACTGTAGCAATTGTTCCTGAACATTCATTTTTCTTTGAAACAATCAAAGTAGAAGGAACAATATGACCTGTACAAAGATATAAGGTGCCTACTTTCACACCTTTTGCTACTACAAGGGAACCTTTTGAAACTTTCCAAATTTTATCATTAAAAGTAACTACACAACCCTCATCACCGAGTTGCCCAACTGAAATTAAATTCCTACTCAGCCTTGGAACATGTCTTACCTCATGTAGTAGCCAATTATTCCCATTCTACAACTTAATCTTAATTTTTCCCTTTCCAACAATCTAATAGGGTTCATTATCCCCCAAATAAACAAGCCCAAAATCTCCTTGGACATAATTAATGAAATAACCTCTATGAGGTGTAGCATGAAATGAAGCACCAGAATCTAAAACTTATGAATCATCAACACTTTATAAAGACAAAAACAAAGCATCCTCTTTGGATTTGTTACTTACCACATTTGCCTCCTTGTCTCCATCTGATTTATCTCCTTCATTTTTCTTTCGATTCCAACAATCTTTCTTTTTATGACCTAGTTTCCCATAGTACCAGCAATCATTCGGTCCTCTCGATTGAGACCTTTTCCTCTTTGACTTTCCTCTTGATTTCCCACTATTTTCAGAGTTACTTCCTCTCTCAGTCGTTCTGTCCTTGATTTGTGCATTCAAAGCACTTTCTAATGTAGATCCACTTGAGGATTTCCTACAAGTTTCCTCACTCAAAACAACATCGATCACATCTTCACATTTTAGGGTACTAGATCCAGGAACTGAATTAGTCACAACCATTACCAAGCCATTCTAGCTTTTAGGCAAAGAACAAAAAATCAAGAGAGCCCTAATTTCTTCATCAAAATTGATACCCATAGAAGATAATTGACTAGTAATAGTATTAAACTCATTTAAATGATCTACAACAGATTCACCTTCTTTCATTTTCATATTAAATAAACGCTTTATGAGAAATACCTTTTTTGAAGCGAAGGGCTTTTCATACAGAGTCACTAGGGTTTTCATCAACTCTTTTGTCATCTTTGCTTTTGTAATATTAAATGCCACTGATGGTACCAGGCATAACCAAATACTTCCAAGTGCCTTTCTGTCCAAAAGATCCCATTCAGCATCTGACATAGATCCTTGATTCTTGGCTTTTCCTTCCAACGGCTTCCATAAATCCTTTTGATAAAGATAATCTTCCATTTGCATATTCCATAACTGGAAGTTCTGCCCATTAAACCTGTCAACCCTTAGCTTACCCTCATCTGCCATCATTCTCACTCAACTGTGAGACTCCCACTTAACTGTGAGACTTTCCTACAAAGGATAACTGAAAGACAACCTCGCTCTGATACCACTTGTTAGGATAAAACCATAGAAATAAATAAAAACTACATGCAAATATAACAATAACATAAAATAATAGATCAAATAGAAATGAACACAAGGCACCAAGATTTAATGTGGTTCACCCAATCCCTGGGTTACGTCCACCAAACAGCAAGTCTAATCTTATTACAATCCAGTGATTACAACCTGATTACAATCTGTAATCCCTTACAGCTCAATATTGCTACAAGAACCAATTTCGCATCACACTATGAAACAATCCATAACCCTAAGCCCTTTAATACAAGTATTAAACCACTTTAGAGTTATAACATGTCAGCCCAAATTTGCGAATGGCGAATCTACGAATCTCGATAAAATAGGGCCCAAATTTTTTTCTGGGGCGATGCCCCCAACCCCAATAATTATGGAGTATGTATAGTACTTTCCTAATCAATCACCGTAATCTAACATATAGTATCTATCGAGCTTAGTTAGTCAGCAAAGAAAATTCTAGAGTCTACTGAGCATTCCTAGACATTACTCTATGGAAATAGTGTCTACCAAGATCACTCAGACGTCAAAGGATTTTGTGATAGAAGTCAATGGTAACCGAGCTCACAAGGTTAACAAAGAAAAGATAGTGGTTACTGAGCTCACTAGATCTCCAAAGGATTTTGCAAAGTTCACAGTGTTAATCAAGCTTCAGTTGGTTAACAGTGAAAATTAGTTTTGGAGTAGTGTTTACCAAGCAAGGTCGACCAATGAAGGATTTTTCTATTTTGAGAAATAAAGTTTAATTTTTTCAAGTAATGATTGTAGACTACTAAGGTAATGATTATTGATAATTTTAATTTGTAAATGAGCCAACTCGACAATTTGTAATGTATAAATAAAAGGTCAAGTTGAGAATTCTAAAAGTGTAATTAGCGGGCATGCAAGTGTATTGATTGTGGGAAGAGGAAAGTGTGAGCAAACTTTGAAGGATGGTTAGATATCCTTGAGGAGTAGCAAAGATTTATTTGATTAGAGAGGATCTAGTGAAGTAGAACAAAGATCTGTATCAGTAATTCAGTTGCATCTCAAATAGGTCACTTCATTGTTACTTTCTCACCATTATAGAAGTGATTTCTAAATCACTTAATAGAGTTGGTTTAATAGCCATTTGTAAATCCTTGAACAAGGTGACAGTTCTATTGAATTTTTCTAAAGACCTTTTACAAGGCCACTCCTAATAGGGTGATTAAATCCTCTAACAATGTCACACCTAACAGTGTGTTTTGTAACCTTTAACAAGGTTGGCTCCTAATAGGGCTCACTTCAAAAGAGTGAAAATCAGTAACTCGTTACTTGGTGGTTTTTCCCATATGGGGTTTCCACATTAAATTTTGTGTCTCATGTGTTCATGTTATTTCTTTTATACATGAATGTTAATCACTGTGAATGTTTAAGATCCGTTAAGGTTAACATACACTACATCCATCGAGTTACAACATTTTTCTGTATGTTTACCGAGTGATAGTAGTAACTAGTTTTATCAGACATATAAGGGATCTATGGAATTGTTTTGTGGTAACTGATTCACCCCATCTCCTCTCAGTTACTCCATCTATATTTCCAACAATTGATATCAAAGCTTTTGGTGCTTGCAGGAAGGATTTCAAAGATCTAAGCTAAAGATTAGGATGTCTTATAAGAGGGAAATTCCAAGGCTTAACAAAGATAACTTTTCAACATGGCAAGGTCTCATGATACTCCATCTAGCTTCCATTGGAGATAAAAGATTGAAATATATAGATGGAGAATATACAACTCCTACTGGTACAAGATTGAAATATCTAGATGAAGAATATACAACTCCTAATGGTACATTATTTGTCAATGACATTATTGAGAAGAAGACTCATAACACCATGATGATAGACATTGCATCTACCCTAAGCTATGAAGAATTTGATGATATTAAGGACCACAAAACTACCTTTGTTATGTGGAACAAGCTGAAAGATATCTATGGAGGTGATGACAATGTGAGAAGAGCCAAAGCAGAAAATCTAAGGGGACAATTTGATTAGATGAGAATGAGCGAGGATGAGAACATTGCCAAATATGTTGAAAGAGTCAAAGTAAGTGTCAGTGTAATCAAGGCTTCTAGAGGAGATATTAAGGAGGAAATAGTTGTAAGTAAAGTTCTTAGAACTCTACTTCCCATTTATACAATTAGAGTATCTGAAATTAAAGAAAGAAGATGTGAAGCAAATCATACAATAAATTTGGAGGCCATAGTAGGAAGATTGAGTGCATTAGAGCTAGATAACTATGATAATTATGTTCTAGCTTCCAAGAACATCGAATCAGCATTTGAAGCCAAGCTTTCACTCAAGGAAAAGGGCAAGAAGATTAAGGACTCTCAGTTAGAAAGTGAAGAAGAATCGGAGGAGAGTTTTGATAGTGATCTTGAAGTGGTTGAGGCTCTACTTGCAAGGAAATATTCTAGAGGCAAAGGAAAATAAAAAGGTAAAGTTCCTATGATTTGTTTTTCATGTGAGGAAATTGTTCATATTGCAGCTAGATGTCCAAACAAGAAAAACAAGGATGAGAAGAAAGGTCACAAGTGCAATGGCAAGAAAGATTTCAAATCATTCAAGGAAAAAGGTTAGAAAACATGCTTTATGGCTAAGGACTCTAAGGATGCTAATAATAGTGAGGATGAAATTGTTTACATTGCTAAGAAAGATGAATTTGATAATGATGAGGAAGATAAGATTGCACTTATCTCTCATGTGAGTAAAAATGATGCATGGATCATAGATAGTGGTTGATCTCATCATATGACTGGTGAAAAAACAAAGTTTGAACAATTTGAAAACTATGATGGTGGTAGCATGAGGTTTGGTAATAATGACCTTGTTGCATAAAAGGAAGAGGAAGAATCTCACTAACCAAATAGCTTGTAAGTGATAATGCCTATTGGGTTGAAGGACTAAAATATAATCTATTGAGTGTGGCACAACTAATTAATATTGGATTCAAGGTGGAATTCATGCATGGAAAGGCAAGACTGTTGGATGACAAAGGAAAGCTGATTGGATTAGGCATACAAATGAAAGGTAACTTGTTTTATCTTGAACTTGGTGAATGCTCATGTTTTATTGCTCAAGTTGAAGAAAGTTGGTTATGAAACAGAAGGTTATGTCATGTGAATTTTGATAATTTGGTGAAAATAAGCAAATTCAGAAAAGTAAGAGGCATTGCTAGTATAAAGAAACTTGATATTGGTCTATGCAAGAATTTTCAGATTGGTAAGATGGGAAGGACTAGCTTTAAAAGTAAAAATTATCAATCTAAATAAATTTTGGAAATTGTGCATACTGATTTGTGTGGGCCTATTGGAATTGAGAGTTATACTGAAGAAAAGTTCTTCATTCTTTTTGTTGATGACTACTCTAGAATGATGACTTTCATGTATTTGAGAGAGAAGTCAGAAGCATTAAAAAAGTTCAAATGGTATTTGGCCAGAGTAGCGAAGGAAATAGGGAAAAGACTAAATTTTTTGAGATTAGACAGAGATGGTGAATTCATCTCCCATGAATTTAGTAACTTTTGCATTGAAAGAGGAATCAAAAGACATGTATGAGCCCTTGGAACTCTTGAGAAGAATGGAATAGATGAAAAAAGGAATAGATCTATCATGGATTGTGCAAGGACTCTAATGATTGAAAAGAAAATTGCTATCAAATACTAGAAGGAAGCTATTAGCATTGCAGTTCATACCTTGAACCGAGTACAGTTGAAGAAGGATTCATTTAAAACCCCCTATGAGTTATGGTATGGTTATAAACCCAATTTAAGTTACCTGAAAGTATTTGGAAGTAAATGTTACATCTTGAAAGAATCTAGAAAAGGAAAATTTGATGTGAAGGGTGATGAAGGCATATTTTTGGGATATTCTTTCAAAAGTAAGGCATATAGATGTTTGGATTTGTCTACTCACAAAGTCATAGAAAGTGCACATGTGAAAGTTGATGAATTTGCAGAAAGGATTGAAGAAGAAAGAAAAAAGGAAAAAGAAGATTATAAGAGATTTTTTTCATTGAACCTAATATAGTTCTAGATACATCTATTAATTAGGAGACTTCTACTCCTGAGTCTTCATCAGTCACCGAGTTGCAAGAAGTTCAAACTGAGTTATAGGAACCCAAGTCACATTCTGAAGCTACCGAGTCAATGCCTACTAAGCTAGAGCAACTAAAACTTAAAGTTGAAGTGCAAGAGGATGACAAAAAAATTCATTGAAAAGGCAAGGAACCTATATTGGCCAAGTATGTAAGGAGGCATCATGCACTAGATCAGATTATTGGAGATAAATTTGAAGGTACTATGACAAGAAGTAAGCTAAAAGGTACTTGTTTACTTGCTGATTTTGAACCTTGAAATATCAAATATGCTTTGGAAAATGAAAGTTGGATTGAGGCTATGAATGAAAAGATAGAGAAAATAGAGAAGAATAAGCCATGGACTCTTGTACCTAGGCCTAAAGATAAAAATGTGATTGGAACTAAGTGGGTATTCAAGAATAACTTAAATAAAGATGGTAAGGTATCAAGAAACAAAGCTAGACTAGTATGTAAAGGCTACTCTCAGGAAGACGGAATAGCTTATGGAGAGACTTTTGCTCTTGTTACAAGACTGGAAGGTGTTAGGACCCTACTTGCATATGCTGCACACAAAGGATTTAAGGTATATCAGATGGATGTCAAATCTACATTTCTCAATGGTATTCTAGATGAAGAAATCTACATTGAACAACCTGAAGGTTTTGTTGACCTAGACAAGAAGGACATGGTCTACAAATTACACGAAGCATTGTATGGTCTAAAAAAACCCCCTAGAGCATGGTATGAAAGATTGCATAACTATCTTATTCAGATTGGTTTCCAGAGAACTAATGATAATAGTAGTTTATATATTAAGAAAGGACCAGATAACAAGATTGTTTTGGTAGAAATATTTGTGGATGATACTTGTTTTATAGGGAATGTGTATCTATGCAAAGAGTTTTCAAAGTAAATGAACAAGAAATTTGAAATGTCTATGTTTGGTGAGATTAAATTCTTTGTTGGTCTTCAAATTTAGCAGAGCAAGAATGGTATCTACATTACTCAATCTAAGTACAACAAGGAGATACTCAAGAAGTTTGATATGGAAGATTCAAAACTAGTTGGAACTCCCATGTGTACTGGACTAAAGCTTACCAAAGATGATGATTCAAAAGAAGTAGATTAGACCTTATACAGATCAATGATTGGAAAATTACAGTGTGTAGTTCATACAAGGCCTGATATTGCTCTTGTAGTTGGTATAGTGGCAGGATTTTCAGCAAAACCCAGAGAAAACCACATGATGGAAATCAAGAGAATCTTGAGATACTTGTAAGGCACTGAAGATTATGGATTGTGGTATAAATTTGGAGGAAATTTGGATTTGAAAGTTTTTACTGATGCTAATTGGGTAGGAAAAATTGATGACAAGAAGAGTACAAGTGGTGGAGCATTCTTTCTTGGAAAGAGGTTGGTATCTTGGAAAAGTAAAAATCAAAATTGCACATCTCAATCTACAACTGAAGCAAAGTATGTTGTAGTAGCAATGAACTATTCCAATGTGTTTTACTTTAAATAGTTGTTGGAAGGCATGAAGGTTGAGATCAAAGAATTAGTTTTTATGTTTTATGATAATACAAGTGCAATCAACATATAAAAAAATCCAATAATGCATTCCAAGACCAAGCATATTGCTATAAAGTATCACTTTGTCAGAGAATTGGTATAGGATAAGGAGATTAGATTGGAATATGTCTATACAAAAGAATAAATTGCAGACATATTCACTAAGCCATTACCTAAGGATGCATTCTTGTATCTAAGAGGTAAGTTATAGGTCATTCCCCTATCTATAGCTCACTAAAATAAAGTTTTAGTGATGCATCAATAGGAACCAAGTTGAAGATCAATCAATTGATGCAGCATAGTCATGGAAACATTGCATATGAATCAGTACTTAAGGTACATTATTACACATTTGATATGTGTTGAATTTGGCATGCGTTGTCAAAGAGGGAGAGTTTACTGTGATATCTTTATAAAATTTGAATTTGTGAATTTTTTTGAGGAAGAGTTTTCTGTTTGAAATGAAGCTATGTAATTCCTTCACAAAGGGAGATATACTGCATTAGAAAAGTATGTGGCATAAAAATTTAAGAGGGAGAAATTTCTATAAAAAAAAAGACTTGTTTTCAAATTTCATTGTGCTATGACATTTTGTGTTTCTATCAATGCCAAAAAGGGAGATTGTTGGATACAATTGTTTAATTGTGTGTTGTCTTTGATGTTACACAAATGCCATATTAGTTGGCAGACAATATCTACCGAGCTTAGTTGGTCAACAAAGAAAATTTCAAAGTCTACCAAGCATTCATGGAAATTTCTCTATGGAAATAGTGTCTACCAAGATCACTTGAGTGTCGAAGTTTGTGATAGAAATTATTGGTAACTAAGCTCACAAGGTTAACAAAGGAAAGATAGTGGTTATTGAGCTCACTTGGTCTCCAAAATATTTTGCAGAGTTTGTAGTGTTAACCAGGCTTCAATTGGTTAACACTAGAAATAAGTTCTGGAGTAGTGTTTACCAAACAAGGTCGGCCAAGGAAGGATTTCGCTATTTTGAGAAATAAAGTTTAATTGTTTCAAGTAATGGTTGTAGCCAACTAAGGTAATGATTATTGATAATTGTAACTTGTAGATGAGCCAACTTGACAATTTGTAAGGTATAAATAAAAGGTCAAGTTGAGAATTCCAAAAGTGTAATGAGCGAGCATGCAAGTGTATTGATTGTAGGAAGGGGAAAGTGTAAGTGAACTTTGAAGGATGGTCAGATATCCTTCAGGAGTAGCAAAGATTTATTAGATCAGAGAGGGTCTAGTGAAAAAAAATAGAGAATTGTATCAGCAATTCAGTTGCATCTCATTCAGGTCACTTCATTGTTACTTTCTCACTATTGTAGCAGTGATTTCTAAATCTCTTAATAGAGTTGGTTTAACAACCATTTGTAAATCCTCTAACAAGGTGATAGTTCTATTGAATTTTTCTAAAGACCTTTTACAAGGCCCCTCCTAATAGGGTGATTAAATCCTCTAATAAGGTCACACCTAATAGTGTGTTTTGTAACCTTTAACAAGGTTTGCTCCTAACAAGGCTCAATTCAAAAGAGTGAAAATCAGTAACTAGTTACTTGGTGGTTTTTCCCATATTGGGTTTCCACATTAAATCTGGTGTCTCATGTGTTCATGTTATTTCTTTACACATGCATGTTAACCACTATGAATGTTTAAGATTTGCTAAAGTTAACATACACTACATCTACTGAGTTACAACATTTTTCTATATGTTTACCGAGTGACAACAGTAACTAGTTTTATCAGACATCTAAGGGATCTATGGAATTGTTTTGTGCTAACTGATTCATCCCCCCTCCTCTCAATTACTCCATCTATATTTCCAAAAAAAGGTGATAGGAATGAAAAAATTTATGAAAAGAGTGAGGAAGGCATATTCTTAGGATATTCCACTAAGGAAAAATCTTATAAGTGTTTGAACTCTAACACTAACAAAGTTGTGGAAAGTGCAAATATAAAAATTGATGAGCTTGTAGAAAGAAGTGACATTGCATGCAAAGAAAAAATTGAAGACTATAGTACATTCATCTATGTGGTTGATGATGTTTGAAGCACTCCTAGGGAACAACTAAAACAAGTTACAACCTCTTAACAAATAGGAAATGTTGCAAAGCAACAAATTACTGGGTGTCGAGAAACAGACTAAAAACATCGAGTCACAAGTAGGCAATATCAACCATCAGATAGAAAATGTCAAGCATACAAAAGCTAGACCATAACCTAAACAAGAAAGAGAAAATGATCTTGAGATTGATTTTCAAGATGAACCTATAGAAGTGCAAAGAATAAAACTACCTATATTAGCAAAATATGTGAGAAGACATCACAAAATTGATCAAATCATTGGTAATATTGAATCAAGTATTATAACAACAAATAGACTCAAAGATGACACATTCTTACTCTATGAATTTGAGCCCAAAATAATGAAAGATTCTTTGGAGAATGAAGATTGGTTTTAGGTAATAAACGAGGCAATTGAATAGATTGAGAAGAACAATAATTGGATTTTGGTGCCAAGGCCTGAAGACAAATGTAATTGGGACAAAGTGGGTTTTGAGAAACAAACTCAATGAGAATGGTAAAGTAACAAGAAATAAGGAAAGACTAGTATGTAAGTGTTATGCTCAAGAAGGAGGAGTTTTTGTGGAGAAATGTTTTCTCCTATGGCAAGACTTGAAGGAGTCAAAACTCTGCTTGTATATTTAGCCTAAAATAATTTCAAAGTACATCAAATGGAGGTCAAATCTACATTTTTAAATGGTATATTAGAGGAATAAGTATACATTGATCAAGTTGAAGGATTTGTGAATCCAAACAACAAGAACATGGTATGTAAATTGAACAAATCCCTCTATGGATTAAAACAAGCCCCAAGAGCATGGTATGAAAGATTACATAATTATTTAGTGAAGATTAGTTTTGAAAGGACAAATGATAATAGTAATTTATATTTGAAGAATGGTAAGAAAAATGAAGTATCATTGTCTAAAATATTTGTTAATGACATTATATTTGGAGGAACAGAAGAATTATGCAAATAATTTATTGATGAAATGAAGAAGGAATTTGAAATATCTTTGTTTGGTGAGATCAAATTCTTTATTGGATTTCAAGTATGTCAAATGAAGTTTGGTATTTTCATTACACAATCCAAATACATCAAAGAGATACTAAAGACTTTTGGAATGGAA
This sequence comes from Cupressus sempervirens, assembly GCA_028749045.1. Classification (NCBI taxonomy): domain Eukaryota; kingdom Viridiplantae; phylum Streptophyta; class Pinopsida; order Cupressales; family Cupressaceae; genus Cupressus; species Cupressus sempervirens. The sequence continues at coordinate 141,036,896 of CM053785.1, read as the reverse complement.
GATTCAAGGCTAGCGAGCACACCTATGTCAATAGGATATAAGCTATCTAAGATTTATGAATATGTTGATGTGAACCAAACCTTATGCAAATCCATGATTGAAAAATTACAATATTTTGTTCATAGAAGACTAGATATTGCTTTATCAGTTGGGATAGTTGCTAGATTTTTAGAAAATCCTAATAAGAATCACATGATGGATATAAAAAGGATATAGAGATATCTAAAAGGTATAGAAGACTATGGATTATATCATAACAAAAGTGATAAATTTTAACTAAAGGTATTCACTGACTCAGATTGGGTAGGAAATACTGATGAGAAAAAAAGCACTAGTGGAGGTGCATTCTTTCTAGGAAAGAGATTGGTATCATAGAAAAACAAGAAACAAAATTGTATTTCCCAATCAATAGTTGAAGATGAGTATGTGGAAGTTGTAGTGAATTGTTCAAACATTATGTGGATCAAGAAATTACTGAAAGGTATGAAAGAAGAGATTGTAGATCCAATGGTTATCTATTATGATAACACAAGTGATATTAACATTTCAAAGAATCTAGTTATGTACACTAAGACAAAGAACATTACTATCAAGTATCATTACTTGAGGGAACTAGTACAAAATAAATAAGTGAAGATACAATATGTGAACACCAAAGAATATATTATTGACATATTCACAAAACCCTTACCTTAAGAATATATAGTCCAGTGATATAATTGAGAGAGGGGGTGAATAAGTTATCCAATTGTCATCACAAACATTAACCTCAAACAAACTTAACCATGTGAGTAATATAAATTAAAACCACAACAAGATACACATACACAATTAACACCAATTAACTAGTGAAACCATTGATCAAAGGGAAAATCCTAGTGTCAATGGTACCCAAGATGATGTACTAATATAAATATTCCTAATTATAGGATAGACCTTGTTAGAAGTATATTACAAAATTTAGTACTTATGAGTCCCTATTAAGAGACTTTGAATCCCTATTAGGAGATTCAACCCCTATTAGGAGTTGTGCTAACCTTGTTAGGAGTTGTGGGAGATAGCTAGACTCATTGCCCAAATAGCTCCAAGGTTAAGATCAAAGAACGCACCATCCAAATGATCTCTATATTATTCCTTGTAGAATGATAGAGCTGAAATGTACTTCCTTCATCTATCTTTGTCATATCAACTACACTTCTTCTCCTTCAGATCTTGTAACCAAATTTGATACTGTGCATCCAGTGATCCCCTCAATTACTTACACACATACAATAATAATTCTGCTCCTTCTCACACTGTACACTAATACTTCACATCCCACTTGATCTTCTTCTTCAATATACATTAAAAATAAGGAAAACAATGTTAGGATTTAACCACAGACAAAAATAACAATTACATGCAAATATAAAAAATATTAAAAAATAATAGATCACACAGAAAAGAACACAAGACACCAAGATGTAACGTGGTTCACCCAAACCCTGATTTATGTCCACCAAACAACAAGTCCAATATTATTATGATCTAGTGATTACAACCTGATTACAATCCATATTCCCTTAGAGCTCAATATTGTTGCTAAAAGTAATGTTTTTATCACACCTTATGAAATAATCCCTAACCCTAAGCCCTTTTATACAAGTATTATTCCTACTTTAGGGTTAAAATTGGTTACAACATGTCAACCATAAATTGGACAATATAAACAATAACCAATTGGCAAATAGTAGCTGACCATTGGCGAATAGTAGCCCAAATTTTTTTTCATGGTGATGCCCCAAACCCCACAGAATTTTTACATTATGTATAGTACTTCCCTAATCAATCACCACAAACTAACAAACAACTTTCCTTTATAACATATCTTCATAATAATTCCTTGAGTCAGCCTTGAGGCTTTCCCAGTTAATTAAAATAAGATAATTAATTAATTCACAATTACAACAATGTTGTCAGCTCATATTCTATACAAAACTTAACATGTATGAAACCATGTCTTGTGCACATGTTGAAATCATCATATGATTGTCCTATATCACTATGTGACTACACATCTCTTCATTAAATATTAGATGAAAGATAGTAAGAGATCATCAAAACATTTTTTTCTAATTCTTTGTTTCTACACTACTTCTTGTAAATCAAGTGTAACTTTTGTACACCATTGACTCAAAAATTTTCCTCATAACCATATCATTAGGACAACCTTATGAAAAGTCCTCCACTTTGCATCATCTAAAACTTCCTTAGCTTTTGCACATCATAAGATTACTAGCTATTATTCTTCTAGTCTTTATAAAATTATTGCTATATTGACATCAATGACAAATGTAGTCATGAATGCAATATATCAATACTCTCCAGTGCTTAGGATACTCCCCAACATAGCCTCATTAATATTCATGGTAACAATATCCCCCTTTGGCATTAACAACAACATAGATGAAAAACATCTAAGTTTCAATAATAACAAGCAATACTCTACTATTGTTGCTACTATTTCCATCTTCTCAAATCCTCTTCATCAATCAAATCTAAAATTCTTTGGAACACTGCTCTATTCATCTTCTTCTTCTTTAGGATTGGCAATAGTTGTTCATAATAAACAACTCACAATACATCAGATGCATATTCCTACATCATTACATGAATCTTTTAAAATCTCCCTAAAGAGATATCTCTCTCCCATTGCTTAGGAGTTCTTCTCATGCATATTCTCCCCCATGCCTTAGGAGATGTTTCTCATGTATGTCTCTCCCACATTGAAATAAATGCCAAAGTTGTCAATTGCAATATATATTATTACATACCAATTGCTAATTAATTGCTCAAATCATCAACTAGTTTGAGTGTCCAAAGATATTGTTAAATACAATATCGAGAGTCCTCCGTAACTTACTACATTCCAAATACTCCCCTATTCAAGAAGCATTAGCATTCAGTCCAGTCTAACCATAGATCTGTGTACCATTGGATTGAAGCACTCCTTGCATCATCTACTCTAAAGTAGGCAGGGGCATAACCTCTAGTATACCTCTTAGGTACTCAAAAGTATCTTTAGGAAAAAGCTTCATAAATATATCTACAATCTGATCTTTATTATTTTCATACTCCAACCTTATTCCCTTTTCAATTCTCTTTTCTCTCAAAACATGATACTTAATGGATATGTACTTTATCTTAGAATGTAATACTAGATTCTTAGACATACTTATTGTACTTGTGTTATCACAGTAAGTGATAATAGGCTCTATAAACTCAATCCCAATATCATTTAGTATTTATTTCAGCTACATAACTTGATTATAGTTATTTTTTGCTGCAACATACTCTACCCTAACTCTACTCTAAGAAATATAGTCTTGTTTCTTGCTCAACCAAGAAACCAATCTTCCTCTAAGAAAGAATGCTCCACCATTGGTGCTCTTTTTTTCATCCATACTACTTGCCCAATTTCATCAGTATATGTGCATAAAGTAAAATCACTTGATTTGTCATACCAAATTCCACAATCAAATGTACCTTTCAAATATCTAAATATCTAGTTTACTCTAGCATAATGATAGTCTTTATGATCAACTTGAAATCTTACTACAATCCCAGCTGCATTTTCTATATCTAGTCTTGTGTGAGTCAGATATTGTAATCCTCTAATCATAGAGTTATACTTTTTATGCTCAATTGTGTAGGTATTTCATCTTTACTAGATAACTTGTGACTAATTATCATGGGTGTACTAATAGGTTTGTAACTTTCTAAACCAAATCTTTTCAACAAGTCTTTTAGATACTTGGTTTGTGAGATAAATATCCCATATTTGTTCTAGGCAATCTAGAATCCTAGGAAAAACTTCATTTCTCCTATCATGCTCATTTCAAATTCTTTTTTCATCTCTTTAGAAAACTTATAAATTTCTTTATCATTTCCTCCAAATATTATGTCATCCATAAATATTACAATGATTAACAAACCATCATCAATTTTCCTCAAATACAAATTACCATATGTTGTACCTTTGATAAATCCAAGCTTAGCCAAATACATGTCCAACCTTGCATACTATGTTTTAGGTTCTTACTTCAGACCATACAACACTTTCTTTAGTCTGCATACAAATTCTTTTTCTTCTATAAGAGGGAATCCATCAGTTTTCTCAATGTAGACTTCTTCTTCAAGTTCTCCATTCAAAACATTTGGCTTTACATCCATCTAATAAACCTTTAAATTCTTTCTTGTTGCATAAGCCAAGAACATCCTTACTACTTCCATTCTTTCCACATGTTCATGTGTTTCTTCATAATCTATGCCTTCTTGCTGTGAGTACCTTTGCAAATAAGTCTAGCCTTGTTTCTCACAACCTCTCCTTTCTCGTTCATCTTATTTTTGAATACCCACTTGGTTCGTATAAATTTTTTGTCTTTAGGTCTAGAAACTAATAATCATGTCTCATTCTTCATAATTTGATCTAGTTCTTCTTTCATTTCTTGCATCCATTGATTATCTTTACATGCATCATCTATGCTTTTAGGTTCTACTTGAGAAATTAGATACAATTCCTCATTCACTCTATTCCTTGTCATCACACCCTTATCCTTGCTCCCAATTATATTCTCTAGGGCTCATTCTTGTCATGCTTCTATTGGAAACAAGAGTTGATATCTCAATTCTTATATCTTCTCTAGGTTCAATTCTATGTTCTTCTCTATGCTCGACATATACATCTTTCTGCAAGTTATTGTTTGTCTCAAAAAGAACTTCAACATTTTGTATAACTATTCCATAATTATCCTCTTCTTTATCAAAGTTATAATCTACTATATTCTCTTTAGTACCAAACTTTTCATCAATCCTTACATTTTCTCACTCAACTATATTCTTAGTTCTATAGTTGAAACATCTATAAGCTTTACTTTTTGATGAGTAACCAAGAAACATACCTTCATCTCTTCTAGGATCAAACTTACCAATATCATCATCTCTCTTTATGTAACACTTCCAATTGTTTTGAAATATTTGACTGATGGTGAATGACCAAACTATAACTCATAGGGTGTCTTGCTCATACCTTTTCTAATATGTTCTCTATTCAAAGAATATACTACAATGTTAACTGCTTTTCTCCAATATGTATTTGAGACATCATTCTTGTTGCTTCTACTATTGACTTGTTCCTTCTTTTATAATTCCTATTATATTTAGGTGTTCTAGGTGAAGATAACTATCTTTTGATTTCATTATCTTCACAAAACATGTTGAACTCTCTAAAGGTGAATTCTCCTCCTTTGTCTGATCTCAAACATTAAATATCTTAAATTTCTCAAAGGCTTCATATTTCTCTTTAATAAATGCTACCCACATCATCATAGTGAAATCATCAACAAAAATCACAAAGTAGCTTTCATCATAGAATCCTCTGGTTCTTGTAGGACCACTAAGATCTATGTGAACAATCTCCAATTTCTTTATTGTAGAGAACTTCTTGCTAGGAAAAGACACTTTCCTCTACTTAGCAAAAATACATTCCTTGCAGATAAAATTAGTAGGCTTAATAATCTTAGGAAAATCTCTCACTGGAAATGTATTACTAACTTTCATAATATTATCAAAGTTTTTATGACAGAACCTTCTATGCCATAACCAACTGTTGTCAACATTTGCAACCAAGCATGTTATTTCAGTAGCATTCAACTAAAATACATTACCCTTGGATCTAGTTCCAATACCAATCAACTTACCATCTTTTTCTTTGATAATGCAAGTCTTCTCTGTGAACTATAATAGATATCCCTTGTCTACCAACTATCCAACACTTACCAAATTATGTTTCAAACCATCAAGAAAGTAAACATCATCAGTGTTAGTTTTACCATCAAGAGTAATAGATCCAATCCCTATAATATGATAGGCTACATTGTTACCAACTCTAATAATACCTCCATCATGATTTCTAAACTTAACAAATTTTTCCATATCACCAGTCATGTTATGTGAACATCCACTATCAATTATCCAATATGATTTCTTCTCAACTTGTGTAACTGTAGCTCTATTTTATCTTATTTCTCTATCAAGATCATCTCCCTTGATAACCACAAATCCTAATTCATCATCACTTTCACTCTGTTCTCTTTGATTATATTCTTCATCTTCTTTAGTATATAAAAAATTTCTATCCTTATCTCTTCTAGGCATAAATTTTCCTCTAAATTTTTTCTCTCTTTTAGGATATTTAGATGCATAATGACCATATTTATCACAAGTTCAACATTTAAATATTTTCTTACCATCTTTCTCTCTTCTTACCAGAAGGGCTATTCTTTCTTTAGTCTTCTTATCTTCTTTAGATCTGCTACTACTAACAAAGTCTCCTCTTGCACTTGTGCTTCTTGAAAGATTAGGTCAAATGTTAAGAGCACTGAAAGTTTTCTCAACTCTGGCTAATTCTCCAGACAATTTCATTTCTTATTCTACAGATTCTAATCTTCCAAGCAATGTTTCTTTTGCAAAATCTTTGTTGTAGGGCATAACTAGTTGAATCATCCGAGTTATTTACTTGAATGGTGGTGTTAAACTTTTCAAGATCTTCCATATAACCTCATCATCTTCTTTAGGTCCACCAAGAGACTAGATTGCTACAATAACTTTTGATATTCTACTTACATAACTTCTTATAGATTCATCTTCCATCATCTTAGAATCTTGAAATGTGCAAATCTAATTTTGCAATCTCATTATTTTTGCATCATCATCACCTTTAAAAGTAACTTCTAATGCTTTCCAAATTTCATGAGAAGTTTGAGATGTTTTTACCTGATTGTATTCATTCTCTAAAAGATCTAATAGTAAGGCTTCTTTGTCTCTCATGTTACACATGAATATATGTCTTTCTTCATCATTGTATTCCTCAAGCTTGTCTTAGTCCATAATTGTCTTCTCAATCTTTGTCAAGATCCAATAGCTCGGACCCATCTACAACAAATGATTCTTCGCCTCCTCCTTCCAACTATCATAGTTGTCCCCATTGAATCTTGAACTATAATTCCTAAACATAATCACCATCAATCTCCTAAAGATGTTAAACCTTATCTTCAAGGACCTAATGCTCTGATACCATTTGTTAGAATATATAGTCCATTGATATAATTAAGAGGGGAGGGGGGTGAATTATTTATCCAACTGTCATCAAAAACATTAACATTAAAAAAAATTAACCATGTGACTAATATAAATTGAAACCACAACAAGATACTCATACACAATTAACACCAAATATGTTAACTAGGGAAACCCTTTATTAGAGGGAAAACCTTGGTGGGGATGGTACCCACAAGATGATGTATTAATTTGAATATTCCTTATTAGAGGATAGACCCTATTAGGATTCTATTACAACATTTAGTACATATGAGTCTCTATTAGGAGACTTTGAATCCTTGTTAGGAGATTCCAACCCTGTTAGGAGTTATGGAAGACAACTGGATCCACTGCCCAAATAGCTTCAAGGTTAAGATCAAAGGATCCACTGTCCAAATGATCTCTATCTTATTCCTTGCAAAATAATAGAATTTAAATATAATTACTTCCTCTACCTTTGTCTAGTTAACTAGACTTCTTCTCCTTCAAATCTTGTAACTAGATCTCATACTATGCATCCACTAATATCTCTGATCACTTACACACATTCAGTAAGCATTATGCTCCTTCTCACTACACACTAATACTTCACATATCACTTGATCTTCTTCTTCAAGATACATTAAAAATAAGGAAAAAAACTTTCCTTTGTACCATATCTTCATAATTATACCTTGAGTCAGCCTTGAGGCTTTTCCAATTAATTAAAATAAGATAATTAATTAATTTACAATTACAACAATATTATCAGCTCATAGTCTATACAAAACTTCATATGTGTGAAACCACATCTTGCACACATGTTAGCATCATCATACGACTACCCTCTATTATTGTGTTAGTACACATCTCTTCATTACATCTTAGATGAAAGATAGTGAGAGATCATCAGAACTCTATTTTGCAATGGTCTATTTTTTCACTACTTCCAGTAAATTAAGTGTAACTTCTATATACCATTGATTCAAACTTAATCCTCTTAAACATGCCATTAGGACAATCTCAAGAATATATCCTCCACTTTACATCATCTAAAACTTCCTTAGCTTTTGTATATCATAATATTATTGACTATTACTCTTCTAGTCTTTACAAAATTACTTCTATGTTGAACACAATGACAAATGCAATCTTGAATGAAACATATCAATACTCTCTAGTGCTGGAATACTTCCCCAATGTAGTCTCATCAATATTCATGCTAACATATAAATACATAAAAGAAACTATTATCTCAGAGGGAGAAAATCTTTTTGGATTGTATGGTAACCAAGTTAGCTAGAGCTACTATTGAGATGTAGAGATTGTTGGAATATATAGATGTTTCCATCAATGCAAAAGAGGGAGATTGTTGGAAACTTAGAATTGGAAGAATTGTTGTTTTATCATTGATATCAAATCTATTCATGAGACATATATTTCTACCTAATATAAATTTCATAACTATTTGATGGATGAAGAGGATTTGAGAAATTATTCATAACAATAGCACCTAGAGGAAAGGATAAGTTATAAAAAGAAAGCTATAATAGATATTTGATTAGATAGACATTGATAAAGAAAAGTGATTAATTATGTCAAGAAAGTTAAGCCAAGCTAAGTAATAGAGTAAATGGAAAATGAATGTCGAGTGATGCTAGTGTCAACTAAGTGATAGTTAGTGCCAAGAAAATCTAGTATTTACCTAATGCAAGAGCATCCTAGGGGTAAGACCAATCTTGCATCACCCAAAAAAATTTGTATTTCCGTCTTTTCTATTTTAATAAGGACTAGTAGATAGGGTGGTTACTATTTATCGAAACTTGCTATTTTTAGTAAGTTTGTTATATGAGCTTAGAATGTTCTAATTTTCTATAGGAAGGTTCATTTTAAAGTTGTAAGCCTACCATAAAAATATCATTGCTCAAGCATAAGTATCAGAGAAGTTATTGTAGATTTCCAGTGGAAAAATTTGCTGAAAAATCTTCAGGCTCATCGTTGGAGGCCTTAGTGTGCCTGGATGAGGTCCAAAAACTCAATGGAAGGGTGCTAGCACAATTCCAAGCCTATAGATAATGAACTAAGATTTCCAAAAAGTGGCTATAATAGCCAATCGGAGCAACAGTTTGTGAGTTATGGCCATTGAAAGTTGGGCTACCAAAATTTCTAAAATAATTTGTCAAAGATGTATTTGGTTGACTCTATGTGTATTGTTAGTGCCTATCAGCCCTAGGTATTAAGTTGAGCATCTAGAACCTTCTTGGGCCACATAAAACTGCCTATTTAAGAAAGGCCCAAATATTGTCTAGGACAGCTCTAGGTGATAGTTGGCAGCTTGTGTTGCAAATTGTTGTAGTGAGGTGTCCATATGGGTTAGTATATTGTACTTATTAATTTTGTAATTTTGCAAAAGTCCACATTTTGTTTTTTGATTTTTTGTTGTTTCTATGTTTCTGTTATAAGTTTACGGTATTAAGGGGAGCTCTTTGCATCAAGTGGTATCAAAGCTAGAGTTCTTGAGTGTGTGGACAGATCACCAACTATGAGGTAGTTTACATCAGGACCATGATTTGGATTGAGCATGTAGTCAAATTTTTGATTGTGAGGCAGTTTTCACTAGGGTTTTAATGGAAGTGCAAAAATGTCTCCATGAAGAGAGCATTGTGGATGAGTTGTAGGTGTTACATCTGAGGATTTTTGAGCCCTCCAAAGAAAAATGCGTAGAAGAATGAATCTTCCCATAAGAGATGATAGGTCGAGGATGAGGATGAAGTAGAATAAAATGCTAAAGTAGAGGCAATTCTAAATCCAAAGGAAGAGAGGCTTTTTAGGGGTATCTCCAAGATTGGAAAAAGACATAAGTTTGAGGTTCCTACATTTTCATAAAATCTTAACCTAGAGGAGCTAATCGATTGGATCAATAAACTAGAGGAGTACTTTGAGTATGAAGATATTAATGATTCTAATAGGCTCAAGTTTGTGAAGGCAAAACTAAAGGGACATGTGAAATCTAGTGGTAGGAGGTTTAGTTGGTGTGAAATAGAAAGGGAAAGGACAAAATCACCAGATGGGATCGGATGAAAATTGAAGCAAGAATTCATGGATTATGAGCTTGATCTATTGAAGAAAATGAAAGGGTTGAAGTAAGTGGGAAAATCTATTCAAGAGTACACCAAAGAGTTCTACTAAGTTCTCATTAGAATTGGCCATGCAAAAACTAATAAGGAGAAAGTTTCCCATTATCTTAATGGTTTAAGGTGAAGCATTCAAGATGAGCTAAGTCTAGTTTGAATGAGTAGTATTGAGGAAGAATACTAGTTTTCCCTAAGAGTTGAAGAGAAACTAAGCAAGAAGTTTGACAATAACAAAAGTGGAGGAGGTCGTGGTGGAAGATCTGGTGGAAAATCTTATGATGGTTGTAATGATGATCAAAAGAATAAGGATGATGCTAGAAGTAGTAGTCAAAATCAGAGGGTAAATAATTTCAATCATTTCCATAATCAAAACAATAGAGATCAGAGAGGAAGAGGTAGAGGACAAGGATTTGGAAGAGGAAGCTTCTATAGAAAATGTTTTCACTATAGAGAAGAAGGGCATAGAGCATTTGAATGTACCCAAAACCAAGGAAGGATAGATCAAAGAATAGAAGGTCAAGTGAGAGTTGCACATGTTGATGAAGATGCCATATCCTCACATTATGAAGATTTTGAAAGAGGAAAAGTCCTAGTTAACCAAAAAGTCTTATTGAGTGGTGAGAATGAACCTAAACAAAGAAGGATCTTGTTTTGCACAAGCTGTAAATGTGAAGATAAGTGTTGTGATGTGATCATTGACGGTGGAAGTACTAACAATCTAGTGTCAGAAATGATGGTGACCAAGTTGAAGCTTAAAAGGTAGAAACAACCACGTCCATATTGTATTGCTTGGGTGCAAGATGACCATAAGGTCATGGTCAATGAGCAGTGCTCAGTGAAGTTTAAGATTGGAAGCTACTAGGATGAGGTACTGTGTGATATCATACCTATAGACATATGTCATATGTTGTTGGGTAGGTTGTGGTAGTTTGACAAGCATGTTGTACATGATGGGCAAGAAAATACCTATACTCTAACTAAGGATGGAGTGAAACATAAGTTGAAGCCATTGAAGGATAAGGAAGAAAATATATGTAGTGTTGCCATATTTTTTGTTGATGGAAATGAGTTTCTTAAAGGTATGAAGCATGAGCATATGTGTTTTGCTATAATTCCTAAATATAGTAAAGAAGAAGTAGAGGAGGTACCTACAAAAGTTGCAGATATGTTGAGGGAATTTTTCTGATATAGTATTAGATAATGTACCTGAAGGATTTTCCCTACTGAGGAAGATCAGTCACTAGGTAGATTTGGTTCCAGGAGCCAATTTTCCAAACAAGGCAGTAGATAGAATGACACCAACAAAAAGTGAAGAGTTGAATAGGCAAGTTAATGAGTTGTTGCACAAGGGGTTGATTGGAGAGAGTCTAAGCCCATGTGTTGTACCAATAGTATTAACACCAAATAATAATGGAGAATGGAGGATGTGCATAGATTCTTGTGCTATCAACAAGATCACAATAAAGTATAGATTTCTATTGCCAAGGATGGATGATATTATGGACTATTTGAGTGGAGCTAAGTATTTCATAAAGATAGATCTAAAGAGTGGGTACCATTAGATTCATATTAGAGAAGGTAATGAGTGGAAGACTGGTTTCAGGACAAGGGAAGGACTATATGAGTGCTTAGTCATGCCTTTTGTGCTAACCAATGCACCAAGCACTTTCATGAGGCTCGTGAATTAGTTTCTGAAGGAGTTTCTAGGTAAGTTTGTCATTGTTTACCTAGATTATATATTGAATTTTAGTAAGACATTAGAGGATCATTTGATCCATATTCTCAAGGTGCTTGATAAGTTGAGGGAAGAAAAGTTGTTGATAAACCTAAAGAAGTATAGTTTTGTCAAGAAAGAGTTGGTGTACACAGGATTTGTAGTCTTAGGAGAAGGTCTAAAAATGGACCCAAAGAAAGTCAAGGCTATCTTTGAATGGCCTACTCCAAAGAGTGCAATAGAGGTAAAATATTTTTTATGTATTGGCCAAATTTTATAGAAAGTTCATAGGAAGTTTTAGTGGTATTCGTGGACCTTTATTGAAATAATGAGAGGGGATAGGAAAGAGTTTAAGTGGACTATAGGAGCAGATTAGAGTTTTAATCTATTGAAACAAAAAGTCACTGAGCAACTTATTTTAGCACTTCCTAATTTTAAAAAGGTGTTTCAAGTAGACTTTGATGCTAGTGGTACTAAAATAGGAGCTTTTTTGAGCCAGGAAGATAGACTTGTTGCTTATTTTAGTGAGAAGTTGAATGATGCAAAAAGAAAAATATTCTATTTATGATTAGGAATTATATGATATAGCTCAAGCATTAAAGAAGTGGAGACACTATCTTCTTCCTAAGGAGTCTATTTTTTATATTGATCATCAAGCTTTGCAATATTTGAATAGTCAAGGAAAATTTAACCAAAGGCATTTAAAGTGGGTTGAGTTTTTGCAGAGTTATACATTTTTTTGAAACACAGGAGTGGGAAGTCCAAAAAAGTTGTAGATGCTCTTAGTAGAAGACAACTTTTGCTCACAGAAATGTAGATAGAGGTAGTTGGGTTCAAGGAACTCTACACATTATATCTAGATGATCCTAATTTTGGTGAAGCCTAGGAGGCTTGTATAGAACCTGTTACACTTGATAGAACAAAGTGGTTGGATTTTATGATTTAGGATAATATTTTTTTCAAAAGAAGCCAGTTGTGCATTCCCAAAAGTTCAATGAGAGAGAATCTCATCAAGAAGAAGCATAGTGGAGGATTGGATGGATATTTTAGTAGAGATAAAATCATAGCTTTGGTTGCTAAAAATTATTATTGGCCACAGTTGTAGCAAGATGTGATGAAATTTGTACAAAGTTGCAAAGTATGTCAGATGCTAAATGGAGTGAAGTAGAATACAGGGTTGTATCAGCCGTTAACTGCACCAAAGAAGCCATGAGATGATATCAACATGGATTTTGTTGTTGGATTATCGAGGAAATAGCATAGGCATGATTCTATTTTTGTGGTGGTTGACAAGTCTTCAAAGATGGCACATTTTATTCCTTGTAAGAAGACTAGTGATGTTGTTCATGTAGCAGAGTTATTTTTTAGAGAAATGGTGAGATTACAAGTCTACCAAAGAGTATAGTTTCAGATCAAGATACCAAATTCATTGGGTATTTTGGTGTACATTATAGAAGAAGTTAAAGACATTTTGAAATTTAGTTCATCACATCATCCATAGACTAATGGATAGACAGAAGCCTTGAATCACAGTTTGGGAAACTTGTTGAGATGCTTGAATGGAGATAAACCAAAAGGATAGATATGATTTTACTACAGGTGGAATTTTCATATAATAATTGTGTCAATAGGAGTACTGGTAAATCACCATTCTAGATTGTATATGGGAGTAGTCCCATAAATTTTTCTGAACTAAGGTAGTTGGATAAAGGATAGATAAGTAGTGCTAAAGTAGAAGATTTTGTTGAACATTTGAAGAACGTCCATAAGGAGGTGAGGAAGTATATCATAAAGATGAATACATAGTATAAGGCTAAGGAAAATTTGAAAAGGAGATATAAGGAATTTTATATTGGAGATGAAGTCATGGTTCATTTGAGAAAGGAGTGTTTTCTAGTGGGTACATATAATATGTTGAAGATGAAGAAGTTGGACTGTGTAAGATAGTGAAGAGGCATGATTCTAGAAATGCATATGAAGTGGAGTTGCCTACTGAATTGAATATTTTTCCAGTACTTAATATTTCAAATTTGATAAAGTATTATGAAGGAGGTGATGGAGATGAAGTTGCAGAAGTGTAGTGGAGTATTGCAACAACTAGTTCGGCTACAAAGGAGATTGAGGAGATACTAGATAGTCATGTTGGAAAAAGTATTAGAAATAGAACTTATGAGGAATATCTAGTAAAAATGAAAGGGAGACCAATTCAGGATTCATCATGGCTAGCAAAGGAGGAGGTTAACCATCTTGGTTTTCCTCTGAATACCTGACACATGATAGGGTCAATTCTCAAATTACCTTAGGTGTCTAATGTAGGAGCATCCTAGGGGTAAGAGTAATCTTGCATCACCTAAAAATATTTGTATTTTAGTCTTTTCTATTTTAATAAGGACTTATAGATAGGATAATTACTATTTATGGGAACTTGTTGTTTTTAGTAAATTTTTCATATGAGCTTAGAATGTTCTCATTTTCTATAGGAAGGTTCATTTTAAAGTTGTAAGCCTACCATAAAAATCTCATTGCTCAAGCATAAGCATCAGAGAAGTTATTGCAGATTTTTGGTGGAAAAATTTGTTATAAAATATTCAGGCTCACCATCAGAGGCTTTAGAGTGCCCGGATGAGGTTCAAAAACTCAATGAAAGGGGACTAGCATAGTTTTGTGCCTATAGATCAGGAGCTGACATTTCTGAAAAGTGGTTATAATAGAAAATCAAAGAAATGGTTCATGAGTTATGGCCTTTGGAATTTGGGCTACCAAAATTTCTAAAATAATTTGTCAAAGATATATTTGACCAAATCTATATGTAGTGTTAGGGTCTTTCAGCCCTAGGTATTAAGTTTGAGCATCTAGAACCTTCCCAAGTGGCATACAACTACCTGTTTAAGAAAGACCCAAACATTGCCTAGGACTACTCTAGGTGATAGTTGCTAGCTTGTCTTGTAGATTGTTGCAGTGAAGGCACACATGTGGGTTATCATATTATACTTATGAATTCTGTAATCCCACATTTGTGGTGCAAATAAGAAGTCCATATTTTGTTGTCACATTTTCTGTTATTTCTATGTTTCTATTATAAGTTTATGGTATTAAGGGAAGCTCCTTGCATCATGACCAAGCATCAATATCGACCAAGAAAGTTAGTTGATGTCTAGCCAAGAAGTTTTATAGCACCCAAGGATTAAGTGATGATCAAGTGTCAGAACTTAGTGATTGCCTAGTAATACTATTGAAGATGAATTCAAGGAAATCATGATCCCTAGCTAACTTAGTTCATTTTTTGGGATATTTAAACCATGTTGAAGATAAGATTGATAAGTTGGATCATTAAATTCAAGGTGAGGATTAGGTAAAGACCTAATAGATGGATTCCAAATAATTTTCTTGAAGAAGATCAAAATATGGACAAATATAGTGCATCATGTTGAACCTGATCATAAGCCCAAAGATAAAGAATTGCATATTTAAAAACGTATAGAGTTGAACAAAGTATCAAGAAGTGCAAGTATATGTGAGAGGCACATACAAATAGAGGTGGATTAGAAATGCACAAGTGTGTGAGTGAATGTGAAGCTAAAGGAGAAAGATTGTTGAGATGTAGCTGATAGTGATAAGTGAAATCTAAGCAAGAAGGCTTAAGTGTTGTTGAAGGGGAAAGATTGATTCCTTGAAGGTTTGTCGAGTGAATCAAGAATAGAAATAACATTGGAGTGCTTATTAGTGAATCAACACCTAAATTGAATAGATATCTAAACTTGCAAAGTGAGTTGTAATCACACAAATTGAAACCCTACTATTTTCTTTCTAATCATTATAAATAGTTTGTATTAAAAACCCTTTAAAAGAGGCTAACCTAACAATCATTTTTGGAAGGCGTAAGAGTCTATGTAAACTATTTACAAAGGTGAAATTCTAAATGGAATGATCAAAGTCCTCTAACAAGGCCACTCCTAACAAGGTGATTAAATCCTCTACCTAGGTTACATATAATAGTGTGCATTATAACCTTTAAAAAAGTTGGCTCCTAATAGAGCTCACATTGAAAGAGTGAAATAATAGTGACATGGTGTTGGTGGATTTTTCCAAATTGGATTTCCATGTAAAAATCCTAGTGTCAAAATTGTGTTGAAATAGTTATATGTTTTACATTTTATATTTAGAAAAACATGTTATATTTTGAACAATAAATTTTGTTTATAGTAGAGAATAGTAATGGTGGAGACCAAGCATCAATAGGATAAGCAAAGTAGTACTAGTTTTATTGTTAAAAGTTCAAAGAGTACTTAAGTATCTTGAGTAACTGATTCACCTCCTTCCCCCTACTCTTAGTTATTCTAAACATTTCTAACAAGTATCAAAGATGGAAAAATACTCATTCTCCTGACATGATAAGGATGGGACACTAAGTTGTGGTGTCAATATCAAAGATGGGTAAACCCATTTGATTGACATGATGGAATAAAATGCCAACTCTTAGAGTCATTATTAGAGATGAGTATAATTACTCATTTGGCTAACACATAAGAGACGGTTGTATCGGTATCAAAGATGGGTGTAATTCCCATTTGGCTGACACTATCTAAAGATATAATCTCTATAATGTTGGTATGCGATAATTATCTTCATCTAACAAACATGCTTGAGATTGTCATTATCTTTATAATGTCATTATGTGAGATTGATATAACCTACATCTAACTGATGTTCCTAACATTGATGTGCCATATTATTCTAATGATGTCAACATATACATATGTGATTAACCTTGGATAGAGAATATCCCATCCAAGAAGAATCTCAAGGGTTGTGCTTTAGGAAAGATGATGGAATAGTTAAGGGTTAGGAAACCAAATATGGAGATGTTTTTAAGATTGGGATTTGAGACAGATGGTAGAATAGTGTAGTTATGTTTATTATTGTTTTAAGTTCTAACATTTAATTTGTAGGTATTACTTGTCCCAAACCAATCCTAATAGTAGGGACATTACATATACTCACATTATATAGAATATTTTTATTGGATGATTATAGCCAAAGAAATCACCCTTACTTTATACCAAGTCCTAAAACTAATTATTTGTTGGATACAATTGATTAATTTTGTATTGTCTTTGATGTTACATAAATATCATATCATTATTAGTTTGTATATGTTGAGCTCACTCAGGTAGTAAAGATAGTTTTCTGTGTCTACTGAGTGTTCCTGTGGTTACCTAGTTTAGAAGGAAGTGTCTACTAAGTTCACTTGGGCATTGAAGGAAAGTATGCAAAAGATGAGTGTTAACTAAGTTCACTCAATTAATGAAGGAAAGTTGGATGGAACTAGTGCTAACTAAGCTCACTCGGTTGTCAAAGGATTTTTGTGAGTTTGTAGTGTTAACTGAGGATCTATTGGTTAACACAAGAAATCACTTTTGAATTAGTTTCTACCGAGCTGGGTTGGCTAATGAAGGATTTTCTTATTTTGGCATATTCAGCTCAATTGATTTATCTATTGATTCTAGCTTACTAGGGTGATGAATATTAATTATTCTATGTTGTATTTGAGCCAACTTGACAATGTGAAAGATATAAGTATAACATCAAGTTGTGATTTTAAAGTGTGCAAGTATAAAGATGTGATTGAAGATTTAAATGATGAGAAGAGGAAGCAAATTTGAAGGATAAACAAAATATCCTTGTGGAGGAGAAAAGTTATATTCAATTAGGAAGGATCAAATATGAGCTAGAACAAAGATCTGTAATCAACAATTTAATTTCATTCAAATTAGATCATCTCATTGTTACTTTCTAACCATTGTAGCAGTGATCTAAATCTCTTAACAGAGTTGGCTTAACAACTATTTGTTAATCCTCTAACAAGGTGGCAGCTCTGTTGAATTATCTAAAGGCCACTCCTAATACGACGATTAAATCATTGAACAGGGTCACACCTAAAATTTTGTTTTGTAACCTTTAATATGGTTGGCTCCTAATAGGGCTCACTTAAGAAGAGTGAAAGCGGTAACTAGTTGCAATTGGTGCTTTTTCCCAAATTGGGTTTCCACATTAAATTCTAGTGTCAAATGTGTTCATGCTATTTTCTTTTATGTGTTTGCAACTAAGTTGAAGTAGTGGTAATCACAGATAACATCTAAAGTTTGTATGTTAAGGATTTACCAAGCACATTTAGTAATTACCGAGTTATAGCATTTTATGTGTGTTTACTGAGCATCAACAATATTTAGTTTTTAGTTTGTATTTTTGTACTCACATCTAAGGGATATGGGATTTATTTTAGTAGTAATTGATCCACCCATCCCCTCTTAGTTACTCCTCTTATATTTCCAATTATTGGTATTAGAGATTTTGGTGCTTGCAAAGAAGGTTTCAAGGACCTAAGCCAAAGATTAGGATGTCTTACAAAAGAGAGATTCCCAAGCTAAATAGAGATAATTTTGTAGCATGGAAAAGTCTTATGTGGTTACACTTAGCTACCATCAATGAATCAAGATGAAAATATCTTGATACTAAATACAAGACTCCTATTGGAACATTATCTATTGAAGATATTGCTGAAAAGAAGAATCATAACATCATGATGATTGATATTACATCTGCTCTTAGCTATGTTGAATTCGATAAAGTCAAAGACTGCAAGAAATCTTATGAGATGTGGATCAAACTAAAAGATATATATGGAGTAGATGACAATGTAAAAAGAGCTAAGGCTGAAAGTCTTAGAGGTCATTTTGATCAGATGAAAATGAGAGAAGTTGAGAACATTGAAAAATATGTAGAAAGAGTCAAAACAATAGTAAGTGCAAACAAAGCATATAGAGGAGACATTGAAGAGAAAAAAATTGTAAGCAAGGTACTCAGAACCCTTCTTCCTATTTATGCAATTAGAGTGTCTACTATTCAAGAAATGAGATGTGATCCAAATAATTAAATATCTTTAAATGGATGCTCTAGTTGAAAGATTGACAACTTTTGATTTTGATAACTATGTTCCTAGTTCAAAAGTTATTGAATATACTTTTAAAGCTGAAATCTCACTCAAATAAAAGGGTAAGAAATCAAAGTCCAGTCAATCAGGAAGTGGAGAAGAAGAATCAGAATAAAGTTTAGACAATGATCTTGAAGTTGTTGAAGCCCTACTTGCAAGAAAGTATTCCAAAGGTAGAGGAAAGTATAGTGTTCCTCTAATATGATTTTCTTATAAAGAAGTTGGTCACATTGCTACTAGGTATCCAAATAAGGAAATCAAAGATGAAAACAAAAGCAATAAGCACAAAGGTAAGAAGGATTCCAAGAACTACAAGAACTACAAGGACAAAGGTAAGAAATCTTGTCTTATAGCTAAAGATTTTGATAACAGTGAAGATGAAATGGTATATGTGGCTATGAAAGATGAATTTGATGATGAAGGAGATAAGATGGCACTTATCTCTCATGTTAGAAAAAATGATATATGGATTATTCACTGTAGCTATTCACATCATATGACTAGAGATAAAAAAAAATTTGAACACATGGAATATTATGATGGAGGTAGTGTGTGTTAACATGAATGCTAATGCTATGGGGGAGCATTGCAGAATAATTTTATGACTATGTTTGTCATTGATGACAACATAGTAAGACTAATAGAGAAGCAAACTGAAATCTATGTATTGAGGACACTACATTATGTATCTGCCCATGTGCAATTAATACCATGTATTGCAACATGTATTTGACATGTGGTCATAGAGCCTGAATCAACAACGTACATAAGATATTAATGATTTACTAGGATTTGTAGGGAAATAGAGCATTGGGAAAATAGTCTTTGTTGTATGATCAATATAACACATTGTGCTTGAAAAAAAGGGTTGCACAGTTAACTGGATGGAGTACACTAACAAATAATGATGTTAGCAAGTGCATAGGTATAGAAGTTGCACATGTGAAAGTTTGTGTATAACTAGAGCCAACAACATTAATTAAATATGTATTTTATTCATGGAGCCAACTCAAATTAATGTTAAGTGTATAGAGCCGACTTAAAGGGTTAATAATTGAGTATGGTATAAAGGAAAGTTGTTTTCCAAGTTCTAGACATCATGATTTGGATCGAGAAACAAAGAAGACTTGTGAATTGTGAAGTAGAAGAGAAGACTAATCTGCTAATATGTGTAAGTGACCTTAAGGGTTGTTGATGAGTTCCAGATCTATTTGCATGATCTGAAGGTAAAGAAGTCCAACATACTAGATAGAGAATGAGAAAAGAGATTGTTTTACATCTATTATTTTGACTAAATAGTACCAAAATAAATTGGACAGTGGGTTTAGCTACCTTCTACAACTAATAGGGTTGGAATCTCCTAACAAGGATTCATGGTCTCCTAATAGGAACTCTTGTACTAAGTGTTAACAAGGATTCATGGTCTCCTAACAAGAACTCTTGTACTAAGTGTTGTAATAGACTCTTATCTTGGTCCATCCTCTAACAAGGATTATTCATATTAGTACATTATTTTGTGGGCTTCACCCCCACCAGGGTTTTCCCTCTGATCAAGGGTTTCCCTAATCAACATATCAGATGTACTTGTGTATGCACATTTCTTTATCATTGCTATTTACTTTGGTTGATAAAGTAAGAATTATTTAAGACTAATATATAACTGATTCAACCCCCCCCCCCCCCCCCCCCCAACTATATTGGTGAACAATTATTTCTAACAATTGGTATTAGAGGATCAGGTCCTTGATAGAAATTTTAACAACTTTGGGAGATCCATGGCGAATATGTTCAGAAAAGAGAGTCCTAGATTTGATGGCACAAATTATGATAGCTAGAAGGATAAAATGAAGATTCATCTCTTGTGCATCAGTCTAGGATATTGGCTTGTGACCACGACATCCAAAAACATTGTAGAATAAGACAATCTTGAAACCTGCATTGAAGAATAGTGAAAAGTATTTATGTGCAACACAAGGGCAAGAGAAGCAATACTGTCAACATTACCTAAAAGTGAGTACAGTTAGGTAAAACTACTTAAAACATCTCATGAAATTTGGAAAATCTTAGAGGCTAATTATGAAAGTGATACACATGAAAAAAGAGTTAGATTGCAAAATTTGTATTGTGCATTTCAAGATGCTAGAATGATGGAAGAAGAATCTATGAGAAGCTATGCTAAAAGAATATTTGAAATTGTTGTGGGAATCACATCTCTTGATGGAAAGAAATCTAATGATGAAGTGATATTGAAGGTCCTAAAAAGTCTGACACCACCTTTCAAGATTATAGCACAGATGATTCAACTGATGATACCTTGCACAACTAACTTCACCAAAGAGACATTGCTTGGTATATTGAAAGATGTAGAATTTGATCTAAAACAATCTGGAGAATTGGCAAAAGTTGAGACTGTATTCAGTGCACTAAACATCAAACCTAATTTAGCAAGGAGCACAAAAACACAAGGAGACATTACTACCAGTAGAAAATCCATTGAAGAAAAGATCCAAGAAGGAGTGGCTCTTCTTATGGAAAGAGAAAAAGATTGTAAGAATATCTTTAAATGCTAGACTTCTAATGGATATGGTCATTATGCATCTAAATTTCCTAAGAGAGAAAGAAATTTTAAAGGTAGATACAAATCTAGAAGACCTAGAAATTGTTTATCTGCTAATGAAGAAGAAGATGAAGAAGAATCTGATCAAAGCAAAAGTGAAGATGAACTAGGATTTGTAGCCATAAAAGAGGATGATCTTGATACAGAAATCAGAGAAGAAAGTACATTGATTTCACAAATTGAAAAGAAAAATTGGTTCATTGATAGTGGTTGTTCACATCACATGACTAGTGATATGAGCAAGTTTGTCAAATTTAGAAGCCATGATGGAGGAATTTTTTGGGTAGGAAACAATGCAGCCTGTCATATTACAAGAATTAGATCTATAAATCTTGATCAAAAAATACACACTAATGATATTTATTTTGTTGATGGACTGAAGCATAACTTGTTGAGTGCTGGATAGCTTATGGACAAAGGCTATTAGCTACAATTTGGTAATGATATATGCATTATCAAGAACAAGGAAGGGAAACTACTTGTTGCTAGCACAAATACAAGAGGTAATGTATTTCAATTAAATTCCACTAAAATAACATGTTTAGTACTTAGCAAAGATTGACAATAGTTGGTTATGGCATAGAAGATTTTTTTACATTAACTTTGATAACATTGTGAAGGCTAGTAATACACTTGCTGTGAGAGATTTGCCCAAGATCTCTAAGCCCACTGACACTATATGTAAAGAATGAATTTTGGCTAAGTAGAAAAGAGTCTCATTTCCTAGCAAGTAATTATGTACTACCAAAAGCTGGAATTGGTACATACAGATCTGAGTGGTCATGCAAGAACAAGAGGTTTCTATGGAGAAAGTTACTTTATGATTTTTGTTGATGATTTCACTAAGATGATGTGGGTAGCTTTTCTTAAAGAGAAATTAGAAGCATTTGAGAAATTTAAGATATTTAAGAACAAAGTTGAGAATGAATCTGTGTTAGGAATAAGGTGTCTCAACCTTGGATAATTCCTATTCTTATTATTTGTTTTGTAAACTGTATTTCTTGCAAATAATGTTGATGTGTCGACATCTTGAATTGTGTATAAGGAGATCATCGTTAAAACAGTTATGACGGATTCTTATGACACGTAAGAGTTATGTTAGGAAGATTCAATGACAGGTGAAGACATGTGGCAACTGATAAATTTGAGTATTGTACACTCTACCCCAATAGTGGGGTTCCTATTTTCTTAGAGAATGGTAAAACCCTAATACGGTTACCTTTGGGAGTAGCCCTAAAAGTGAAGTGCATGTTATAAGCATTTTTAGGGTTGTGAAGAGGTGAGATGCAAGAAAGTGTATTGCTGGTACTATGAGTTGCTACTGGTGTTGAACTTGTATTGCAAGTGTATTGTAACCTTGTGTTGAAGATAATACATTGTGCAGGTTCTAGAGGTGTGGGGTTGTTTTACTGAAAGGTTTTTCCTGTTCAGATAATGGGTGTTGCATACATTGCATAATATTGTTATTTTATTATTTTATTTTTTATTATGTAATGTTGTACCTAGATGGACGTGCAACATGTAAAGATTCCCATGGAATATTCTTGATGAGTTGTATTGTAACATTGTGATAATATTTCATGTAATTATTTAATATTGGGGAAAAGAATTAAATGCCCAATATTAAATGGGGAGTCAGTGGCTTATGTAATACCACTTGGTGGTTTTGTGGGACTTGCTACTATATAAGCAGCCACAAGGGTAGTTGTTGTATAGAGAAAGAGTGACAAGGAGAAGAAAAAAGGCAAGAGTCAAGCGGGACAAGGCTTGACAGGTTAACCAAGGGAGCATTTGTGAAGGTTGAAAGCATGGCATGGGATGTGTGGATTCATGCTTGTTCACATAGTTTTCTCGGTTGTGGCTATGGCCATGAAGGCTTCCATGGATGTATGGCAATGGTATTTTTTGCTGAATAATACATGGTGATGGACGCTTTTCGAGGCTGGGTTTTTCCCTCAATGAGGGTTTCCTAAGGTATATCTTGTGTCACAATTTTGTGGGTATGTTGTCTATTCTCTTGCATGTGGATTTTAATTCCATATTTATTTCAGATCTATTATGGGTTATGTGGAAATGGTTATATTCTTTATTGCCAAGTTTCCTTACATTTCCCCACCGAAAAATCTTTGTGTTATGTGTTTCTTTCTCTATCTATTTTCTTTTTGCTTGGTTGGCTGAAATATTATTGTTTACATGATATATAATCTGTAAGTGTAAAAGATTTTAATAGGATTTGCACCATACTTCTCTTAAGAGATTAGTGTAGGAAGCTATTTCCACACCTAAGTTTCCTTACAATCTGAACATAAGATCAAAGCCTTAAGATCATACAAAGGAGGAGAATTCACCTCTAGAGAACTCAACATCTATTGTGAAGAACATGGCATTAGGAGACAACTGTCCTCACCCCATACACCTGAGCAAAATGGGATTGCTAAAAGGAGAAAGAAATCAATTACTGAAGTAGCAAGAGCTATGCTATTTGAGAATGATGTACCAAAGACCTTTTGGAGAGAAGTAGTCAATATAGCAGTATACACATTGAACATAGTTTAGATTAGAAAAGGTATGAACAATCACCCTATGAATTATGGTTTGGTCATTCACCATCATTCAAGTACTTTAGGATATCTGGAAGAAAATGTTACATTAGAAGAGATGATGATATTGGTACATTTGATCCAAGGAGCGATGAAGGTATATTTCTTGGTTATTCATTGAAAAGTAAAGCTTATAGATGTTTCAACTATAGAACAAAAACCATAGTAGAGTGCACAAATGTTAAAGTTGATGAAAAGTTTGGTACCAAGGAAATGATAATGGACTATAACTTTGATGGAGATGATTACTCTAAAATGACTAACAAAAGTAATGAGTTATTTTTCAAGAACAACAATGGCTTGCAGAATAATGTGCAAATTGAAGATGTGAGAGAAGAACAAAATGTAGTACCTGAGATAAGAATTGAAGTAGCAACTCTTACTCCAAATAGGAACATGATAAAGAATCATCTTATAGATCAGATAATAGGTAGTAAGGAAAAAGGGGTAATGATAAGGAGAAAAATTAATGAAGAACTATGTCTGGTATCTCAAGTAGAACCAAGAAGTGCAGATGAAGCAATCAATGATAATAACTGGAAAGAAGCAATGGAGGAAGAGCTCTTGTAGATAATTAAAAATAACACATGGGAATTGGTCCCTAGAGCTAAGGACAAAAATGTGATTGGTACTAAATGGGTATTTAGAAATAAAATGAATGAACAGAGAGAAGTAATAAGAAACAAGGCAAGACTTGTATGCAAAGGTTAATCTCAGTAAAAAGGAATTAATTATGAAGAGACATATGAACTTGTAACAAGAATGGAAGCAGTTAGAATGTTCTTAGCATATGCAACAAACAAGAATTTCAAGGTATATCAGATGGATGTTAAGTTAGCATTCTTAAATGGAGAACTTGAAGAAGAAGTTTACATTGAGAAACCAAAGGGTTTTCGTTTAACAAAAGAAAATGACATGGTTTGTAGACTAAAGAAAGCATTGTATGGATTAAAACAAGCACCAAGAACCTAGTATGTAGGATTGGACAAATACTTAGCAAAGCTTGGATTTGCTAAAGGAACAACAGATGGTAACTTGTACTTAGGGAAAATAGAAGATGGTTTGCTGATATTTGTTTCATCTTTTGATGACATCATTTTTGGTGGAAATGATGAAGCCAGTATCAAATTCTTAGAAGACATGAAGAATGAGTTTGAAATGAGCATGATAGGTGAAATGAAATTTTTCTTGGGATTGTAGATTGTTCAAAATGAAGAAGGTATCTTTATTTCTCAAACCAAGTATTTAGAGGATCTACTAAAAAGATTTTGTTTAGAAAATTGCAAACCTATTGGAACTCCTATGGTAACTGGTCATAAGTTATCAAGTAAAGATGAGATGCCTACTATTGAACAAAAGAAGTAAAAATCCATGATTGGTAGATTATAGTATCTGACTCATAGCAAACCAGATATAGCCAATGCAGTTGGAATTGTGGCAAGATTTCAAGCTGATCCAAGGGAATATCACTATGCAACAATGAAAAGAATATTTAGATATTTGAAAGGAACATTAGAATATTGTATTTGGTATGACAAAAATAGTGACTTTACTCTTTGCACTTATACAGATCCTAATTGGGTAGGAGATAGGGACAACAATAAAAGCACTAGTGGAGGAGCATTTTTCCTTGGAGGAAGATTAGTTTCTTGGCTTAGTAAGAAGCAAAATTGTACTTCAAAAAGTAGTACAGAGGTAGAGTATATTGTAGCAGCAAACAACTGTAATCAAGTGATATGGATGAAGCAAATGATGATGGATATTAGAATCACATTCATAGAACCTATTATCATTTACTGTGATAACACAACTATGGTCAACATGTCCAAGAATCCTATTTTACATTCTAAAACTAAGCACATTGCTATAAAATATCATGTATTGAAAGAAAAAGTTGCAGAGAAAGAAATCAGATTAGAATACATCAACACTAAGGAATAGATTGTAGACATTTTCACAAACATTTTACCAAAGAACACATTTGAGTACCTGAGAGGTATGCTTGGGGTTCTGCCCCTACCTAGCTCAAAATAGAAGATACAAAAGTGCATTATTTTAGGGTACATAGCACCATTGTTAGACTAGACTAAATGTTGATGCTTCCTCAAATGGGGGAGTATCAGTGATGAGAAAATTCAGTTAAGGACTCTTGGTAATAGGTAATTGGTATACAACAGTATCTTTAAATACTTGTATTGTTCATAAAATTATATGCAAATATTTTAAAGCAACATACCGGATTGTGGTCATGCTAATTGGCTATTATATGTTCAATTTGTGTACTACCTTTGACATTGATGTCAATGGGGGAGAGAGAGTGATATGAAAAACATTAGAATGAATGAGAGAGTGATATGAGAAAACATTACATTGGAAAGGGAAAAAGAACTTGCACTATGGGGGAGTAGTGTTGAAGGATTTGATTGATTTGATTTGATTGATTAGAATTCTTGGAACTAGATGGTTTTCATCTATGTTGCCATCAATGCCAAAGGCAAAGATTGTTAGCATGAATGTTGATGCTATGGGGGAGCAGTATAGAATAATTTTATGACTGTGTTTGTCATTGATGACAACATAGTAAGGCTAATAGAGTAGCGCACTAAAATCTATGTATTCAGTACACCACATTATGTATCTGCCCATGCGCAATTAACAACATGAACTACAACATATATTTGACATGTGGTCAAGTGTGCAAAACCTTAATTGACAGTATACAAAAGATATTAGTGATTTAGTGGGATTCATAGGGAAACAGAGCATTAGGAAAATAGTCTTTGTTGTATGATCAATATAACACATTACATTTGAAATAAAGGGTTGCATAGTTAACTAGAGGGAGTACACTAACAATTGATGACATTAGTAAGTGCGCAGGTACATAATTCACATGTGTGAAAGTTTGTGTATAACTGGAGCTGACAGCTTTAATTAAATATGTATTTTATTCATAGAGCTGACTCAAATTAATGTTAAGTGTGTAGAGTTGACTCAAAGGGTTAATAATTTAGTATGGTATAAATGAAATATGTTTTCCAAGTTCTAGACATCATGATTGGGATTAAGAGCCAGAGAAGACTTGTAAATTGTGAAGTAGAAGAGAAGAGTAATATGGTAATATGTGTAAGTGGCCTTAATGGTTACTAATGATTTTTAGATCTATTTGCATGATCCAAAGGTGAAGAAGTCCAATGTACTGGAAAGAGAATGAGAAAAGAGATTTTTTTACATCTATTATTATGACTAAATAGTAACAAGATCAACTAGACAATTGGTTCATTGGTCTAATCTTGAAGCTATTTCGATAGTGGGTTCAGCTGCCTTCTACAACTCCTAACAAGGTTGGAATCTCCTAATAGGGATTCATGGTCTCCTAATAGGGACTCTTGTACTAAGATTTGTAAAAAACTCTTAACTGCGTCCATCTTCTAATAAGGATTATTCATATTAGTATATTATTTTGTGGGCATCACTCCCACCAGGGTTTTCCCTCTAATCAAGGGTTTCCCTAGTCAACATATCTTGTGTACTTGTGTATGCACATTTCTTTATATTTACTATTTACTTTGGTTGATAAAGTAAGAATTGTTTAAAACTGATATATAACTAATTCACTACCCCCAAACCTAATTAGTTATATTGGTGAACTATTATTTCTAATAGTGTGATATTTAGAAACAATAAACCTTGTAACATCAAAGGAAATGGATGTATTTCATTGACCAAAGAACTTGTATGTGACAATGCTTATTTGGTTGAAGGACTAAAGAATAATCTACTAAGTGTGGCATAGTTGAATAACATTGGATTCAAGGTAGAATTCATGAATGGATAGGCCTAACTAATAGATGGAAAAGGAAATCTAGTTTGATGGTGCAAGCAAACAAAAGGTAATCTATTGTATCTTGATCTCAGTGATTGTTCATGTTTTATTTCTCAAGTAGAATAAATTTGGTTATGGTACAAAAGGTTATGTCATGTAAACTTTGATAATCTAGTTAAGATAAGAAAACATAGAAGAGTAAGAGGCATTTCTAGTTTGAAGAACCCTAATATGGGTTTATGCAAGAATTGCCAAATTGGTAAGACGGGAAAGACTAGTTTCAAAAGTAAAAACTATTAGTAAGAAGAAGTCTTAGAAATTGTTCATATAGATCTATGTGGAACTATTGGTATAGAGAGTTACAATGAAGAAAAGTTTTTCATTCTTTTTGTTGATAATTGTTCTAAAATGATGACTATAATATATATAAAAGAAAAATCAGAAGCCTTTCAAAAGTTCAAGTGGTATTTGGCAAGAGTAGAAAAAGGAATTGGAAAAATATTGAAATGTTTAAGATCAGACAAAGGTGGTGAATTCATCTCCAATGAATTCAATAATTTTTGCATTGATAGAGGAATTAAAAGACAAGTATCAACCCCTGGTACACCATACTAAAATGGTATAGCTAAAAGAAGAAATAGATCTATCATGGATTGTGAAAAAACCTTGATGATTGAAAAGAATGTTGCTCTCAAATACTTGAAGGAAGCTATCAACATTGTAGTTCATACCTTGAATAGAGTATAGTTGAAGAAAGATTAAAACCTAATGTAAGTTACTTGAAAGTATTTGGCAGCAAATCTTATATCTTGAAACAGTCGAGAAAAGGAAAATTTGATGTAAAAAGTGATGAAGGCATATTTCTAGGATATTCTTGCAAAATTAAAACACTAGTACAAATGTTTGAATTTATCTACTCACAAAATAATAGAAAGTTCATATTAGAATTGATGAGTGTGTAGAAAAGAGTGAAGAAGAAATCAACAAGGAGCCAAAGGATTACTAAAGATTTTTTTTACTATAAACATGATACCCTACCAAATCTATCTAAAGAAAGGAAGTTTCATCTCTCAAGTCCCCAAAATCTCGAATAGTTATTGAGTCATAGATAGTTCAACTTGAGTTACAATCTAAAGGACCTAAGTCACAATCAAAGGCTACTGAGCTAGTTTAAACTGAACTTGATGGACCTGAGTCATAGATAGAAGGACCCGAGCCTAAAATTGAAGTTCATAATGAAGACACTAGAACTAATTTAAAGCCCAAAGAACCTATGCTAGCCAGATATGATAGAAGGCATCATACATTTGATCATATCATTGGAGATGAATTTGATGGAACAATGAAAAGAAGAAAATTAAAAGGTACATGTTTACTTGCTGAATTTGAACCTAGAAATGTTAATGATGCTCTGAAAAATGAAAGTTGGATTGAAGCAATGAATGAAGAAATAGAACAAAACTTGGACTCTTGTTCCTAGACCCAAGTATAAGAATATAATTGGCACAATGTGGGTATTTAGAAATAAGCTAAATGAAGATGGAAAAGTTTCAAGAAACAAAGCAATATTGGTGTGTAAAGGTTATTCTCAAGAAGAAGGTATTGATTAAGGTAAGACTTTTGCTCTTGTAGCAAGACTATAAGGTGTTAGAACTTTACTAGCATATGTAGCACATAAAGGATTTAAAGGATATCAAATGGATGTCAAATATGCTTTTTTGAATAGAATTCTTGATGAAGAAGTCTACATTGAACAACCAAAAGGTTTTGTAGATCCTAGCGAAAGAGAAATAGTTTGCAAGTTACACAAAGCATTATATGGTCTCAAGCAAGCTTCCAGAGCTCGATATGAAAGAATTCATAATTGTTTGATATAGATTTGCTTTTAAAGAATAAATGATAATAGTAGTCTGAATATGAAGGAAGGACCAAATATGAATATTGTGTTGCTAGAGATATTTGTTGATGATACTCTATTTATAGGAAATGATGACTTGTACAAAGCATTTTTAGAGGAAATGAGTAAAGAATTTGAGATGTCCATGTTCGATGAGATAAAATTCTTTGTTGGATTGTAGATACAATAGGAAAAAAATGGTATCTACATCACTCAATCTAAGTATATCAAAGAGATACTGAAGAAGTTTAGAATGGACAATTCAAGACTAGTTGGAAACCCTATGTCTACTAGACATAATCTCTCCAAAAATGATGATTCCAAAGAAGTAGATTAGACCACATATAGATCAATGATTAGAAAATTACCATATGTAGTACATACAAGACCTCATATTGCTCTAGTAGTTGGAATATTGGCAAGATTTTCAGCTAATCCTAAAGAAAATCACACGATGTAAATCAAGAGAACCATGAGATATCTGAAGAGAACTAAAGACTATGGCTTATGGTATAAAATTAGAGGCAATTTGGACTTGAAATTATTTACTAATGCTGATTGGGCAGGAAGTATTTGTTGGCTCCTGATTTAATAGTTTTGAAAGTAACCAAGAAACTAGATAAATGCATCTAAGGCTAACAACTTCCTATGATGGATACACTTGACTACAGTCTTGGGCCAACTTTAAGGCTAGAGTCTTCTTCACTTCAGGCTCTACAACACCTAGGTGGGTGGACCTATAGATTCAATTGATACCGTACCAGTGCAAAACATATCCTTGAATCTATTTACTGCAAATGAAAACCCTTATATCTCCTAATAACTCATGTAATAACACAGATCTACACTAGCAAATTGCAAATCCTATGATATTCACAAGCAGAGTGAGGGAAAATCCTTTAAGTTCTTCAACATGAAAGGGAAAGAAAATTTGATTAATAATGTTGAATTCAACAAAACCTCAAATGTGCAACAACAAGACTTAATGATCCCCTAACTGACCAGTTTCTAATCCATTGGGAACATTCATGAATCAAATGCATACATATGGATATCTGATACTTATGTATATATTCAGATATATAATCTATCTATTTACCTTGTAAATAAACATTTGTGCTCAATCCAAACCTCATTCTTACATGATATCCTTCTCAATAAACCTCCAACCCTATTGATTCACTAAAGCATTTACATAACTCCTTGAGTTACAAGCAACAATAAGACAACATACAACCTTAAGGGACTGCAACTATGATCTAGGCTCTTTGTTCAAAGATTGTAAAACATTGAAGCTCATTGAGATAAGAGACAAGATTCAAGATGAAACTCAACCTGTTTTTCTTTGTATTGAATTCTTTTGAAACAATACAACCATATGCATGAAATGAAAACATGAAAACACCTAACAAATCTAAACTATCTGTATTATCCTTCCTAACATTGTTCATACAAGAGAGAATATGCTGAAGAAAATGGTTTCACAGTAAAACACTGGAACCCTACTGGTATTACCCAGAGGAAAACTTCCAACAACCTATAAAAGAGAAGAAGGAAGATATAGAAAAGAAGCAATTCTTGGATTGAATCTACAATTGACAAGTGTCCCATTATAATTCCTTCCCAAGAAGCTGAAAAAGCCTCTCTCTACCTTCTCTCTATAACTACTAATCATATCTTTTCTATTTTACCTCTCCAAATGATAAAAATATCTTAGCAAAGACAAATATCTGCTAATGAACCTGGATATGTGCCAATTTATCAAATTGAAGCTAAAACATCACAAAAACTTAAAATAATCTGATACAATAGTCACTAAATACTTTCATGATGTTTTTCCACTGAATTCTGCAACTGGTGACTTGAAACACCTGATAAAACATGCCCTTCAATCTCTGAGAGAAAAGCTTCTGTAGCATGAACCAGCTACATCCTATGTACAAACTAACTGCATAATCAAAAAATTTAGATTCTCCCAATTTCGATGATATATAATATCCCATATCTAGCCTCTCAAAAACCCCTAGAAAGTTGATTAGAAAATGACTCCCCTGCTATAAGTGTTTAGTGCTGCAACTTAAGATTTTAAAATTTCAAAAATTTCAAAAATCTCTAATGTTGAAACTTTAGAATAAATGCTCTTTTGAATTCAAAATTCTGAACATGCATCTATTTTGAAAAAGCAATTTTAAAAATGACAATTAAAAAAAAAAAAATTCCCCTATGCCTCCATTTGTGGTCAACCCTCTGTTGATTGATGCCATGTGGTAATGTTTGATTAGCTTCTCGACCTGCCACCTTATTATCTTACCTAGCCCTACATGTCATCACTGTATCATACCATTTGGGCCTTGCTACCACATGATGCTTCCCCGCATGCCCACATTGCTTAAACGGTGTGCATCTCTGTTTTGCGAGAGTGCGTCATTCATTGGATCTTCCACATGGCAGCATCTTGTGCATTGAATCTAAACTTCTCATCTATGCCACATCATCGACAACTAGGACCTACTACCATGTGTCAAAATCTTGCTTTCTCACAATCTTTAATTGGTGAGCAACTTGTTTTAGCAGGCATGCGCACACCACATGATGAGGACACATGTCAACCTCTAGATACATCTCACCACATTAGCTTGCATGAATCCTTGTTCAAAATTTTCCTTACATCTTGCGCCAACTATCAGGACTGGGACCCACCTACGCATTCCATAGCCTTTCAAAGGGCCTCTTTCTTTTAAACACTTCTAGTTTGTGTAGAATAGTATTTAAACTACAAAAACTTCCTCAACACGACAGACATGGGATATATGTTTTAAAAAGAAACTCCTCCCTGCTCTGCACTTTCAATCACTCTCCTCTATTTCTTCCATGTGTGGACTGCTACCATGCATGGCCTCCTCTCCTTAATGTTGTGGATTCCTTGCTGCAAGTCGGATACCCTATTTTTGCCAAAAATGTGGAGTTCTACCGTCCTTTCTCCTTTAAACATCGTGGCTCTTCCTTGTTACAAATGTGAGTAATCCTGCATCCACACTCCACCATAAACAACCCCTTCTCATGTCTTCATTCCATGAATGTGTGGGTCCTGCTACATTTTAACTTCATGTGTAGGTTTCCTTCTACTTGGCGTGATCTACCCTTGTCTTCTTGCACTACAGATTCAATTTGACCTACTCCCTTTTTCTATTACATGGATGGCTTTTCTTCTATGCTGGATATTCCTTTGTAAGCATGGGTTCTCATTCTATTGCACAAATTTATTTCTTCAATCTTTAACAAAACAAACAATTGGCATTCACCTTAAATAGATTAACATTTTCTTAGCAAAAGAGAAGAGTTATGACATGCGAACAAGTGGCATTCACATTAAACAGGCTAACGCTTGAACCTGATTTGGGTGCCAAAGTTTCTCCCTCACAGTCATCTCTGTCAAGTTTCTCTTTGTTGGGGTTTCTTACCATTCATTAAATGGTAGACAAAAGCTTGGAAGCCATGAATGTGCATTTTCTCATAAACGCTAAAACTCAATAAATTGTTTATGCTGAGGTAGGTAAAGAATTTGTTGATTTCCTATTCAATTTTCTTTCTATGCCCATAGGCGCTACCCTCAAACTGCCAAATGAATCCGAGTCTACTGCAAGAGTTGGGTTTGTATCATATCATGGAAAACTTGCCCTTTTTATAACTAGCGGCTCCTCATTTACTATGGTGTGAGTTTTTTTTTAATGTGAATCTATTTTCTAAGTCGTGGGCTTCTACTTCCTTGGTCCCTGTTCCTTTTGCATGGCTTTGACTATCCTTCAATTTGCACTTTCTCTTTGTGAACGGCTTTGACCTTTTGCCAGGGCTTCATGGCATCAATGTGAGTTGCTTCTTTCTCAAACCATGAGCTCTCATGCTCATGTGTGAGTTCCATAAGGCTCCCCTGCTCATTTGCTCATGTCTTCTTGTGCCCTATTATGATTTGAATGTGATTTGCTTTTCTTTGTGGATTACGCTGGAGATGATTGCTCCCCAGCTCCCTTCATTTCAAATTCAAGGCATGGTTCTTTTGTTGACTCCTTCCCCTTTCAAAGAGCATCCACCCTTTTTTTGCATGTTGATCCTTTACTTGGTGTGGGTCTCCTTTTTAAAGTGTTGCCTGCAATGGTCCATCGATTTTATTTCTTGGAGAATCCATGCCTTCGTAGATCAATCACATCCTTTAGCATAAACCTCAGTCATGTAGGTAGTACTTTATTATGTGCCATTTTTACTATTCTATCAAAGTAAGCATCAATATGCTCTCTTGCTTTTGGATGGTCAATCATATGTCCAATTGTACTCATCAACCTATATAATGATTTGAGATTTTCCTCATCTAGTTTCTAATACTAACCAAGAAAAATTTTTATTCATGCATTATTCTTTCAGTCAACATGTCTTCTTTATACTTTTTGAAAGCTTTATTTCACCATCTTCAAGCATCTCAACTTCTGCTTGTTCTCTTTCATTGTCTTCATAGAACTCAGGCAATCTAGCAGCGGGTTAAACACAAAAATTTTGTATACATTTCACAAAATGTTGGTTCCATCAATGCTTTGTCAAATATTTGAGATATTATACCTGTAAGGCAGACTGTAGAATTGATTTGGACATGATCTGCTTTGCTTTGTGGATTGCATTGGAGATGAATTCTCCCATGCTCCCTTCATTTCAAATTTGGGGCATGTTGCTTTTGCGGACTCCTTCCCCTTTCAGAGAGGATCCATCCTTTTCTTGCATGCTGACCCTTTACTTGGCGTGGGTCTCCTTTTTAAAGTGTTGCCTGTAATGGTCCATCAGTTTTATTTCTTGGAGAATCCATGCCTTCGCAGATCAATCACATCCTTCAGCATAAACCTCAGTCATGTAGGTAGTACTTTATTATGTTCCATTTTTACTATTCTGTCAAAGTAAGCATCAATATGATCTCTTGCTTTTGGATGGTCAATCATATGTCCAATTGTACTCATCAACTTATATAATGATTTGACATTTTCCTCATTTGGTTTTTGATACTCACCAAGCAAATTTTTTATTCATGCATTATTCTTTCAATCAACATGCCTTCTTTATACTTTTTGAAAGCTTTATTTCACCATCTTCAGGCATCTCAACTTCTGCCTATTCTCTTTCATTATCTTCATAGAACTCAGGCAATCTAGTAGCGGGTTGAACAAAAAAAATTTGAATGCAGTTCACAAAATGTTGGTTCCATCAATGCTTTGTAAAATATTTGAGATATTATACCTGTAAGTCAGACTGCAGAATCAATATTAACTTCTTGGACTCACAAAAAGAGAGTCTCAAAATTTTGGGGTGTCAATTTGTTAAGTATGGAATTTATCTTTCTTTGTTTTGACTCTTCCTCATCAAAAACCTTGTTGACTTCATCAATGCTCTCTTTTATTTCATCTGATAATGTTTCCCTTCCAACTGCTAATATGCATGTCCCCACACTTTCAATTGTTCAAATTGCTAATAACTAGGCACCCAAAGAAATTGTGATGTTAATTTTGTCTTTTAAAACTTCGCAATGATTTAAACCATTACCAATTTCTTCTTAAACAGATCTTTTATATCCCAATGCCTTATTAATCTATCAAAAATAGCTAGGCCCCAAAGTGGGTCCGGCTAAAAAAAAATTCATTTCCAAACAACTAAATTGCAAAACTGGTTCATTCACCTTCTGGCATTGATTTGAAAATAAATTTGACCACTGAAAATGAATTTGAAGCTCATTTTACATCTTTTTGCAACTTGTCAATTTTGATTCAAGACATCCATTGACTGGCCTTAAAAACTTATCCAAACACCTGATCGAGCTCTAAAAATTGGCACACTGACACTTTGTTCCACACTCTTGCACCCTGCCAAATCTTGTCTCATGACAAATTTGGGGTCAAAAGATATTCTCTATCAAAGTCGCCTTCTTAGAATTACTTGCAATTAAACACATCAGAAAGCAATAAACTGGGTTTGGATTTGGCCTTGAAAGCTGAGTAAACTAACACTTGGGAAGATGGAAATTGGGGCATTGCTTCTCTATGATGAGGAGAGTATGAATCTACAATTTGGGCTCTTGACAAATAACAGGACGCAAATGGCAAGCGGTCAAAGTAGGCTACTTGGATTTTGCAGATTGAAAACATTGATAGAAAAGCATTTTTTACAAATGGAATTGACATGGAAAAGTGTGCAAATGGATTCGTCAAAGCTAAGAAACTGGCACAA
The DNA here is from genome assembly GCA_028749045.1 of Cupressus sempervirens. NCBI lineage: Eukaryota > Viridiplantae > Streptophyta > Pinopsida > Cupressales > Cupressaceae > Cupressus > Cupressus sempervirens. The sequence continues at coordinate 141,000,743 of CM053785.1, read as the reverse complement.
TTGAAGTATTTTCGGAGGACAAGATAGTGGTACAATACATTTGGTCCCACCAATCACGGATCTCTAGATATAACTATTAGAGTAAACAATTAATTAATTATTTATTATTTATTCTATTTACTTAAGCTTACTTAGGTCAATGCATTTATTTAATATTTAGTATTTAATAGTTGTAGTGGTTAGTTGTTGACAACACGAGAGTTTGTTCCCTTCTAGCATGTTCCACCTTTTTGTGGATGCTTGGTTGTCAACCTTATCTTCTACCACTTTCTAGCTTGTTCTAAAAGCTTCCATGAGGCCTTTATATTTGGTCTCTCTCTCATTGTAAAATCATCCATTCACATAGCAATTTCATTTTTCCTATTGTGAAATATTTTCTCTTGCTTTGTTTCCTTCAAGATCTTGCTCCTTCGGTTTCTCTTCAGCAAGCTATTTGCATGTAGGTGATCTTGGTGACTGTAGAGTTGGATTTCATCAACTCCTACATGGTATCAGAGCCTCCCTACTGCTTCTTGTTTAAGGATTTTTTTGAAGCCGCGATTTGGAGACACAAACCCTAGTTTGTTTGTGATTTTTTCTTCAATTAGGAGGAAGAGCATTTTTTTCAGTATTTGGAGAAAAAAGAGAAATAGGGTTTGGCATAACATATATGATATTTTTTTTGCTTTTTTCTTTATTTTTTGGAGGTGCAGTGGTGGCGATTCAAAAAAAAAACTACAACGGTGATTTTCAAACAGTGATATCTCCCTCATATGGACTCATTTTTTGGAGCAATTTTTTTGAGTTTTGGGGTAGGATTTCGTGATCTACACATTGGTATAGGTGGTTTGAGATCTTTGTTCCTAAATTTTTTTTCAACTCACAATTCTCAATTTTTGCCACTTCAAATGCTTAGTACGGGCTCATCTAGACATATAATCAGGTTCTATTTTTTTTGAAAGTGTATATTTTTTTATCTACTTTCTAGATCTGCAATTATATTAGAGGTTATGTAGACAAAAATACTACTTTCAAAAATAGGCCCTAAATTGGCTATTGTAATCACACTAAGTAAAGAGGAGCATTTTCTTTTTTGTAATTTAATTCAGAATAAGACCCTTCTATTTCCATCCTCTTCACTCTTAATGGCGGATCCATCTATGACCTGTCTCACACCACACAACTATCACACTTGGAAGGCACAAATGACACGACTTCTCATGTCAAGGGGCTTATGGTCATGTCTGGACGACAATCAACCTATTCTTACATGAGCTTTTGAGGTTCTTTAGCATAGGAACAAAATGGATGAGGCCATGGGATTGATTGCACTAAACATTTCAGACAATCTTCTATTTCACTTGGATGGTTTGACTACTCCACGACCTTATTGGCTCAAATTTCAGACTTTGTTTGACCAAGTGAATGAGTTTCAGGCACTTCAGCTAGATGCAGAGTTGACTTCTTTGACACCTAACAACTTTCCCACCATTGAGGACATCTTGATGAATTTCAAATCTCTGTGTACACTTTTGTAGGGATGTGGGAAAACCAAGATAGATGATGAGTGTATCTTTTCAATACTCTCAAAGTTGAGGGGACAATATCAGATCTTCTATTCCACTTTCTACTCCACTATGGATGCCTTGGGTGATAGACATAGGATGTCTTCTTTTGAGACATTTTGTGATCGGTTAACTCGTGAACAATCCAAGATCAATCAGATGGATTCACTTTCAGGTTCACAGTCATAGGCATTACTTACACAGGAGCAAAAGTCAAAGAAAATATCAAATCCCTCTTCTACTAATTCATCATCTTCTAAGGAGAACGAGAAAAAGAAGACTAAGAGTCCTACCTATTCCTATTGTGGGAAAGGATCTCATGATGAGGCACATTATTTTCAGAAGAGATTTGATGGCTATGAGAAACAGATTGTAGATTTGCAAGCTCTTCTTCAAAAGAACATTGTTTCTTCTCCATCCTCTTCTACCTCATAGGGGTCTGCCTTTCAGTATTCTTCCACATCTTCACCATCTACATTAGATCTTGGAAAGGGTCATGTTTTATAAGCTACCATTACATCTCCTTCATAGGTTCCTTGGATACTGGATTTCTTCTCCATCCTCTTCTACCTCACAGGGGTCTGCCTTTTAGTCTTCTTCCACATCTTCACCATCTACATCAGATCTTGGAAAGGGTCATGCATTATAGGCTACCATTACATCTCCTTCATAGGTTCCTTGGATACTGGATTCAGGTGTTTTTCACCATATGACATCTTGTCACAGTGTCTTCTCTACTCTTGAGGCTTCTCCCATTCCTCATATTTGCATGGCGAATAACACTATCCTACTAGTCTATGGGAAAGGTTGAATTAGCATCTAGGATGGTATATTCAATGTTGTATTGTATGTTCCATCTTTTTCTGCCATCCTTCTCTCAATTTCTTAGATTACATGTAGTGGAACAGGGAAGACAATTGAGTTCATTACCAATTCAGTCTTCATTCAAGATCGTGCAATAGGAGGTCTTATTGTTATAGGGGCCATTGATCCTTCCACTCATCTCTACACCTTCTCACACTTTGGTCCACCATCTCCATTGTTGGAGCATACTACCTCTCTTTCGCAGGAGCATCATGTGGTGCAGTTAGGATACTTGAACCTTTGTATTGTTCCTAAGAACCCTATTTTCACTTCCACACCACATCCAGATGAGGGCTTTTCTCTTCCACAAGATTCTTTTTCTACTTTTCCTAATCCTCCAGCTTCATTCATTGAGATTCCAGGTGCACTTGTTGTAGATACTATAGTGGACATTCATGATAGTGTCATCACACCTGCCTTGGGGATTCCCTTTCTGGTTCCTCATACATTCTCCTTTGGGTATCAACTAGGCTTTCCAGTTTTGGCTCTCATTCAAGGATTCCCTTATTATGTACCCTTGTTTCTTCCACCTTGGAGTTACATTGGTTTGATACCTCCTTCAAGGACTCCTTTATTCTGGGGAGGCTTTAGTATCTCTCATGGGGGGGCTGGTTGTATTTATGGTTTTGAGTGGGTCTCTTGACTCTTTTTCGATAGAAATTGTCCTTGGGGGGTGTTGTTGATGCCTTCCTTCGATTCCTTCCTTCATGTTTTTTTCTCTTTGCATTGTACATGGGTACCTAATATGGCCTCGTTACTAGGACCCATTCTGCATTTCATCTTAGTTTTGGGAGCTTAAGGCATTCCCCTAAGTTGCACTTAAGGGGGGGGGGGGGGGGGTGTTAGAGTAAATAATTAATTAATTATTAAATATTTATTCTATTTACTTAAGCTTACTTAGGTTAATGCATTTATTTAATATTTAGTATTTAATAGTTGTAGTGGTTAGTTGTTGACAACACAAGAGTTTGTTCCCTTCTAGCATGTTCCACCTTTTTGTGGATGCTTGGTTGTCAACCTTATCTTCTACCACTTTCTAGCTTGTTCTACAAGCTTCCATGAGGCCTTTATATTTGGTCTCTCTCTCATTGTAAAATCATCCATTCACATAGCAATTTCATTTTTCCTATTGTGAAATATTTTCTCTTGCTTTGTTTCCTTCAAGCTCTTGCTCCTTCGGTTTCTCTTCAACAAGCTATTTGCATGTAGGTGATCTTGGTGACTGCAGAGTTGGATTTCATAAACTCCTACAATAACATCATGAACAGGGGTATCAAACAATCTGCACTTTATGACACCAGTAAAAAGATAAAAATTGCATTTGGAATCGCATTTGAAAACTGATCAAACAGACTTGTCATAAGCTAAAACTTGAAACATAACAAGTCTTTGATATCTACAATGCAACACAATAGGAATTTTCTCATTTTGGTCAATTGGAAAAAAGTTATAGTACATCAAACAAGGCCTGGTGCATCAACATGAAAATAGCAAATAACCAACTTTGAGGGATTCAAAACCTAGTAAAACGAACTCGAAATGACTTGAAATCTGAAACATAGGCTCTAAGGTATGGACACTAGACACTCTCAAAGTGTCCTATCATGAAACATTTCTAGTTTAAAGATATTCAAAGGATAAAATAGCCTCCTGTCACTGTTTGACACAAGGTAAAATGCAGATTCGGCAAATGTTCAAAACAGGATCTTACAGAATAGCTCAAAATGGCAATTTAACATCATGGAACACATAGAAGCACTGAATAAAAGGTGTTAAAAGCATTAAAAACCTCTTGGGCCTCAAAAGTATAGTCGGGTACGATCTCATCAAAAAGCATTTATAGGGCTCAATTTCTCAATGGTGCTCAAAATTTGGGAAGGCAATTTTGAGTCCCAACAGTATTGATGGCAGAAAAAGCACTATTGGTGAATCATTCTTTCTTAGTAAAAGACTAGTGTCTTGGACAGGCAAGAAGAAAAATTGTACATCTCAATCCATATTAGAGACAAAATATGTGGCAATAGTGGTTAATTGTTCTGACATTGTTTGGTTCAAACAATTGTTTTAAGGAATGAAGATAGAGATCAAGGGTCCAATAGTCATAGACTATTATAACACTAGTGCAATCAATATATCAAAGAATCTAGTGATGCATACAAAGAAAAGTACATTGCAATAAAATATCACTTCTTAAGAGAATTGGTGTAGGCTAAAGAAGTTAGATTGGAATATGTCAATACCAAGGAATAGATTGCAGACATTTGACCAAGCCATTACCTAGGGATGCATTTCTATATCCATGAAATAAGCTAGGGGTCATTCCCCTATCTAAAGTTTACTAAATAAAGTTTAGTGATGCATCAACAAGAGCTAAGTTGAAGATCAATTAGTTGGTGCAAAATTGACAAGGGTATATTGTAGATGAATTAGTACTTAAGGTACATTGATAATAACAAAGTTGTTATCTTTGGCATGTATTGTCAAATAGGGAGAAGTTTATTGTCATATCTTTGAGAATTTTTTGGAACAAAAATAAAGAAAAGAACTAAGAGAGGGAGAATTTTTTCCAAAGAAGGAGAAGTTTTTTGTAAGAGGGAGAAAGTTATATGAATGAACTTGGTAGAGGTTGTTGCAAATAGAGGAAGAATCTAGTGAAAGGAAGAGCTCATACTAATAGAGGGAGTTCTCAGGAAAAAATTCAAAATTTCATTGTGCTATGACATGTTACGTTGCCATTAATGTAAAAGAGTGAGATTATTGGATACAATTGATTAATTGTGTATTTTCTTTGATGTTACACAAATGTCATATCATTATTAGTCAGTATATGTTGAACTCACTCAAGAAGTGAAGATAGTTTTTTTTGTCTACCGAGCATTCTTATGATTGCCTAGCTCAAAAGGTAGTGTCTACTAAGTTCACTCAAGTGTTGAAGGAAAGTATGCAAAAGATGAATGTTAACTAAGCTCACTCAGTTAATTAAGGAAAGTTATATGGAACTAGTGTTAGCCAAGCTCACTCGATTTCCAAAGGATTTTCAAGAGTTTGCAATGTTAACCGAGTTTCTATTGGTTAACACAAGAAATAACTTTTAAGTTAGTTTCTACCAAGCTGGGTGGACTAATGAAGGATTTTCTTATTTTGGTATACTAAGCTCAATTGATTTATTTAATTGATTCTAGCCAAATAATGTGATGAATATTAATTATTCTAAGTCATATTTGAGCTGACTTAACAATGCGAAAGATATAAGTATATGGTCAAGTTGTGGTTTCAAATTGTTCAAGTATGAAGATGTGATTGAAATTTAAATGATGAGAAGAGGAAGAGAATTTGAAGGATAAGTAGAATATCTTTGTAGAGAAAAAAAGCTATATTCAATAAAGAAGGATCAAGTACAAGCCAAAATAGAGATTTTTAATTAGCAATTTAGTTGCATTCAAATTAGGTCATCTCACTGTTACTTTCTAACCATTGTAGTGGTGATCTAAATCTCTTAACAACTATTTTCAAATCCTCTAACAAGGTGGCAATTTTGTTGAATTGTCTAAAGACCTCTAACAAGGCCACTCCTAACAGGGTGATTAAATCACTTAATAGGGTCACACCTAACAATGTGTTTTGTAACCTTTAACAAGGTTAGCTCCTAATAGGGCTCACTTTAGAAGAGTGAAAATAGTAACTAGTTGCAATTGGTGGTTTTTTCCAAATTGGGTTTCCATGTTAAACCTTGGTGTCAAATGTGTCCATGCTATTTTATTTTGTATGTTTGCAACTAAGTTAAAGTAATGGTAACCAAAGATAAAATCTAAAGTTTGTATGTTAAGGATTTATCGAGCACATTTGGTAATTAGCAAGTTACAACATTTTATGTGTATTTACTGAGCATCAATAATATACAATTTTTAGTTTGTATTTTTGTATTGACATCTAAGGGAACTAGGATTTATTTTAGTAGTAATTGATTCACCCCTCCCCTCTTAGTTACTCCTCTTATATTTCTAACATTATTGAGTTAGCCTTGAGACTTTCCCAATTTATAAATATAATATAGAACCACCTTGAGATATTATATTACATGTTACATTATCATATCATATCTTTTCTAATGCAGGAGCATCCTATGTGTAAGAACAATCTTGCATCACCAAAAAATATTTCCTTTTTGTTTCTTGAATAAGGGTTGTCTTAGTGCAAAGTTATTGTTTCTAGTGTCTTGCTACTTAGTAAGTTAGTCATATGATCTTAGAATGTCCTAATTTTATAGGTGGATGTTCATCTTGGATATATCAGCCTACTAGTTGAGGATCAATGTCATATATTAAGTATTCATGGATTTATTGCAGATTTTTGGTAAAAAAACTTTCAGCTTACTGTTGAAGGCCTAAACATGCCTAGATTGGGTTTCCATGTTAAATCTTGGTTTCAAATGTGTTCATGCTATTTTCTTTTGTGTGTTTGCAACTAACTTAAAGTAATGGTAATCAAAGATAACATCTAAAGTTTGTATGTTAAGGATTTATCAAGCACATTTAGTAATTAGCGAGTTACAACATTTTATGTGTGTTTACCGAGCATCAACAGTATTCAATTTTTAGTTTATATTTTTTGTACTGACATCTAAGGAAACCAGGAATTATTTTAATAGTAATTGATTAACCACTCCTCTCTTAGATACTCCTCTTATATTTCCAACATTATTGAGTCAGCCTTGACACTTTCCCAATTTACAAGTATAATATAGGACCACCTTAAGATACTATATTACACGTTACATTATAATATCATATCTTTTTTGATGCAGGAGCATCCTATGTGTAATAACAATCTTGCATCACCCAAAAATATTTCCTTTTTGTTTCTTGAATAAGGGTTGTCTTAGTGTAGAGTTATTTTTTCTAGTGTCTTGCTACTTAGTAAGTCAGTCATATGATCTCAGAATGTCCTAATTTCATAGGTGGATGTTCATCTTAGATATATTAGCCTACTAGTTGAGGATCAATGTAATATCATGAGTATTCATGGATTTATTGCAGATTTTTGGTATGCAATTTTGGTATAAAAACTTTAGGCTTATTGTTGAAGGCCTAAACATGCCCAGATGAGGCCCAAAAATACAACATATGGGCGCTTGCATGAATTTGAGCATATAGATCAAAAGTTGAGAATTCTTAAAAATGGTTATAATAGATAATTAGAGCAAAAATTCAAAAGTTATGGCCTTCCAAAGTTGGACAAACCAATACTTCCAAAATAAATATCAAAAATATATTTGGTTGACTCTATATGTATTATTAGGGTCTATCAGCTCTAGGTATTAATTTTGAGTATTGATGGGCCTCCAAAAGATCATCTTTCTAAAAAAAATTAATCTTATTTTCAAATAGTTATCTCACAAACAGCCATGACTTTATGGTTTCAAGCATATGAACTTATGATTTTTCATGTATATGTTATATATATGTGTGTGAAGACATGACATAGAAATATGGATAGTTTAAAGATGCTTTATTTTCTTGAATACATGGACATAAATGGTATAATGAAGTAGTTATACATGCTGATAAATTTTTTCCCATCTATGTTATGTTTTGGGTAGTTTTTCTTTTATAGCCATAGGATTTACAAGAGTGGTAATTAGAACTTTACACCTTTTCTCTAATATTGATGATGAAAATAAATATATGTACATGGAGATTATGTGCACATTGATTATATTGTAGGTGTTTGTTGCGGGTATTCAAGAATCAACATTTCAATGTTGGAGTAGTCAAAGCCAACTAGATTGCTAGACCTTCGCAAGTAGAGAAAATCATTTATTGCTTTTTGTTGTTGTAGCACACAATGTAGCTTCCACAACTTGCTATATTCCTTGAGGATTTATTCATGGTTAGTGGTTTTTTTGTTTCAAACCTTATGAGTCTATGATTGATCTTTATTAATGGAGTAATCATAGATCTTAGAAGTAGTTTTAAGTTCCTTTAAAATAACAACTATTGTAACTTTAAGGGTAGTCAAAGAATAGAGTTGATTTTCATAGTAGAAATGTCTGATATTGTTTTCCAATCAAGTGTAATCTTTCACCACAAATGAATAGAATACACAGTTCAAGTTTATATCTCTTATCTTGATTGTATTTTCTATTCACTCATCTAAGGGGTCCCACTTAGTGAGTGAACTATTCTATTAGAATATATTTCATTTCCTTTTTTATTTCTAAGGTAGAACTTTGTTGCTTTTACAGCCATTGATAATAGACTCTGTTGGAGTTTTAAAACTACTAAACAACAAAATGCTCAATACCAAATTGATATTACTCACACAACCTAAGGATTTGCCAATTCCTATTAACAATTACATGTGCAAACTATTTGGAACCAACTTCAACAAAAGAAAGGATGGTCTTCTACTCTTTAGGCTCTGCAAAACCAGGGTGGGTATACCTAGGGGATGATTCAATGCTGGATGCTAATGTATGAAATTATTGTAGTCCATTCCGATTCTCATCTCATTTCCTCAGACACATGCATAATTTTGACATTTTGGATAAAGCACATCCCATATAGCAGATATGGTCACAATTATTCTATAGATTTGCAAATATTGCTAGCAATAGTGGCTAACCAAGGCTAAAACATTCCATCCAAACAAGTGATAACCACCTTTGAAAATCTTCAAGAAAAGTAAGATAAAGATGGTTGTGAGTTTAGATTTGATGCTTCTTCATGGTATACATATCTACAGATTAAATTAATTTATCAGTGCCTATTCTATTGGGATTCAGAGTCTACTCCAATTTATAGGTCTAATTTGTTGCATTACAACAAATATTATCAGCAATTCTTATTGGAATTCATACTTATAGACATCCTTTCTATTACCATAGAAATCCCATCAAATTCATCAAAGCCTTTATTTGATTCATTGAATTAATAGCAATAATGAATTTACATACAACTTAAATGAATTGCATTCAATTGAACAAGCTTAACTCATACAATCTCACAATAACCAGGTAACAACAAAGGAGACAAAATTCAATAAGAACTGATATGGGGACAACTCAAAATTTGTATTAATTTTCTTTGAAAATTGTATACAATTGCAGTAAACTCAAAAAGACCTTAGAAAGAAACACAAAGATCATTCCACATTAATGTATTCTCAGAAAGTTTGCAGAGAAGATACATTATATAGTTTTCTCAAAGATTGGACCGAAAATATCTTAAGTATAAAACTAAAAATGCATTAGAAATTAGACCCTTCTCTACCCCTATAATCTCAATTATATAATGTGAGATGCAACAAGCTTTAGGCATAGAGAACTGACAGTTGTCCTAAACAAAAGATAGTTACAAGCAGCTGTCACAAAAAGACAAAAATGTGTGTAACAAAAAAACTTATACATCAAAACATTCCTTTGGTAGGCCCTTTTTTGTTACAATTCTTGGAATGGAAAAAGCACCATGATTTGATTCTTCTATCATTCTAATTCCTCAGAGTAAGTGGCTATCAAGCTTGAAAGTGATTTGTCATCTTCAATTACCTGCAAACTCACTTTAACCTAGGGGTTCTCCTCGTCTTCATCATCAATTGCAAAGGTAACAATTACTTTTGCATCATCTTTTGTCTCGTTACCTTCTGCCATTTTTTCTATAGACATGAATTTTTCCTTTCATTCATTGTAAGTAGTGTCATCAAGCCAATCAAAATGTAGGACCTCTCTTTGTACAATTACTAAAGAATTTCCAATTGCCTCTATATCAATGAAGTCTCTTCTAATGGTACTATAGAATAACTGGACTTTAACTAGCTCCTCATTAGTCATTGCCCATAACAAATGTCCAATTTCATTTATGACATTATTCATCCTTTGACCAAAAATCTCATCTAACTCTTTTTTCCACTCATCTTTTTCCGTTATTTTATCAACAGTTTTGAAAGCACTAGGAAATAAATCAAACTTTTCAACTATGTACTAGGAAAAATAAATTGTCACTCTTTTCTGAAAAAGAATCTCGTTTGTCATTAAAACCTTCTAATTTAGTCAAAAAATGAAAAACCTTCTCTATTTGATAAAAAGGCAATTGGATGACAGATATGCACATAGCAGTGATATCATTATTTCTTTCTGTCCACTTCTGTACAAGACATTTGAATTTAACCTCATCTCTTTTTAATTCATCTCTTATTTCTGCAATCCTTGCCAATTGATCAAAGAATATTAGCCACTCAATTCTATCTATCAAATATAGTATACCCTACCTTATTTTCTCTTCATATTGATTATTCAATTCTATATGCAATGTGTTGGCGCTCAAAATTGTAGCCTCAATTTTGAGCACCATTGGAGAAATTATGCCCTGTAAGTGCTTTTTGATGCATACATACCTGGTTGTACTCTTGAGGCCCATGAGGTGTTCAATGTTTCTAACACCTTGTATTTAGTGTGTCTATGTGTTCCATGATGATTAATTGGCATTTCAAGGCAATTTGTGAAGTCCTATTTTGAGCATTTGTCAATTCTGCATTTTTGCTCAAGTGTCAAATAACGATAGGAGGTTGTGTTTGCAATTGAATATCTCGCACCCAGTAATGTTTCATGACTCACCACTTTGGGATTATTTAGTGTCCATAACTGAGAACCTATATTTTAGATTTAGAGTCATTTCAAATCCGTTTGACTAGGTTTTGAATCCCCCAAATTTGGTTGTTTATCAATGTCATGCTGATGTAAATTGTTCATAATTCTAGGAAGCCCTGCTTGATGAGTTATAACTTTTGACCAGTTGACCCAAATGAGAAAATTCCTATTGCATTGCATTTTAGAGGTCAAAAAAATTTTTGTTTCAAATTTGAGCTTATGATGAATCCATTTGATATGTTTTCGAAATCAATTCCAAATGCAATTTGTAACTTTTTATTGGTGTCATAAAGTGTAGATTGGTCAATACCCCTGTTCGAGATGTTATAACTTAAAATTTGTGATAGGTGAGTTTGAATGGATTGTACCACTATGTAATACTCTAAAAATACTCCAAATGTGCCAATTTTCAAGTCTTGACAAATCCATTTGCACACTTTCCCAGGTCAGTTACATTTGCAAAAAATTATTCTTCTGCCATTATTTCCAATTTGCAAATTTGAGTAGCCCACTTTGACCACTCACCATTTGCACCAAGTTATTTATTATGAGCCCAAATTGTAGATTCGTGCTCTACTCATGATAGTGAACCAAAGTCCCAAGTTTCGTTTCATCCTCTGTTAGTTTACCAAATTTTCAAAGCCAAATCTGAACGTGATTTATGCTTTCTAACATATTTTCATGTAGGCAGTTCTAAGAGGGCAACTTCAACAGTTAATATCTTTTGATCTTGAATTTTTCATGAGATGAGATTTGATGGGGTGTAAGTGTGTAGAACAAAGAATCAATGTGTCATATTCCAGAGCCCGGTCAGGTGATTTGATCAATTTTTAAGGTCAGCCAAATGACCATCTAACACTAAAATGATAGTGGGTAGTAAATGATACAAATGAGTTTTAAGGATAATTCAATGCTCGATTTGATTCCAGTCAGTTTGAAGATCTCATTAGATCAATTTGAGGATTCAATTGTTCGAAATGAAAAAAAATTTAGTCAGATCCACTTCTGGGCCCAACTATTTCTATTAGATTTATAAGGCATTGGCATTTTTAAAATGTTTTAAAAAGGGAAGAACGGAAAGTAGGGGCTCAAAAGATCCCTCGGGAAGGAGATTCCCAATTGATTTTATGAGGCATTGTAAAAGGAGAAATGGATGCATGGTATCTCAATAAGTACATCAAGAAAATCTAATCAAGTACCTTTTAAATGAATATAAAAGAGTTCAGAGTAACCCTATTGGATACAATTGTTCAATTGTGTATTCTCTTTGATGTCACACAAATGTCATATCAATCATCAATTAGTGTCTACTGAGCTCAGAAGGTCAGCAAAGCAAAGAGCAATTTCTACTGAGCTCAGAAGGTCAGCAAGGCAATAAACAATGTCTACCGAGTCCAAAAGATTAGCAAAGAAAGTTTGCAGTGTCTACCAAGTAGACAGTTGATTACCGTGCTTTCAAGGTAATCAAAGAATTTTAGTTCTCACCGAGTTAACTTGATAATTGAAGAAAATATGACAGAAACAGTTCTTACTGAGCTCACTCGATCATCAAAGGAAATTTGGAAGATCAGTTCTTATCGAGTGAACTCGGTAGCCAAAGGATTTCAAGAATATTGTAATGTTAACCAAGTCAAGAAGGTTAACTCTCAAAATTCCTGGAAGCAGTATTTACCGAGTAGTGTCGGCCAGTAAAGGACATTTATTTGTTTAAGAATAATATCTGTAGCCAACTGATGAATGGTTTATTGATAAATGTAACATGTAAATGAGTCGACTTGACAATCTGAATGGTATAAGTAAGAAGCAAAGTTGTGAATTCAAAGATGTACGTATGGAGGTATAAGAAGTTAATATGATATGAAGACTGATTGTTGTGGAAGCGAATTTGAAAGATGATCAGAGATCACTAAGGAGCAACAGAGCCATATTCGATCAAGGAGGATCTAATGATGCTGAATAGAGACCTGTATCTGGCAAGTTCAGTTGCATCTTGTTTAGGTCAATTCATTGTTTCTTTCTAACCATTGTAGCAGTGATTCAAATCTCTTAACAGAGTTGGTTTAACAACCATTTTGTAAATCCTCTAACGAGGTGATAGTTCAGTTGAATTATTCTAAAGACCTCTAGCAAGGCCACTCCTAACAGGGTGATTAAATCCTCTAACAAGGTCACACCTAACATTGTGTATTGTAACCTTTAACAGGGTTGGCTCCTAACAGAGCTCACTTCAGAAGAGTGAAAAATTGGTGACTAGTTACTTGGTGGTTTTTCTCATATTGGGTTTCCACGTTAAATCTGGTGTCTCTTGTGTTCATTTATTTAACCTTTTCATGCATATTAATAACTATGAATGCTAGATGATCAGTAACTAGTTAATCTACCGAGTTACAGTATTCTTGCACTGTTTACCGAGTATCAACAATAAGTAACAATTATAGACATCTAAGGGATTTTTGGAATTGTTTTTTTTTTTTGAATAACTAATTCACCCCCCACTCTTAGTTACTCCATCTATAATTCCAACAATTGGTATCAGAGCTTTTGGTGGTTGAAGGATAAGATTTCAAGGATCTAATCCAAAGATCAAGATGTCTTATAAGAGGGAAATTCCAAGACTTAACAATGACAACTTCTCAACATGGGAAGGATTGATGAGACTTCATTAGATTCTATTGGAGATACAGAATTAAAATACCTTGATGAAAAATATGCAGAACTAGCTGGTACACTATCTGTCAATGATATTGCTGAAAAGAAGACTCACAACATTATGATGATAGATATAGCATCTGCTTTGAGTTATGAAGAATTTGATGACATCAAGGACTGAAAATCTACCTTTGAAATGTGGGAAAAGCTTATAGAAATCCATGGAGGAGATGATAATGTAAGAAGAGCCAAAGCAGAAAGTCTGAAAGGACAATTTGATCAGATGAGGATGAGAGAGGATGAAAACATTGCAAAATATGTTGAAAGAGTCAAAGGATGTGTCACTGCAATCAAAGCATCTGGAGGAGATAGTTATAAGTAAAGTTCTTAGAACTCTACTTCCCATTTATGCAATCAGAGTTTTTGCAATTCAAGAAAGAAGATGTGAAGCAAATCATAAGATAAATCTAGAAGCCATAGTTGGAAGATTGACTGCATTTGAGCTAGACAACTTTGACAATTATGTGTCAACTGCCAAAAACATTGAATCAGCATTTGAAGCCAAGATTTCACTCAAAGAAAAAGGGAAAAAGATCAAGGATCTACAATTAGACAGTGATAAAGAATCTAAACAAAGTTTAGATAGTGATCTTGAAGTGGTTGAAGCTCTGCTAGCAAGGAAATATTCTAGAGGCAAAGGAAAATACAAAGGTAAGGTTCCTCTAATCTATTTTTCTTGTGAAGAAATTGGACATATTGCTACTAGGTGCCCAAATAAGTAGAATAAGGATGAAGAGAAAGGTAAAAAGTAAAATGAAAAAAGAGACTTCAAATCATTCAAGGATAAAGGTAAGAAAATATATTTTATAGCTAAAAATTCTAATGATTCTAATAATGAAGAAGAAGATGAAATTGTTTACATTGCTCTGAAAGATGAGTCTGATAATGATGAGGAAATGGCACTAATTTCTCATATGAGCATAAATGATACATGGATCATAGATAGTGGTTGTTCTCATCACATGATTGGTGATAAAACTAATTTTGAACACTTTGAAGACTATGATGGTGGCAGTGTAAGATTTGGTAACAATGAACCTTGTTGTATAAGAGGAAAAGGAAGAATCTCTCTAACCAAGGAACTTGTGTGTGATAATGCATATTGGGTAGAAGGACTAAAACACAATTTGTTGAGTGTGGCATAGCTACTCAATAATGGATTAAAGGTAGAATTCATGGACGGAAAAGCAAGATTGCTAGATGGAAAAGGAAAATTGGTTGGATCAGGCACTCAAACAAAAGGTAACTTATTTTATCTTGAACTTGGTGAATGTTCATGTTTCATTGCTCAAGCTGAAGAAAGTTGGTTATGGCATAGAAGGTTGTGTCATGTAAAATTTGATAACTTAGTAAAGATAAGTAAATTCAAGAAAGTAAGAGGCATTCCTAACATCAAGAAACCTGAGATTGGTCTATGCAAAAACTGTCAAATTGGAAAAATGGGAAAATTAAGTTTTAAAAGCAAGAACTATCAGTCTGAAGAAGTTCTAGAAATTGTGCATACTAATTTGTGTGGACCTATTGGCATTGAAAGATATACTGGTGAAAAATATTTCATTCTTTTTGTTGATGATTATTCAAGAATGATGATTGTCATGTACCTTAGAGAGAAATCAGAAGCATTTGAAAAGTTCAAATGGTATTTGGCCAGACTAGAAAAAGAAACAGGCAAAAGACTAAAATGCTTAAGGTCTGACAGAGGTGGTGAATTCATTTCACATGAGTTCAATAACTTTTGCATTGAAAGATGAATCCAAAGATAGGTTTCAGCACCTAGAACTCTAGAACAAAATGGAATAGAAAAAAGAAGGAACAGATCTATAATGGATTGTGCAAGAACCTTATTGATTGAGAAAGACATTGCTATCAAATACTGGAAGGAAGCTATCAGCACTACAGCTCATACCTTGAACCAAGTAGAACTGAAAAAGGACTCATTCAAAACACCCTATGAATTATGGTATGGCTAAAAACCCAATGTAAGTTATCTAAAGGTATTTGGAAGCAAATGTTACATTTTGAAAGAATCTAGAAAAGGAAATTTTGATGTAAAAAGTGATGAAGGAATATTTTTGGGATACTCTTGCAAAAGCAAAGCATATAGATGTTTGAACTTATCTATACACAAAGTTATAGAAGGTGCACATGTGAAAGTTGATGAGTTTGTAGAAAGAACAGAAGAAGAAAGCAAGAAGGAACCTGAAGACTAAAAAAGATTTGTTTACATTCAACTTGATACAATACCAAGTATACCTATCAATTAGGAATCTTCAACTCTCGAATCTTCATTAACCGAGTCACAAGAAGTTCAAACTGAGTCAGCATCTACTGAGCTGCAAGAACTCGAGTTGCAAATAGTAGCTACCAAGTTAGCATCTACTGAGGCCAAGCAACCAAAATTAGAACCAAAAGTTGAGATACAGAAGGATAACAATACAAGTCATTCAAAAGGAAAGGAGCCCGTGTTAGCCAAGTATGTCAGAAAGCACATTGCACCAGATTAGATCATTGGTGATAAATCAGAAGGAACAATGACAAGAAATAAGTTGAAAGGCACTTGTTTACTTGTTGATTTTGAACTTAGAAATATCAAAGATGCACCAGACAATGAAAGTTGGATTGAAGCTATGAATGAAGAGATAGAAAAAATAGAGAAAAATGAGACATGGACTCTTGTACCAAGACCCAAAGACAAGAATGTGATAGGAACAAAGTGGGTATTCAGAAACAAACTAAAGGAAGATGGTAAGGTATCAAGGAACAAAGCTAGACTAGTATGCAAAGGATATTCTCAAGAAGAAGGTGTAGACTATGGAGAAAATTTTGCTCCTATTGCAAGATTGGAAGGTGTTAGAACCTTACTTGCATATGTTGCATTCAAAGGATACAAAGTTTATCAGATGGATGTCAAGTCAACATTTCTAAATGGCATATTGGAGGAAGAGGTTTACATTGAGCAGCCTGAAGGTTTTTTTGATCTAGACAAGAAGGACATGGTCTGCAAGTTGCATAAAGCATTATATGGTCTAAAACAAGCTCCTAGAGCATGGTATGAAAGATTGCATAACTATCTTATTCAGATTGGTTTTTAAAGAAACAATGACAACAAAAATTTGTACATAAAGGAAGGACCAAATAATAACATTGTTTTGGCAAAAATATTTGTAGATGATACTTTGTTCACAAGAAATGATGATCTTTGCAAAGAATTTTTAGAACAAATGAACAAGGAATTTGAAATGTCAATGTTTGGTGAAATCAAATTCTTTGTTGGTCTTCAAATTCAATAGAATAAGAATGGTATTTACATCACTCAATCCAAATACATCAAGGAGATATTGAAAATTTTTGGTATGGAAGGCTGCAAACCAGTTGGGACTCCTATGTATACTGGATTAAAACTCACCAAGGATGATGAATCAAAGGAAGTGGATAAGACATTGTATATATCTATGATTGGAAAGTTACAATATGTAGTGCACACAAGACCAGACATTGCCCTTGCAGTAGGAATATTAGCAAGATTCTCAGCAAAGCCAAAAGAAAATCACATGATGGCAATCAAAAGAATCATGAGATACTTAAAAGGGACTGAAGAATATGGATTATGGTATAAACTTGGAGGAAAGCTGGATCTAAAGGTGTTCACTGATGCAGATTGGGCAGGAAATATTGATGACAGAAAGAGCACAAGTGGAGGAGCTTTCTTTCTCGAAAAAAGTTTAGTTTCTTGGACAAGCAAAAAGCAAAATTGTACATCTCAATCCACAACAGAAGCTGAATATGTTGCAGCAGCAGTAAATTGCTCAAACATTGTGTGGTTTAAACAATTATTGAAAGGTATAAAGCAAGAAATCATAGAACCAGTTGTTATGTTTTGTGATAACACCAGTGTAATTAATATCTCCAAGAATCCAGTGATGCATTCAAAAACCAAACATATTGCCATAAAGTATCACTTTGTTAGAGAATTGGTGCAAGAAAAGGAAATAAGATTGGAATATGTGCATACAAAGGAATAAATTGCAGGCATATTCACAAAGCCTTTACCTAAGGATGCATTCGCATCTAAGAGGTAAGTTAGGGGTCATTCCCCTATCTGAAGCTCACTAAAATATAGTTTAGTGATGCATCAACAGGAATAGAATTGAAGATCTATCAGTTGATGCAGCAAACCAATGAAGACATTGCATATGAATTAGTACATCAGGTACAATACTACTTAGTTGTTTTGAGTTATCTTTGGCATGTGTTGTCAAAGAGGGAGAATATATACTATACTTTCATATCTTCCTAAAATTTCCAAATAATAAGAACTTATGTAAGAAGGAGTTTTGTATTCTTTCATTAAAAGACTTGTTTTCAAATTTCATTCTGCTATGACATGTTGTGTTGCCATCAATGCCAAAGAGGGAGATTGTTGGATACAATTGTTCAATTGTGTATTGTCTTTGATGTCACACAAATGTCATATCAGTCATCAATTAGTGTCTACCGAGGTCAAAAGGTCAGCAAAGCAAAGAACAATGTCTACCGAGCTCAAAAGGTCAGCAAGGCAATAAACAGTGTCTATCGAGTCCAAAAGATTAGCAAAGATAGTTTTTGGTGTCTACCGAGTAGACAGTTGATTACTGAGCTTTCAAGGTAATCAAAGAATTTTAGTTCTTACTAAGTTAACTTGGTAATCAAAGAAAATATGACAGAAACAGTTCTTACCGAGCTCACTTGATCATCAAAGGAAATTTGGAAGATTCAATTCTTACCAAGCGAACTCGATAGCCAAAGGATTTAAAGAATATTATAATGTTAATCGATTCAAGAAGGTTAACTCTCGAAATTCTTGGAAGTAGTATTTACTGAGCAAGGTTAGCCAGTAAAGGACATTTATTTGTTTAAGAATAATATCTATAGCTGATTGATGAATGGTTTATTGGTAAATGTAACATGTAAATGAGCCGACTTGACAATCTGAATGATATAAGTAAGAAGTCAAGTTGCAAATTCAAAGATGTATGTATGGAGGTATGAGAAGTTAATATTATATGAAGACTGATTGTTGTGGAAGTGAATTTGAAAGATGATCAGAGACCACTAAGGAGCAGCAGAGCCATATTTGATCAAGGAGGATCTAATGATGCTGAACAGAGACCTGTATCCAGCAAGTTCAGTTGCATCTTGTTCAGGTCAATTCATTTTTGCTTTCTAACCATTGTAGCAATGATTCAAATCTCTTAATAGAGTTGGTTTAACAACCATTTTGTAAATCCTCTAACAAGGTGACAGTTCAATTGAATTGTTCTAAAGACCTCTAGCAAGGCCACTCCTAACAAGGTGATTAAATCCTCTAACAAGGTCACACCTAACAGTGTATTTTGTAACCTTTAACAGGGTTGGCTCCTAATAGGGCTCACTTTAGAAAAGTGAAAAATTAGTGACTAGTTACTTGGTGGTTTTTCCCATATTGGGTTTCCACGTTAAATCTGGTGTCTCTTGTGTTCATTTATTTAACCTTTGCATGCATATTAATAACTATGAATGCTAGATGATCAATAACTAGTTAATCTACCGAGTTATAGTATTCCTGCACTGTTTATCGAGTATCAGTAGTAAGTAAGCATTATAGACATCTAAGGGAATTTTGGAATTGGTTTTTTTTGAATAAATGATTCACGCCCCCCCCCCCCCCCCCCCCCCGCTCTCAATTACTCCATCTATAATTCCAACAAACCCATGTCCTTAGGGAGGCCTATCATATAGCAAACAAGTTGTCAAAGGTTGGAGCAAGTATTGAGCAAGTACAATCGATATGACACTCTTCAAGGATTTCTGGGATATTGCTTCATTATGCCACACCATTCATAGAATAATCATTGTTCACTCCCCCTTTTGAGGCCTCAAGAGCACTATTTAGAGCCATGCTCTCTTTCCATTTTTCCACATTACTGCTGAGGTATGCATTGATGGGCTTGTCTGAACATGGAGGTTAATGTTTCATTGAGCATCAATGACTTGATTCTAGCATTTGAAGGCTCGATCTTTGGGATATGGATTTAGAATGTGTTCAAACACAATGATGAGATTTCTCGGGAATCCTTGAAATTAATTTTTGGGGAGGACTTTCAAGGTTTTAACTAGAGGTCAAGATAAAATCTTGACATATATCTTAAGAATTCTCTGCAATTTCCTTACTGGCCATGGATTCTAACTTGAGCATTCTAAGTGTGCTTTGAGCATGCATTGAACCAAAGCAAGAAAGTGGTTTGGCTTCCATTATCAATAAGCGAGGTTGTTCAATGGCAGGTTGTGAGGGTGGTGTTTCTTTTGGGCAGATTGTCTCGTGGATTAATATTTCTTTGCATCCTACCTGCTAAGCAAATCTCAAGGTTTCTTATCAAAGGGCATGGTAGCAGTTATGACCTCAGAATAAAGGAAGTAGCTCACATTAAAAGAAGACCATGAAATAAGAAAGAAAAGGCCACAACAATGGAAGAAGATGCCAATGATTATAGAAAAAGTGGCAAGTATAAAAGCCGCCCATGTAGGAAAAGGAAAAGACAGTCAAATAAAGAACCCACGCCAAAAGCAAAGGCAACAGACCTATTAAAGACCCATAGCAAAATCAAAGGAAGAGGCAGTCAACGTGAAGGAGTTTCACACACATAAAAAAGAAAGCACTCTACAAGAACATAAACTATAGTCAGCAGAGAAACTCATTATGAAGGCCAAAGTAGGATTTTGAAAATCAGAAAGTGAGCTCCATGCTGAACCAACTTTGATAGTCAAAGGTGGAGTGAAATCCATGCTAATGGAAGAGCAGCCCATGCCCATTTTGGAAATAGAGGAGGCCAAGGAGAATGTAGTGTGAGATCTGATAGTGACTTAGATTCATCTTCAGATATCGAATACAGTGAGTTTGATAGAAAAATGGAGCTAAATGGAGTTAAGAGTGGTTCCTATGATGAAATGAGTCCTAGTGGTAATGAGCACGATGCTCTATCTGATATGAAAACCTCACCATCGACGATGGCTAGAGATGATACATTGCAGACTTTACCTCTTGGCAACAGTCCAATGATGACTGGTCTTCCTAGCCACTGCACATTCATGCCACTTTATAGCTTTGTGGGCCTGCCAAACTCCAGAGATAAAGTCTATGGACCTTCTATCTTGGGCATTGATTCCACAAAAGGCCAAACAAGTTTGTTTCAACCATAGCCCCAATTCATTGTTGGAAATCTAGGCATTGAAATGGGAGAGGATTTCGGTGATGCCATAGTTCAAAAAGATTTTGGTGATGTGTTTCTCAAGTATTTTGCAAGTTTTTTTCAAAATTCAGTATCAAATTGATGCACCCAATAATGTACATGCCAGTCAACATTTATTAACTGCCTATGAGAAGTTACAGAAGGTTTTAAGTGCCAATCGTATAGTGTCTATTAACATTGAGGACATGATGGATGAAAATAATTTGATGGGGTTTATCAGAATAGATGAGTTTGACCCGATAAAAAATTTAAAGAAACCAAAGATGAATGACGAAAATGGCTGAAGAGGTGAAGTAACATTGGCGAGAATAGAAGACCCACTGATATGTTGTGAAGAAAGAGAGCTTCCATGTTTTTAGAAAGCTACGGCAAGGAAATAGTCAAAAATAGAGAAAAGGCATGGGAAAGCAGTAAAAGGGACTTATCCCACATTTTTCGTGTGGGGGATATTTCATGTTTTTAAATATTAAAATAAACACCAAGCACAATGTCTTAAGGATAGAGGCTTTTGGAAGCCACGACATGCAGAGGGGAGCACCTGCAGCCAGCTGGAGGTGATGAAGTCATTAATTTTGAACGAATATGCATGCAGAAAAATGATGATGTATGCATCGTTGGAGTGTCAAAAAAGTGGAGATTTTTGGTGGTCACTATGTTGCCACCAGAAAATGGAAAGATTTTTTGGCAAGTGACATAGTAACTTGCCAAAAAATAAAATAATTTGGCAGGAAAAAGCACAATTTCAGGAAAGTGAAGTATAGTGATCAGTAGTGACATGGTGAAGTTACTTAGCTAAGGTGGCATTCCAATAATGAATTATAGAAGGACAAGTGACACCATGATGAGTAGATGTCTTAGATGCACTAGATTGTGCCACATGGAAGATCTGACGGATGTTGCTATGTTGTGAAGAAAAAGTTGCTTGATAGATAATATAGCGACATAGTGAGACAATAGAAAGTTGACACATGGTAGTGACATGGTAGAAACTTGAACCAATATGATGGTGACATGTGGAAGAGGTTCCTAACATGGCATGCTTCCTGAGGTGCTAACATGGAAGAGGATGACATGTGTCGCAATGTTGCTATGTCACTAATGACATGGCAAATACTTACTCAGATAGCGACATAGTGACCATGACATGGCATGATGAGGTGGCATGTTAACATAGTAGAAGGTAAGGACAAATCAAATGCTGACACGTTGCACCCAAATGGGGGGGTCAGATGACTATGCAAAAGAGGAACAAATCAAGACTCGACACATGTCATCATGCTGGTCAACAGGTTTGACCCGAATAGAAAATGAGAGGAATTTCAAAAAAACACAAATTTAAATATTTTATTATTCTATCCTCAAAATCATGTGTAGTTCCTTTTAAATAAATTTGGAATTATCGTATAGTATGAAACTATATAAAAGGATAATTTTTTGCATTTTTCAAGTGATTTAGCCATGAACAGAGGCCTAAACATCAGAGAGGCATAACTGTGGAAATTTTTTATCTGAAATGGGTGCTACAATATGTTTTTACAACTGGAATGATTTGAATTTTTTGAATCTGAGGTCAGTTTTGGCACAGGTGCTCACCAGTTCACACTATAAGCCAATTTGTGATTCCTAGGGCATTCTCAGTAGAATGGGCAAAATTCATCATTGATCATCAAAATTGGTTAGAAGGTAGATATAAAGGCTTGTTGAAGTTTGAATATGAATAAAATCTATTCTAAGAGGTTTTCTTGGCTTCTAGAGGCCATTTAACTGATTTTTCACTTTTACCTTAAGTTCATTTTTGCATCAAAATTAGTTATGATGTTCAATCAAATATCTCAAATTCTTGCTTTTGGAAACCAAATGATGAGGACTTGATTTTGCAGTTGAGGGGAGAGATTAGAGAGATGTTTTTAACACTACTAGGAGGTTTTCCAAGTGGACACATGTTCTCTTCACAACAAATCCAGGAATTCACCTCCTCCTATATCATCCTCTTTCTTTCTCATTGTAGAGGTTCCAATTTTTGGGAAGAAAAAGTTCATTGTTGTGGTACCATTAGGGGTTCTATTTTTTCATTGTGAGACCATTGGTTCTAGTTTTTGACATGTTTACTTCATTGTGACACCATTCTTTCAATATAATTCTCTTGTATGAATAGTAATAGGAAGATAAATATAGATAGTTCAAATCTATTAGTTGTTTCTTTGTTTTGAATTCAAGCATATGAACGCATTATTTCAAGGAAATCAATACAAAGTATAGCAAGTTTTTGAGTTTTCATTTTAGATCTCATCTCCTTTCTCAGTGAATTTTCAATGTTTTATGATCTTTGAACAAAGAGCCTAGGTCGTAGTTGCAGTCCCTTAAGGTTGTATGTTGTTTCATTGTTTCTTATAACTCAAGAGGTTATGTAAATGCTTTAGAGAAATAAATAGGTTGCAAGTTTGTTAAGGAGGATATCAGGTAAGAATGAGGTTTTGATTAAACATAGATGTCTTTTCATAAGGTGAATGGATAGATCATATATTTGAATATATGAGTAAGTATTAGATATCCATATGTATGTATTTGATTCATGGAATTGCCCAATACATAAGGCACTGAACAGTTACAAGATCACTTGTTCATGCTGCTACATATTAGGGGTTTGTTAAATTCAACATCATTAATCAAATATTTTTCCCTTTCATGTTGAAGAGTTGAAAAGTCTAACCCTCACTCAACTTATGAATTTCCTAGATTTTCAATTTGCTACCATAGATCTATATCATTACATGAGTTATTAGGAGATATAAGGGTTGTTATCTGATTTGTTAGATTTAGGAATATGTTTTGCACTAGTACCATATTGATTGAATCTGTAGTCCACTCACCTAGGTTTTGTAGAGCCTAAAGTAGAAGAAGGGTCTAGCCTTATAGTTGGCCCGATGTTTAAAATAGTATGTTGAAGATGGGAGTTAGTTGCCCCTAGATGTACCATATTCTCATCAGGGTAATTGGAAACCTATAGCATTTTCAAACACCAAAAAAATGGTGACTCTGTTGGGGACATAAGGTGGCAATGCATTTTGTTACAAGGACAAGAATCTTTGGTGTTAATTGAATATTTCATTCAATTGACAATGCATAGCATTTTCAAAATCTATGAAGGAAGAATTTGCTACAATAGTAGGGTTATGAGATGCTTTCCATTTCTCTATTGAAGATTCACGTTTCGCAATTGTCCTTATTCATTGACAATAGAAGTTTGACTAAATTGAACAATTTGTAATATCAAAGACATATGGCATTTTGATAAAGTGTCAAAATTCAGAGTTAATGTCATGTTCTTTCACTTTGTCAAGAGTGTGAAATTCCCATGTTGTTGAATAAAGTTTTCAAATACCTATTGTAAATTTTGGACCTTCTTGTTATGTTTTGCAAGTTTGGTAGATCTTTTCTAACTAAGTGAGTGGTGACTCAAAGTTATATCTCTATACCAGTGCTTTGTGAATGTGAAGGTATTTTGATGGAAATAATAGTCGAAAAGTAGATTTGAAGAATTCATCTCAAGTTCTTGACAATGGGTGAAAGAATTAGGTGAGATGCAATGCAATTGTTACTAAATCCAGATAAGATCTAAATCTGCTATTATTTGTAGCATTGAAGTAGTTGCAGGCATCAATATTGAAAGGTATTTACATTTTCATGTGATTTTATTTCCATGAAAGTAAGCTTTACAAAGTATCTCCGTCAAGTGGATTTTCCAGCACTAAATAGGAGATTGGTTTGGTGCATTTTGACATACTGTGTAAGAGGTAGATTCAGCAAAAGTGTTTTTGTATTTTATAGTATGTTTGAAGTTAAAATTGGTAGAAGATATTTCTAGATATGTTGCAAGTAATGAATTTTGAAAGTATTTATTGGTGAATGAGCTTCAAATTTTTGAAGAATGTCAAAATTCCCTTCATCAAGCATGCAGCTAGTTGGTAAGAATTATAGATCTGTGAATATCAAAGGATGTGTGACATTTTGTTATGATGGCATACCTAGTTTCCCAAATGAGATCCATGATGGAATCAGAGGGCATTTTCCAAAGTTTAATAGGAACCAATCCCAGTCAGCAAAGAAGCATGTCCAAGACTTTTCTAACTTGATGTATGAATTTGATGCGTTCCATGAAGATCTATGGATGAGGTTATTTGTGCAAACTCTCAAAGGAGATGAAAGAGATTGGTTCGCATGCTTACCTATAGCTTCAATTTCTTCATGGGATGAGTTAAGTTTGTCCTTCATTGAACAATTTGATGGGTGGGTAGATGTAAATTTAATGTTAGATAGATTGATGGAAATTCAAATTGAACAAGATGAGTTGATCCCAAGATTTAATAGAAAATTTTCTAAAACATTAATGGATATCACTGAAAATTATAGGCCTCATGATCAAATTTGTTTAGTTATTTATTTGGGTGCATTGGGCCAGAAGATGGGTTTCTTATTGAGGGATAAACAACCACAAAGTCTATATTAGGCTTTTGAAATTGCAATGGATGTTGAATAGAATCTGAAATATGGAGTTATAAGAAGGCGTACCCCTACTATTGTAAAAAATCTTGCTGAAATTTCAGAATTACAAACATGTAAAGATAAAGTCTCTTTGTTGCAAAGAAGAAATGATTCCCTTCTTACTCAATTGAATGCACATGTTTATAGTATTACAATAGTAGAACATAAAGTTGGTTCACTTGATGAAACGTACATACAAGATGTAAGTTCAGCCATTCCTTCTTCTATTGGTGATTTTCTTTATGATGAAAACATATTGAATCAAGAAGAGGAAAGGAACTCATCTCAATATGAGGATGAAGAGGCTGGAAGTGATGTGTCAGATGATGAATTTAAAGTTGTTGATCTAATGTATAATCAAGAAGCATCATATGAAGCTGATGATGAGAGTTGTTACTCAAATCAAGAAGAGGACAGTGCTAGTATATATTCATTTTCATATGAATCAAATGAAAATTGGGAAGAAGAGAGCAACGATGAGAGCATAGTCTATCATGAAAATGAAGGTATGATTTCTTGTTCTAAGTCTAAAATATAATGTATCTCAATTTTTATGTTATACAAATCAGTTTGGATATGAAGAGTTTAGGAGTGATTTTTCCTCAAAGCTTGAAGATAAAGAAATGGTTGATCAAATTGATGTTAATGGGTTCGAACATGAAGTTTTGAGTGAAAGATTATTACAATGTTTTATGTCAACCAATAAGGTTATAGCATATGGTAATTGTCTTAGTGTTGAGTCATGCTCTATTCGTAGAAGTGATCCTAAACATGGTAATGAATGTGATGTAATCATTGATACTATATGTGTTGTAGATGAAGAAGAAAGCAAGTCTTCATATAGTTCTAATTTTTTGTCATATGCTGCAAGTGTTTGTGACAATACATTGGGTAATGGCTTTAAGGTGTTTGATAATGCTTTATATGATGAAAATCCTCATGATGATCAGCCTATATTTTTTCAATATGTTCAAAAGGGATCACTACACGAAGTTATCAATACCCTTTTCGAAAAGCACATGGACAGTTCAGATTTAGTTAAGGATGATCTTAATGATGATACCTTGTCTTATTGCTGTAAGAGGTTAGACTATTCTTCTTCTGAGTATGACACTGAAAATGATTATGATGTTGCATTTTATGAGATTGATAATGAGGTGTTTGATGAAGGTGTTCTTGAAAATTAGCATGCACCTTGTACTAAGCTTTACAATGAATACTCTAATACATTGATTAATTCATTTTCTTATTTCAAAGGACCATTTGAAGTTTTTAGATTAGTTTTAGACTATGACATTGATGATATGTGTGAGTATAAATTTGATTGCTCCTCTGAGTACCATCCAGTTATGCACAAGGATATACAATTTGACAGTATATGTGATCCTTTTCCCCAAGTTGAGTATGAAGCTTTCATATTCAAAGTTGATAGCATGCACGATTCATTAAATGAAGGAAAGGTTCAGTTTGAGTCTGATAGTTATAAGCATGCTGATCAGAACTTTCATAATGAGAAAATGGTTGAAAGTGAAGCTAGTTGTTATATGCATTATGAAGATGAAAGTGTTGAGTCAGTTTTGCTAAGTGGTGTGTTTCAAGATGTCGGTCTAATTGGCAAGACTGATATGAATAATATTTCTAGCTTACCTCATGCACATTCAAATGAAAATTAGGTTTATGATAGAGGCAAAGGTTTTTATTGAAGTTTGATGGCCCAAGACCATCATTTGTATATAGTAGAATTAGTTTCCCTGTTTTCAATAAATTTGTTCTAGAGAAATTTGGAATGGTCTGCTTCTTCCAATTATCTAAATCCTATCCATGCTTGTAAGGGACATGCATCCC
This sequence comes from Cupressus sempervirens, assembly GCA_028749045.1. Classification (NCBI taxonomy): domain Eukaryota; kingdom Viridiplantae; phylum Streptophyta; class Pinopsida; order Cupressales; family Cupressaceae; genus Cupressus; species Cupressus sempervirens. Next base: position 140,973,330 of record CM053785.1, on the reverse strand, counting down.
TAGACAGAGGCACTGTTGGAGCTCAAAATTGTAGCCCCGATTTTAAGCACAATTGAAGAAATTAAGCCCTATAAGCGCTTTTTAATGCATGCATACCTGGCTGTACTTTTGAGGCCCATAAGGTGTTCAATGTTTATAACACCTTGTATTTATTGTGTCTATGTGCTCCATGATGATTAATTCACATTCTGATCCATTTTGTGAGTCCTATTTTGAGCATTTGTCAATTTTGCATTTTTGCTTAAGTGTCAACCAGCGACAAGAGGCCATGTTTGCAATTGAATATCTCACACCCAGTAACATTTCATGACTCACTTCTTTGGGAGTGTTTAGTGTCCATATCTAAGAACCAGTGTTTCAAATTTGGAGTCATTTTGAATCTGTTTGACTAGGTTTTGAATCCCCCAAAGTTGGTTGTTTATCAATGTCATGCTGATGTAAACTATTCATAATTCTAGGAAGCCCTTTTTGATGAATTATAACTTTTTCACCAGTTGACCCAAATGAGAAAATTCCTATCGCATTTCATTTTAGGGGTTAGAAACCTACTATGTTTCAAATTTGAGCTTATGACAAATCTGTTTGATATGTTTTCGAACGCAATTCCAAATGCAATTTGTAACTTTTTACTGGTGTCATAAATTGTAGACTGGTTAGTACCCCTGTTCAAGATTTTATAACTTGAAATCTATGATAAGTGAGATCAAATGGATTGTACCACTCTGTTTTACACTAAAAATACTCCAAGTGTGCCAATTTGCAAGTCTTGACAAATCCATTTGCGCACTTTCCCAAGTCCATTTTGTTTGCAAAAAAATGTTCTTCTGCCATTATCTCTAGTTTGTAAATTTGAGTAACCCACTTTGACTGCTCGCCATTTGTGCCCAGTTATTTTTTGTGAGCCCAAATCATAGATTCATGCTCTCCTCATGATAAAAAACCAACATCCCAAGTTTTGTTTCCTCAAGTGTCAATTTACCCAGTTTTCAAAGCCAAATCCTAACATGATTTATGTTTTCTAACATGTTTTTTTGAAGGCAATTCTAAGAGGGCAACTTCAATAGTTAATATCTTTTGATGCAAAATTTTTCATGAGACAAGATTCGACGGGGTGTAAGTGTGTGGAACAAAGAATTAGTGTGTTAGATTCCAGAGCCCGATCAGGTGATTTGATCAATTTTTAAGGTCAGTCAAAGGACCATCTAGCACTAAAATGACAGTGGGTAGCAAAAGGTAAAAATGATTTTTCAGGATAATTCAATGCTCAATTTTGATTCCAGTCAGTTTGAAGATCTTAGTAAATCAATTTGAGGATTTAGTTTTTCAAAATCGAAAAACAATTTAGTCAGACCCACTTTGGGGCCCGACTAATTCTATTAGATTATTAAGGCATTGGGATTTTAAAAATGTTTTGAAAAGGGAAGAACAGAAAGTAGGGGCTCATAAGATCCATTTGGAAGGAGATTCCCAATTGATTTTACAAGGCATTGTAAAAGGAGAATGGATTCATGGTATCTCAATAAGTACATAAAGAACATCTGATCAGGTACCTTTTAAATGAATATGAAAGATTTCAAAGTAACCCATGTCCTTAGGGAGGCCAATGATATAGAAAACAAGTTGTCAAAGTTTGGAGCAAGTTTGGAGCAAGTACTATCGATATGACACTCTTCAAGGATTTCTAGGATATTGCTTCATTGTGCCACACCATTCATAAAATAATCATTGTTCACTCCCCCTTTTGAGGCCTCAAGAGCACTATTTAGAGCCATGCTCTCTTTCCATTTTTCCACATTACTGTTGAGGTATGCATCGATGGTCCTATCTGAACATGGAGGTTAATGTTTCATTGAGCATGAATGACTTGATTCCAGTATTTGAAAGCTCGATCTTTGTGATATGGATTTATAATGTGTTCAAACACAATGATGAGATTTCTTGGGAATCCTTGAAATTAATTTTTGGGGTGGAATTTCAAGGTTTTAACTAGAGGTTAAGATCAAATCTTGACATATATCTTAAGAATTCTCTACAATTTCCTTACTGGCCATGGATTCTCAGCTGAGGGTTTTGAGTGTTGTTTGAGCATGCATTGAACCAAAGCAAGAAAGGGGTTTGGCTTCCATTATCAATAAGCAAGTTTGTTCAGTGGCTGTTGGTGAGGATGGTGTTTCTTTTGGGTAGATTGTGTCATGGATTAACATTTCTTTGCATCCTACCTACGAAGCAAATTGCGGGGTTTCTTATCAGAGGACATGGTAGCAGTTATGGCCACGGCATAAAGGAAATAGCTCACATTAAAAGAAGACCAAGAAATAAGAAAGCAAAGGCTGCAACATTGGAAGAAGATGCCAATGATTATAGAAAAGGTGGCAGGTATAAAAGCAACCCATGTAGGAAAAGGAAAAGACAATCAAATAAAGAACCCATGCCAAAAGTAGAGGCAACAGACATCGAAAAAATCCGTAGTGAAATCAGAGGAAGAGGCAGTCAATGTGAAGGAGATTCACATGCATTAAAAAAAAAGCACTCGATAGGAACATAAACCGTAGTCAGCAGAGAAACTCACGATGAAGGCGCAAGTAGGATTTCAAAAATTAGAAAGGGAGCTCCATGCTAAACCAACTTTGATAGTCAAAGGTGGAGTGAAATCCACACTGATGGAAGAGCAGCCCACACCCATTTTGGAGATAGAAGAGGCCAAGGAGAATGCAGTGTGAGATCTGACAGTGAGTTAGGTTCATCTTTAGATATGGAAAATGGTGAGTTTGATAGAAAAATGGAGCTAAATGGAGTTAAGAGTGGTTCCTATGATGAAATGAGTCACAGTGGCAATGAGCATGATGCTCTATCTGATATGCAAACCTCACCATCGATGTTGGCTAGAGATGGTATATCACAAACTTTACCTCTTGCCAACAGTCCTATGTTGACTTTTCTTCCTGGACACTACACATTCATGTCACTTAACAACTTTGTGCACCTGCCAAACTCCATAGATAAAGTCTACAGTCCTTCTATGTTGGGCATTATTTCCACAAAAGGCCAAACAAGTATGAAGAAAGAGAGTTACCGTGTTTTTAGAAAGCCATGGGAAGGAAATAGTTGAAAACAGAGAAAAGGCATGGGAAAGCAGTAAAAGGGACTTATCCCACATTTGTTGTGTGGGGGATATTTCATGTTTTTAAATATGAAAACACACACCAAGCACAATATCTTAAGGACAGAGGGTTTTGTAAGCCATGGCATGTAGAGGGGCCCCACCCACTGCTAGATGGAGGCGATGAAGTCATTAATTTTGAATGAATATGCATGCAAAAAATTGATGACATCAGTATTGTTGGAGCGCCAAAAAAGTGAAAAGTCATTAGAAATGGAGTGCTAGAAAAGTTGATATTTTCGTTGGTTGCTATGTCACCACTAGAAAAATAGCAAAATTTTCTAGCAAGAAACACAGTGACTTGTCAAAAAATCAAATAATCCAACTCAAAAAGGCACAATTTCAGCAAAGCCAAGTGCAACGATCAGTAGTGATATGGTGAAGTGACTTAGCTGAGGTGGCATTCCAAGAATGAATCGTAGAAGGGCAAGTGGCACCATGATGAGTAGATATCTTAGATGCACTAGATCATGCCATGTGGCAAATCTGACGAATGTCATTATGTCACGAAGACTAAGTTGCTCGAAAAATAGCATAGCAACATAGTGACACAATAGAAAGTTGACACATGGTAGTGACATGGTGGCAAGGTGAACCAAAATGATGGTGGCACATGGTGGAGGTTCCTGACGTGGCACACTTCCTGAGGTGCTAACATGGCAAAGGATAACACGTGTCACAATGTCGTAATGTCGTTGATGACATGGTAGATGCTGACTCGAATAGTAACATAATGACCATGATGTGGCATGATGAGGTAGTGTGTTGATGTGGCAGAATGTAAGGAAAAATAAAATGTTGACATGTGATGCCCAGATGGAGGGGTCTAATGACTATGCAAAAAAGAAACCAATCAGGACTCAAAATGTGTCATCAGGTTGGTCAACAAGTTTGACCCAAGTAGAAAATGAGAGGAATTTTAGAAAAACACAAATTTTAATATTTTATTATTCTCTCCTCAAAATCACTTGCAGTTCATTTTAAATAACTTCAAAATTATTGTATAGTTTGAAACTATATAAAAGGATAATTTTTTGCATTTTTTAAGTGCTTTAGCCATTAACAGAGGCCTAAACTTCAGAGGGGCATAATTGGTCCAATTTTTATCCAAAATGGTTTCTCCAATATACTGTTGGAACTGGAATGATCTAAATTTTCTAAATCTGACATCAATATTTGAACAAGTGCTCACTGGTTCATGCTATAAGCCAATTTGTGATTCTCGAGGCATTCTCAAGAGAATGGACAAAATTCATCATTGATCATCAAAATTGGTTAGAAGGCAGATATAAAGGCTTGTTGAAGTTTGAATATGAAGAAATTCAATTCTAAGAGGTTTTCTTGGCTTCTAGGGAACATTTAACTGATTTTTCACTTTTACCTTGAGTTCATTTTTGCATCAAAATTAGTTATGATGTTCAATCAAATATCTCAAATATTTCTTGTTTTTGGAAACCAAATGATGAGGATTTGATTCTACAGTTGAGGGGAGAGATTAGAGAGATGTTTTTAACACTACAAGGAGGTTTTCCAAGTGGACAGATGTCATCTTCATAACAGATTTGGGACTTCACCTCCTCCTATATCATCCTCTTTCTTTCTCATTGTAGAGGTTCCAATTTTTGGGAAGAAAAAGTTCATTGTTGTGGTACCATTAGGGGTTCCAGTTTTTCACTGTGTGACCATTGGTTCCAATTTTTAACAAGTTTCCTTGACTATGACACCATTCTTTCAGCATAATTCTCTTGTATGAATAGCAGTAGGAAGATAAATATCGATAGTTCAAATCTATTAGGTGTTTCTTTGTTTTAAATTTAGGCATATGAAGGTATTAATTCAAGGAAATCAATACAAAGAACAAGTAGTGTTTGAGTTTTCATTTTAGATCTTGTCTCATTTCTCAGTGAATTTTCAATGTTTTATGATCTTTGAACAAAGAGCCTAGGTCATAGTTGTAGTCCCTTAAGGCTGTATGTTGTTTCATTGTTTCTTATAACTCAAGAGGTTATGTAAATGCTTTAGAGAAATCAATAGGGTTGCAAGTTTGTTAAGGAGGATATCAGGTAAGAATGAGGTTTCTATTGAACATAGATGTCTTTTCATAATGTGAATGGATAGATTAGATATTTGAATATATGACTAAGTATTAGATATCCATATGTATGTATTTGATTCATGGAATTGCCCAATAGATAAGGCACTGATCAATTATAGTATCACTTGTTCATGCTGCTACATATTAGGGGTTTGTTAAATTCAACATCATTAATCAAATATTTTTCCCTTTCATGTTGAAGAGCTGAAAAGTCTAACCCTCACTCAGCTTATGAATTCCCTTGATTTGCAATTTTCTATTGTAGATCTATGTCATTACATGAGTTATTAGGAGATATAAGGGTTGTTATCTACTTTGTTAGATTCAAGAATATGGTTTGCACTGGTACCATATTGATTGAATCTAAGGTCCACCCGCCTAAGTTTTGCAAAGCCTAAAGTAGAAGAATGGTCTAGCCTTATAGTTGGCCCAATGTCTAAAATAGTATGTTGAAGATGGGAGTTAGCTACCCCTAGATACACCATATTCTCATCGGGGTAATTGGAAACCTATAGCATTTTCAAACACCAATGCAATGCATACAATTTATTCTTTTCTTCTTCAAAATCTTCTACTGTGTAGAATTGTGGCCTCTCAAGGGTATCATATATCTCAATAATAGGGGTTGAAATAAATGGTTCAATAGGTGGCCTAGGGGGGTATATAGTCCTAGATCTACTAAACTCTCCTACTTTTCTTTTCCCAAGTTGCTTTTCCATTTCAGATACTTAGTTTTGCAGTGATTGTATCTATTTAGCCCTATCCTTATATTCTTTCAAAACTTCCTCATGTAGACACCTAAATCTGATTACATCACTAGGTAATCATATTTAATCATCTCCTAGGACATTATTGATTAAATATTTATTATTTAATTAATTAATTGTCATCCCCTAGTTAATTAATTAATTTAATTAACTATAGTCCAATTGATAAAATTAAATGATCACCTAAAATCAATTTATTAATTAAATCCCTATTCCTCTATTAAATTGAATAAATCCTCAAATCTATTTAATTTAATTCCATGTTCCCATTTTATTGAATAAATCATTTAATAAAATACCTAAAATCCTAAAAGCATTCCTAAAACCCTATCCTAACCCCTAATCCAACCCATTCACCCATACTAACTTTACTTAGCCTCCAAACTAACCCATCCCATCAAAGCTAAACCACTTCCCCCCTAAACTACTTTCTAAGCTAAACCTAATCCACCTCCTAAACATGTGCACAAATTTAAGCAAGGGTTAAGACTTGCTAACCCAAGCCAAAATTAACAAACTCAACCGCATCTCTTACACCTCCCTTTATGACTCTTACATGCCTCTTACATATTCAACCTCCCTCTTTACTCCCTTGACGAACCCTTATCCTATCCTGTCACACTCATTCTCCTTGTGACAAGTGTCACCTCCCTATTGGTGCTAAACAAGCACAATCCATATGCTCCCTTTTGAGTGCATCTTGATCCTCCCTCACCATCTTACCATCCTTGCATCCTGACCATCCATCTCTCTATCCCTTGGCCTATAAATGAAACCCTCCCCCATCACAAATATAATCCACCTTTCATGTAATGTTATAATTCTATTTTGAGAGCTTGAAAACTACCAAAATATCATTATAATGCTGAAATACCTCCATGACTCCATTGTTTAAACCATCCCCCATGCACACCATCCATCCACTTGAAGCTTGAGCACAATTGTGAGCACAAATATCTACTTATCAGGGACAAATCTAATTCATCAAGGGTTATGCCATAAGGAGCCTACCATTCTTGGTGATAAACTTCATCCTATCATAAGTGTTTTCCATTTTTAGCATTCAGAATGTTTTTAATAGATTAGTTTTCAATTTGTAATACTAGAAAATAGGTGATACATTTTGGCACGCTTGTTGGGACCCCACATTTGGGTCAATCTAATCATGTTTTTGAGTATTTTGTGATAAACTAACCAAAATAACCATTTATGCTTATGGATTTTTGTAGGTGGTTTGCTAATATTTCTATAGGTACACCAATAACTCTTTAGGAAATGCACTCTCGGCTATCTGATCATTTTTTAATTTAGAACACTTCGATAACCTTTTTGTTTATGGTCTGGCAATCATCAAAACATGAACCGGTGACCATTGGATTGCAGCTACACACCAGTGGGAACACGAACCAGCGAAGGAAAGATCACTGTTTTCCTAACCAAAGTTTTCATGTGTCATTGAAAACCCTCCCCATCAATCCTGCTAACCAATCTTTCTATGGGAATGTGAGTTTTTACTAGTGGGATCAATGTAAAGACCTACGGGAATGCTTGTCCAAAATAGCCAAGCCCAAAAAACTAGTTTGATTCTTTTGCCTTCAATCCTGCTAACCCATCTGTCCATGGGAACGCACTCCCAAATACTCATGGGATCGTTGTTTCATAGGAATCCTCTACAACCTATTAACTTGTAGCCTATTTTTCTTTTTTTCACCAGTTCTCTGTACTTCAATCTTGCTACCTCTTAGTTGTGTTCTCGTGACCGAGGGATCACTATCCTAAACCCACGAGATCACTATCCTAAAACCATGGGATTGCTATTTACCTCATGGGATTATTGTACAAAATATCAAAAAATATTTTTCCCATAGTTAACCTTCCATTTTGGAAATTTTTGGGTGACTAATCAGTTGATTTTTTGCAGCATTGCAGCTTGGAGCATGTAGCCACACCTAACTATGTTGTTTGTTGATCTTCTTTAAGATTGAATCTAAATTCTTAAAAACTTGTCTTTGAATGCATGTCACAATTAATTTAATCAAACAAACAAACTCTTGAATGACTAGGATCAACAAACCATTGCTATGATTAACACCTCAATTTGGGCATAAAACACTTTCACTCAATCTTGAATGCCTAAAAATCAATTAACATTGCAAATTAACACACTTCAACTTTGGGATGTAAAATAATTCATTCAATCTTGAATGCTCTAAAAAAGTAAAACATTCTTATCCTTTTCAAAGCTTTCGTGCGCAATTTTCTTATGTTGACGATGCTCAAATTTACTCATGTTGGCAAACTCTCGATTCCCATTATGCTGACGACATTGTCAAGTTGGAATGAACATTGTATGCGATAATCACAAGTCTCTTCGATCATAGCTTACAAAATCTAAATCATCAATTGGAAAATAATGAGTGTCTTTTAAACCCAAGATCATTTATGTGGTCTTGTTTTACACTTTTTAGGAGGCCTGTTTGGGGATTTCATCACGACTTGGGATGACCTCAACTCTAGCATTCTAGCAGAGTATAAATATCGAGAGGTGAATCGAAATACACCTCTCTTGGAAGCATAATCTTGTCACTCTTGGCTAAGCCCCAAAGAACTTTATACCTTTGGGAAGTGAAGGTGGAGATTTGGGTTACCGTCTCCTCCCGGCTGAGTGGTATTATTTTCTTTCATCTACAAATTTGGGCCTCACGTACCTTGCATATATCGAGGACACCCTACCTGATCTTTTATATCCTAGTAAAACCTTATAGGTTTATTGATGTGTTTGACGTGCTTGAGTGTTCAAAACCCTCCCCATGTTTCAGAGAGCAATCAAGACCTTTTTCTAAAGAGATCACATATACACCATTCACAACAGCCCTAAGTCTAGTTTGTTCCACTTTATCCCTTGGTAAATTATTCAACCTAAATGAAAGGCATAATTAGCGTAGTCACTGCCTCATCAAAGATTCATCCATAACTTCCAAGCATTGTCATCATAATCACATCATTCTAGTCTTCCATCAAGTCTTCCTTATCCTGAGATAGCTAAAGTCTTCTTAGTCATTCCCCACCCCATTTCCATATCCTTTGGAGTCAATCTTTCCTTTCATCATGAGCTTAATCCAAGTCCAAATCTAAGCTTCCCAACTTATCCTAAATCTACATTTTCATATACATCTATATACATCCTTCATCCCCATCCAATTCATCATTAAAACATAATGTCCCAATCCCATTATGATGAGTTTGGTCATCCCACCTTTTTTCCCACTCCATCCTATTCCAATGATGATGAAGATCTTTTTTATTATGATGAGTATATTGAAATCCTTAGAGATATTACTCCCAACATCCTCCCAAATCCAAACATTCCTTCAAACTACTCCATCATTCCTCCAGACTTACTCACTAGTACTCCTTATCATACCTTTGACAAGGGAAATCCTTTATTGTCCTCATCCTTACCACCTTCCTATATTGTGCCCACATATTCCTCTTATACATCAGCCATATATCCATCTTCCTCCACCTTCATATCCCAATCTCCACCATTCTAGAACAATTCTAATAGCTACATCCCTAGTCCAAATCCACCATCCCAATATCCTGCAAACCACTTTCCAAATCTTCCAACCAATCCTAGTCATACAACACATCACCCCAATCCCCTTACTCCTCCCAGTCCAACACACCCGTCTCCAAGGAATTTTACAAGGAAACCAAAGGCAATTCCATCTCCTACACCCATCATTCCTCCTACATCATCCTATCACTATCATCCCTATCCCATCCACCCCATTTATCAGAACCCTTCCATCTCCTACCTCCCATCCATTAAATCCCTCCAAATCCCATCCACATCTCCTCATCCTAGCATTACCCAAATCCAATATAATGAACCTAATGAGTCCATCCCCCATTAACCCATCCCCATTGCAGAACCTCCTGCCCATCCATCTACCTCACTAATAGCAACCATCCATGCATCTCCCATCACATCATCTGCTCCACTCCAATCCTATAAAGATCTTGTCAAAAAGCATGTTGTAATATCCCCCAACACAAAAGGTGATCCCACCATTTCACTTATTCCCCTACATGATCCACTTTTACCATTCACTCCATTTGAAGAGCAATTTCTATTCCCTCCATATTTGAATCCTCCCCTCATATCCACTCCATCACAAGATTCATTTCCCTCCACCCATCCAGATCAAGATCCTATCCTTCCAACCCCTCTGCTTCACAATCATACATACCCTATATTCCATGATGAAGTTTCAACCCCTTTAGCTAGTAATGGAATCACATCTTGTGTTCCAAATAATAAACATCATATTGAAGAAATAAATAAAAATTTATCTCTAGATGTTGGTATCCTTGCTATTCTTGCATGGTCACAAGTAATTCCATCTTCACCCCAAAGTTTCCATCCATCTTATTCTACATCTATTTTGGGCCCTTATCCTGCAGCTTATTTCCAACCCTCCATTTTGGGTCCATATATCCCTTATCTAAATCCCCCATCCTTTCCATCCATTTTGGGTGCTTATATACCTATTATGAATCCTTTATCTCCTCCATCTAACTTGGGACCTACTCCTTCCTCATTTCTATCTATTTTAGGCCCATATCCTTCATTCCCTCCATCCATTTTGGGCAATTATATGCCTCCATATCCTATCTTCCAATCCACCACTCCATCTCCTCAAATCCACAGGCTAGATCATCATGGCTAATAGAAGCAAATTGGATGCCAAAATTAAAAAGCATAAATCCAAAAATCCATAAAAATCAAAGTTTTGACATGTCCCTTCTAAAATACATGTTCCAAAAGAGAAGCATTTGATCAAAATCAAAGAAAAAGTCAAGATGCCACAAAGGCCCAAGCTAAAAAAGTCAAAAATCATGTGGATACCCAAGATGCTCATAAAAAAAATGCATTTCAAAGAAAAATCTCAATTGCCATCCATTCATGCTACTCAAAAAGCCTCATTTCTTCATACTCTATCCAAATCTCCATATATACATCTTTCATCCCCCCAACCCACTCTTAGTCCATATGCTTCTTATCCTAAAATTCATGTCCTCCATCTTCCAACTTTATTGTTAGTCCTTATATTTCTCTTCCTCCATTTTCTCCTTAACCTCATTCAACACCATCTTTCTTTCTATTTCATCACCTTTCAAGGTGTGTGCCAATGATGATCTTTCCATCTTCCTCATTCATTTACCCACAAGCCACCTCATGCCTTTCCCATCCCTTTCCTACCAACTCCCACCCATCCTTCTACCTATATAATCCAATCTTTTTCTCCCCATCCTACCAACATCTATGAGAAAACATGCATCAAAAAAGTCAAAAAAAACAAAAAAAACATCAAAAAAATAAAAAATAAAAATTAAAAATTAAAAAATCATCTAATGGTGAAAACTTGGTAATTCAAGCACCTTGGACAAGTATCATGATGAAAACTTGGTAAACAAGCGTCATGCATAATTCCTCCATCCACATGCCCTATAAACATGGGGGCATGTTCCATCCCCCACCATACCCATCTCATCCCACCATATCAACCATATCCTATCTATTTCACCCACCATCCTCCTTCAGATCTTGATAAAAATATAATTCACCTTTCATGCAATGTTATAATGCTATTTTGAGAGCTTAAAAACTACCAAAATACCATTATAATGTTGAAATAGCTCCATGAATCCATTGTTGAAACCATCCCCCATGCACACCATCCATCCACTTGAAGCTTGAGCATAATCATGAGCACACATATCTACTTATCAGGGACTAATCTAATTCACCAAGGGTTATGCCACAAGGAGCCTACTATTCTTGATTTGCCTCCTTTCTTGGTGATAACCTTTGTCCTATCATAAGTGTTTTCCATTTTTAGTATTAAAAATGCTTTTAATAGATTAGTTTTCAATTTGTAATACTAGATAATAGGTGATACATTTTGGCACACCCAGTGGGACCCCACATTTGGGTCAATCTAATCAGTTGGGTTTTTTGTGTTAAACTAACCAAAGTAACCTTTCGTGCTTATGGATTTTTGTAAGAAATTTTCTGATATTGTTGCAAGTATGTAGGTTACCTTTGGAAAATCATGCTCCTAGAAATCTAATCATTTCACATTTTTAGACACTTTAGAAAACCTATTGTTCATGATCATGTGACCCTGGGAATGTGATACTATGACTACAGAATTGCAGCTATACACTAGTGGGAATGCAAACCTGCGACCGCGAGTTCACAGGTCATCACCACTCAGCTTCTGCACATGTCCTAAAATACAGTCTGCATCCCCACCAAAATTTTTTTTGCAGGAACACTAGAACTTCTTGCGAGATTGTTGATTATTGCCTATGGCAATGTGACCTCCAACTAATGAAACTTTCAAACCAATTTCTACCATTGACTAGTCAAACTCACCAAAGAATTTCCTTGTGAGAATGCTGATAACTCACCCTGCAAGATTTCTTGCTCGTGCGATCACTATGTATTATTTTATCCTGTGGCCTAATTTCTTGCATTTTTTTCACCAGTCTTGTGTCGCATTCCCACAACTTTTGCCTACGTTCCCGCACCTGCAGGATTGCTGCTTAAATTTGCGGGTATGCTATGCTAACTGCTTGGTTTAAATTTTTGACATTTTCTTGTGCAAGTTTTTATGTTGACTTATTTTCTGCAAGTTTTGTCATCATAATCTTCTCTTAAATAGCTTAAAACTAAACAAATCTTGCTTTTTTTCTTTCATGAAATGAATGGTTAAGGATTAAAATTAACCATTGTGATGAACATTTTGTTTTGAGTGTTAATGAACATTATCTGTAAACACTTCAAATTTGGGGCTTAAAATAAACTTCATCAAATCTTGAATGTCCTAAGGTCAAACGCTCTTATTCCCTTTTCTTTAAAGCTTTAAGACTCAATTTCCCTTTTGTTGACTTGATTCATTTTGTTGACGACGTTGTGAAGTTGGAATGAAACTTTGTATGTTAATCACATGTGTTTTCAAATCATAGAATAGAGCATTAAAGTGTCCAAATAGTAATGAATCCAATGCCTTGCATGTTTTGAGATTGTGCATTTTAGCACATCTTTGACTTCTCTCTTTTCATGTAAAGTAAGACCTTAAAATATGTGACGCATGTACCAAAGTTGTTAGAAAGACCATCTGCAACAACTTAGGAGTGCTTCTAGCAAGTTCATCCACCTTTGGGAAGTGCTTCCCCTTTGGTGAGAAGCTCAAACTAGTAAAAATTCTAGCCAGTATATAAATGAGGGAAAAGGTAAACTTTCTTGCTCCATCATTCAAGTTCAAATGGTGTGTTTCTAGGGGTAGGCTGAGATGGGAAAACTTTCGCACAATTTTACCATGTCCAGAATAGATTCTTAACTAGATCACATACGAAAAAACCATTTAGAGGACTCCAAAGACCCATTTATAACCCTTTTAGTCAAAAGTATCTCACATTTTTCCATGGTATGTTCATTCATGGTGCAAGGGAAACAACATCACTCAAGATTACTCACCATTTTGATCCCCTGGTAGAGGCATAAGGCCACTTGGGTTTCATCTTCAAGGGTTTTTGTTCCCATAGAAGGGGAACTTCTATTTGCCATAGCTTGAAGATTCCTTGATGTGTATCATTTTGCGATCGACTCTTCTATCAACTCACCTTTTCAATGAGAGGGACATATTGCACTAGAATTATGAGACATTAAGTTGTGGGCCATTGAATAGCATATTGCAATAAAAAATTGACCTTAGGGATAAAGTGTGTATTTAAATTGTCTTACTTGTGCTCAAGACCCACGGAAAACATTTGTAAAACATACACAATTTTGTGGTTACTATCAAAAATCCTTTTGCTAAAGAGATCATCTGTTTGTCTTTCTCAAAGTTGCTTTGTCCTTTGAGAAACTGTTTGTTCACAAAAACCCTCATATCAAAGAAATTCCACCTTTGTTACCTTGAAGAGGCAGTTGTTAGCAAGTCCATTAGCAACAGTTGTTTGTCTCGTTGGTCCAAATTTCCTCTTTGCCAAAAAAAATTATATTTATTCCCTCAAAAGAAACAAAAATCACTAAAGCAAGTCCTAGTTACCAATCCTTTTTCCTTGGTCCAAAGTTTGTCTTTTTCAAAATATCCTTATTATCCATCCTACTTGACCAAAAATAACACGTATTGCCTTTCAAAAACCCCATCTTTCCCTATACAAAGTAGTTGTTAGCAAGCCCATTTGCAACAACATTTTTCCTTCTTGGTTTTACCTATACTTGTTATCTAAAAGCCCACAAAATACCCAACAAAACCTAGTTGCAAACAACCCTTTTGCCATTTATTCAAAAAAGTTTCTCTTTCAAAACTATCCTTGTTATCCATCCTACATGACCAAAAATATCACATTTTTCCCTTGACCAAAAGTTTGTTAGCAAGTTCATTTGCAACAAAACCTTAAGTCAAAACTTGGCCCACTTCACTTAAACTTTTCCATTGTTGAGAAAACCTTAGCTATCTCTCAATCAATTTTTGTGTCCAACCCAAGGTCCAAAAGGTATACTTAGCATAGTCACTACCTCTAAAACTCCACAGTTGTGATCAAAATCCCTTGGAAATATCTCATGTCAGGCCATCCCAAGACTAAGTTCAAAAAGGCTAAAATTCCACAAATACTAGTTTACAGAAAAATAGAAGCTAAACAAAAGAAATACACCCCCAACCCAAGAATTTCCAAACTAGATCAAATTGAGAAAGATGGTGTAGAGGTAGCATTACAAACTGAGTGGGACTACAAAATCTAGAACCTAACTCTTTGACACGGTGTTAATCAAAGCTTTATCAACAATTCTAGTGTTACTCATTCTGATTAGGTCCTCTTTCTTTCCACACACACTTGTGCACTTATAGGTTTATTCTCTCATTTAGAAACCTCACTAACACACACAAACATTTAGAAATAGGATCACCTCCTCCCATTTTAGTTTTTCAAAGTAGAATCCTCCAGAGGCATTATTAAAACCTAGCATCTCCCACCATTTGTCACTTATTTAGAAGCATTTAGAATAATCTATCCCACCATCATAGTTATCCTTGAAACTTAGAATTTTCTAGAAATAGGTTGTCATTTGTGTCCCACGTCACCTTAAGCCAAAGGTTAGGGCCACACATTTCATATCACCATCACATTTCCACACTCATATTTTAGAAAAATGTAACCTCTTTCACTTAGCACCATATCATCTAGACTCCTAAAGTATTGTATATACCTAGCATCATCCCTCTTTGCATTTTCATCCATAGGAATATCATCCTTTCATGCCATCCACTACACATTTTGGTAGGAACACATGAAAAAAGAAGGACATGGATTCCAGTCATAATAATAACACATCTTGAGCTCAGTTGTACCTCGTAGTTTCCATGATGTCATTAGATCCACAACCACAAGTCCCAGAAGAGCTTGGTTCCTTCCTAGATATTGAGGCCTTCATGAACCAACTTGGTCATGCCACCATAGAATGAAACAAAGAAACCATCATGGAAATTTTCTTAAGGGACAATGTTGGAGGATTTGGTGGAGTAGAAAAATGAGTGGTGGAAGCAAATGTAAATGGTACACTTGGGGTTGGTTGGGATGTAGTATGCACTAAGGTTTGAGTGAGAATGGGATGGGTGTTCTATGGAATGGGAACAAGCACTTGTATTGAGGGTATATTGGGGTCTACTAGTTCCATTGGAGGTGGTTGCCACCCAAACAAAGGGTGCATAGGATATGATATGTTGATGGGCAGCAGATGCCCAAACTCAAAAGCACCAACATTGTCCCTTAAGAAATTTTCCATGATGATTTATTTGTTTCAATCTATGACAGCATTCACAATGGTGGCATGAATAGGTTGGTTCATGAAGCCCTCAATATCTAGGGAGGAACCAGGCTCTTTTGGGATTTGTGGTGGTGGAACTAATGGTGTCATGGAAACTACGGGGTATAGCTGAGCTCAAGATGTGTTACTACTATGACTGGAATCCATGTCCTTCTTTTTTTGTGTGTTCCTACCAAAACGTGTAGTGGGTGGCATGAAAGCATGATATTCCTATGGATGAAAATGCAAAGAAGTATGATGCTAGGTATATACGATACTTTAGGAGTCTAGATGATATGGTTCTAAGTGAAAGAGGATACATTTCTCTAAAATATGAGTGTGGAAATATGATGGTGATATGAAATGTGTGGCCCTAACCTTTGGCTTAAGGTGATGTGGGACACAAATGACAACGTATTTCTAGAAAATGCTAAGTTTCAAGGATAACTATGATGGTGGGATAGATGATGCTAAATGCTTCGAAATAAGTGAGGAAATGGTCGGAGATGCTAGGTTTTAATAATGCCTCTGGAGGATTCTTTTTTGAAAATCTAAGATGGGAGGAGGTGATCCTATTTCTAAATGTTTATGTGTGTTAGTGAGGTTTCTAAATGAGAGACTAAACCTATAAGTGCACAAGTGTGTATGGAAAGAAGGAGGACCTAATCAGAATGAGTAACAATAGAATTCTTGATAAGGCTCTGATTAACACCACGTTGGAGAGTTAGCTTCTAGATTTTGTAGTCCCACTTACTTTGTAATGCTACCTCTACACCATCTTTCTCAGTTTGATCTAGATTGGCAATTCTTGGGTTGGGGGTGTATTTATTTTGTTCAGCTTCTATTTATCTATAAACTAGTTTTTGTGGAAGTTTAGCCTTTTTGAACTTAGTCTTGGGATGGCCTGACATGAGATATTTCCAAGGGATTTTGATCACAACTGTGGAGTTTTACAGGTAGTGACTATGCTAAGTATACCTTTTGGACCTTGGGTTGGACACAAAAATTGATCGAGAGATAGCTAAGGTTTTTTCAACAATGGAAAATTTTGAGTGAAGTGGGCCAAGTTTTGACTTTAGGTTTTGTTGCGAATGAACTTGCTAACAAACTTTTGGTCAAGGGAAACATGTGATATTTTCGGTCACATAGGATGGATAACAAGGATAGTTTTGAAAGAGCAACTTTTTTGGATAAATGACAAAAGGGTTATTTGCAACTAGGTTTTGTTGAGTATTTTGTGGGCTTTTAGATAACAAGTATAGGTAAAACCAAGAAGGCAAAATGTTGTTGCAAATGGACTTGCTAACAACTACTTTGTTTAGGAAAAGATGGCATTTTTGAAAGGCAATACATGTTATTTTTTATCAAGTAGGATGGATAATAAGGATAGTTTGAAAAAGAAAAACTTTGGACCAAGGAAAGAGGATTGGTAACTAGGACTTGCTTTAGAGATTTTTGTTTCTTTTGAGGGAACAAGTATAACTTTTTTGGTAAAGAGTAAATTTGGACCAACAAGACAAATAGTTGATGCGAATGGACTTTCTAACAACTCCCTCTTCAAGATAACAAAGGTGGAATTTATTTGATATGAGGGTTTTTATGAACAAACAATTTCTCAAAGGACAAAGCAACTTTTAGAAAGACAAACAAATGATCTCTTTAGCAAAAGGATTTTTAATAGTAACCACAAAATTTTGTATGTTTTACAAATGTGTTCCATGGGTCTTGAGCACAAGTAAGACAATTCAAATACACACTTTATCCCTAAGGTCAAATTTTTTATTGCAATATGCTATTCAATGGCCCACAACTTAATGTCTCCTAATTCTAGTGCAATATGTCCCTCTCATCGAAAAGATGATTTGATACAAGAGTCGATTGACAAATGATACACATCAAAGAATCTTCAAGGCATGGCAAATAGAAGTTCCCCTTCTATGGGAACAACAACCCTTGAAGATGATACCCAAGTGGCCTTATGCCTCTACCAGGGGAACACAATGGTGAGTAGTCTTGAGGGATGTTGCTTCCCTTGAACCATGAATGAACATACCATGGAAAAAAGTGAGATACTTTTGACTAAAAGGGTTATAAATGGGTCTTTAGAGTCCTCCAAATCACTTTTACGTATGTGATCCACTTAAGAATCAATTCTAGACATGCAAAAATTCTGGAAAAGTTTTCCCACCTCAGCCTACCCCTAGAAACACACCATCTAAACTTGAATGATGGAGTGAGAAAGTTTATCTTTACCCTCATTTATATATTGGCCAGACTTTTTACCAATTTGAGCTTCTCACCAAAGGTGAAGCACTTCCCAGAGGTGGATGAACTTGCTAGAAGCACTCCTAAGTTGTTGCAGATGGTCTTGCTAACAACTTTGGTACATGCATCACATATTTTAAGGTCTTACTTTACATGAAAAGAGATAATTCAAAGATGTGCTAAAATGCACAATCTCAAAACATGCAAGACATTGGATTCATTACTATTTGGACACTTTAATGCTCTATTATATGATTTGAAAACACATGTGATTAACATACAAAGGTTCATTCCAACTTCACAATGTCGTCAACAAAATGAATCGAGTCAACAAAAGGGAAATCAAGCCCGAAAGCTTTAAAGAGGAGGGAATAAGAGTGTTTGATGTTAGGGCATTCAAGATTTGATAAATTTTATTTTAAGACCCAAATTTGAAGTGTTTGCACATAATTTGCAATGGTTAATTTTAATCTATAATCGTTCATTCCATGAAAGACAAAAAGCAAGATTTATTCAATTTTCAGCTGTTTAACAAAAGATTATGATGATGAAACCTACAGAAAACAAGTCAGCATAAACACATGCACAGGAAAATGTAAAAAATTTGAACCAAGCAGTTAGCACAACAAACCCATGGGTTTAAGCAGTGATCCTATAGGCGCTAGAATGTGGACAAATGTCACGAGAACACGACACAAGATTGGTGAAAAAAATGTAGGAAATTAAGCTGTGGGATAAAATAATACAGAGCAATCCCACAATTAAGCAATCTCATAGGGCGAGTTATCAGCATTCTTATAGGAAAATTCTTTGGTGGGTTTGACTAGTCAACGCTAGAAATTAGTTGTAAAGTTTGACTGGTTGGAGGTCGCATTCCCACTGGTAATAATCAGCAATCACATAGGTAGTTCCAACATTCCCACAGAAAAAACGTTGGTTCAGATGCAAACCAAATTTTAGGACACGTGTAGAAGCTAGGTGTTGATGACCTGCCAACTCTCAATCGTAGGTTCGCATTCCTGTCAACATATAGTTGCAATCCTGCGGGTGCAGGATCACATTCCTAGGGTCACAGGATTGTGAACAATAGGTTTTATGAAGTGTCTAAAAAAGGGAAATGATTAGATGGTCGGGGGTGATGAAATGAAGAAATAGAAGTCTTATTAGCCCTTTTTGTGAACATTTGTCTATAACATACTAAACTTTTTCATCTTTTAGTATAAATGTTTTTGAACTTTTGATGTATAAAGTATGGACATAGGGCATAAAATGATAATAAGAATTATATCTAAAAAGGGGTTCATTTTGTGATAAAAATCTTTCTTCATGAATCTTTGATATGGGTAGATCTTCCTGCAACTAAAGAGATTGCAAAAACTGTTAGTTGAATAATTAATATCTTTTCTTTATAAACTAATAAATGAAAATAAATATTTGCAAGAAGTCTTCTATTTATTAAATGTTGATCACAAGGATACAAGTTGAGCAAGAGTTAATCAAAAACAAACTGCAAGGGAATAGCGCTAAGACATTGATGGTATTAAAGAGAAGTGTTATGACACCATTGTAGCTTGAAGACTTGGCGGTAGAGTCAGAAGGGACCTATTTTAATGAATAACAAAGTGGGACCTAATAAAGTGGTTGAGCAAGGAAGCAAGCATCAAAGCGATTAGTTAAACATGCAATGTACGATACTTGGATTCTTGGAAGGTGTTTAAAGATAGATAAAAGAGAAGATCTAGCATTTTCTATGATCTATATTTATGGGAAATTTAAGGGATAATTAATGTCTTTACAAATTGCATGTTTGCAATCTTAAGTTGTAACTAACTTTCCTTCATAAGGAAGTCATAGTTTTAGGAGTTTTTTGTTCTTCCTTCCTTTTAAATAAGACCTCGTCTATATCTATGAGGTTAAGTAGTGTGTAGATAGACAAAGTTGAGAGACATCTTGTTGTTCTCCCTAAGTTATTGTAAAATTGCATATTTGAATGAATACATGCCTTTGTTGAGTTTCTACACTTTTATCTGAGCTTGTCTTCCCTTCATTCTTCCATGGGGGCCCACATGGAAGGTGGAGTTTAATTTAGTAAGTATGAGTTAGACTCAGTTTTCTAAGTTAACATTAGAACTATTGTTCCTGTAGCCACTGGAAACAGAGCCATTCATTGTTCTTGCAGTAGTAGGTGCATAGATATATGGTTAAATAATTAGAATTTCCTTCCAAGTATTTGATAGTTGTCTTTCCTTTGGATAAACTATATTTCCTTAATGGTTATTGCATTCAAGGTCATAGTTACTTTTAGCAAAAACTAGAGCATATACTTTGCAGACATCATCTCAAGTTCACGCTCTTGGATTGACATTTAATGAAAATCAACATAGTACTTTTGTAGTAAGGGATGTCCAATCCTGCAACTAAAAAGGTGTTATATTGATTAGACATATTTTTGGTGCCATTGTCGGGGATGGTGTCAGTCTAGTATTCATTATTGAGTCATTTAATTTCATTTTTAGCATTCTTGCATGCATAGAAGAAGAGACCATCTTGGAAGATTTCTTCCCAACTTCAATCAGGAAGATCTTTTTTATCCTGACCCTGAAGAAAGAGAAGAGAGAGAAGAAATAGGAGAAGAACTATTTGAGAACATATTTGCAGAAGTACTGGAACAAGTACAATCACCGACCACATCTGAAGAATCCTTCCATTTGAATAATCTTTTTGCTGAGCCAGAATATCAAGATAATCCATTAGCTCTAGTCATTTATCTGCCACCACTAGGACATCCACAAATGGCAGTAGCTTAGCCTACCTTTCCCTTTCTAATTCCTCCTTAGCAGGGTAATCAAAATTTGAAAAATATACCTTCAGCTACCCTGCCTAAATTCTATGGCCTTATTACTGAAGATCCAAAAACTTTTCTCTTTGAATTTGACATCCTTTGTCTAAGTTATGACTACACAATTGATGCCTATAAGCTAAAATTGTTTCCATCAACTCTCAAAGAAGCCGCTTTGAGATGGTTCATGAGTCTAGGTGCCAATGTTGTGATAGATTGGCCTACTATGAGTAACCTGTTCCTTAATAAATAGAAGGAATATTGCAGAGGCCATGATTTGAAAGGAGATGACATTTTTAAAATGTCACAAAAGGGGGATGAGACTTTGGAGGACTATGTTGCCCAATTCATGTTTAACCTACAGCGCAACACACAATATCAGCTGAATGAGGAGTCTCAAAAGCATCTTTTTTTGAAAGGAGTGCATGATAGGAGTATGGAAGCTTTAGACTTAATGTTTGGAGGTGACATTGCAGAAAAGATGTGGGCTAAAATCCGAAATATTTGTTTGAACTATTCCAGAGCAACAACAAAAAAAGGATGAGGTTTGAGGGACTTACTCCAAAAAACTCCTAGGGTAGGAGTATCTAAGACATAACTGTCAAACCTCTTGTTGAATTTCAAGTAAGACATCATTAATGATGTTGCTACACAATTGGATACCATGTAAGCACAAAGGAAGAAGGAGGATGCTCATAGTATGTTGGCAAAATATTTTCCCCCATTGCAAAGAAAAAAATGCAACTGCAGATGTAAATCTATTACTAGCTTGGAATCGCAGCATGTGCCTACTGAGTTCAAGGAAATTGATGAAGATAGGAAAGTCCTCTATGTTGCTCAAAGAAGGTCATGGGCTCCAAGATCAGGTATTCCTCAAGACCCACTCCATAATTATGGTGGTAATAGTCAATGGAAATAGTAACATGGTAATTATAATAATTGGTAGTAGCCCAACCAAGGTTGGCAACAGCCTAACCAAGGTTGGTACCAACCTCAGCAGGGTTGGCAGTAAACCTAGAACTGGCAGCAGCACCAACATTAACCAGCCTTGACTCAACCTCCTCAATAGCAAGCCTTCATGCCTCATGTAGCCAATACAGCCCCTCCAAAATAGCCATAGTTACTTGCATAACCTGCACCTTATCCTAATAGTGCAAAACCTTCAGCCTAGCAACAAAGTTATTCCATCACCCTAAATGATATCCATCTACGATCTGGAACAACGCTTGCCTCACCTCAGCAGCCCATTATAATAGAAATAGATGATACAAATATTGAGTCAGTTCAAGAACCTTCCACCTGTATATGAGCAATGTTAGTATGCTAATAGAAACCAAATTTAAATAAAGCTTCTACAAACTAAACAAAATTCATAAACTTCAAGATAGACTAAGATGAACTCTCAATTGAGAATATGAGCCATTAATGGACTCTCTCAATAAGAAGCTCTCTTTTTTAGTAGCTTTATCTAAATGGATAGGATGTATGCTCAATATGCTTCCAAAGGCCTCAATGGATGATTGTGGATTTTTAGTTTGGATAGATGGCTTTAGTATGGATTTGGCTCTCAAAATAGCATTATAACTTTACTTCATGGATTGTGTTATTTTGCAAAGGGGAAGGATCCAATTTATAGGCAAGAGGCTTGAGGGATTGAGGGCTAAGATGCAAGGATGGGAAAAAGCTCATGGAGGGCTCAGATTGCATGAGAAGAGAGCACATGGATTGTGCTTCCTTATAGCCAATCAAGGAGTGACACGTGTCACATGGTGAGAGGATGAAAGAAAGGGGAAGGATGAGTCAACAAAGGAGGCTCAAGGGATAAAATCTTCATAAAGACCCCCATAATGACTTGTAAGAGCAATAAAAGGGCTTGTAAGAGTCATTTATGACCTAGTGGACTTCATAAAGTTTTATGGTTGAGATATTTTGAAGGTGATGAGAGCAATTTCGACTTGGACTTGATTAGGAAGGTTTTAAACTTGTTTAGGCTTGTGCAAATGATTAGAGGATGGATTAGGATGGTTTAGGATTAGCTTAGGGATAGGCAAGTGGATGGCATTTAATGAGGGTGGGTGAAGGAGGAGATATTTGTTAACTTTGGCTTGGGTTAGTAAGTCTTAACCCATATTTAGGGAATGTGACAAGGTTAGGAAGGGATTTAGGATTAGGTTTAAAGACATCTTCTAGAAGAGTCTAGACTTTGGATGAGGATAAAGACTTTCTAGAATAGTCTAGAATTTCCTAGGATGAGGATGAAGACTTTCTAGAAGAGTCTAGAACTTCTTAGGATGAGGATAAATTAGATTTTTAGGAAATAACTAAAGTTTTATTTATTTCAAGGGTTTGGGTTGAGGAGATATTTATTAAAACTTTTTTAATAAACATGAGGATTAATATTTAATCTTAATTAAATATTTTGAGTTGGGATTAGGGGTAGGAAATGATGGGATTAGCCTTTAATCGAAATTAAAGAAGGATTAGAAGATTTTGGAAGAGGTTATTGGTCATAAGGAAATTGGCCAAGTTTTGGGCAAAAAATAAATTTTTTATTTATTTTGAGTTTTTTGGTCAATTTATTAATTAAATAATTAATAAATAAGGAAATAATGTTTAAATAAGATTTAAACATTTTTGGGAGGGATTCCTTAATTAAATATTTTTAATTAAGATAAAGGGATTTAATGGCATAAAAATTAATTAATTAATTAATAAATGATGATGTCATCAGGACTTTTTCAAAAAATAAAAATACTTTATTTTCTAAAGGTTTTTAGGTGTCTACATTTTGCCCCTCTTTGATGTGATGCCGCAAGTGGCATGGCATCAAAGATAAGAAAATAAGATGCCCAAGGCTAGAGCAGAAGAGGAGAGAATGGACTGTGAGATGCCCCCTCAAGAAGGCAACAGGGAGAGAAAGCGAGGCTCGATGGCTTCTTGAAAAATACAAGAATCTGGGATGAGCAAGGAGACTCATATTGGATTAAGATAAGAGGTTTAGTTAGCTCAAACTCTTACTATGAGAGAATGATAAAGGGAGAATCAGAGGCACAAGAGGAAGCAAGCTTAAGATCTCAGGGATTGCAGAGGATGAAGGAGCGGAGCACTATAAAAAAGAATCCAGGATAGGGAGATGGATGAGGGGATTATAAAGCTGATGCAACAAGATTTCAAAGAGTTAGATTGGCGGAAAATGGGTTTCAGAGATCCCTAGGACTAGGATTGTGGATCTCGAAAGATGAGGCTTGGTGGGTTGATTTGGATTGGTGGATCCCTAAGACTAGGATTGTGGATCCCTAAAGCTAAGAGTGATGAGTGATTTAAAGAGATACTCATGCATCAGTTGGGGTAGGAGAGATGGATGCTAGATATGGATGGGGGATAATGGAGATGAAGGAAAACCATTGAAGCTTTTTGAGCGGGGGGATACTTCAAAGAGAAGTACCACCATGTAGTTGAGCACTAGATTTGCTATAGGACTATTGGTTATTTGCCAAGGTTACCAAGAACATCAAGGCCTTTTCACCAACTGTCCAGAGGACTGACAAACTAACTCAAAACAAACACACAAGGATTGCCCCAGCATCACACATGAATCCTAGAGGAAGCAGCGTGGAAACGACACTGGAGAACCCACAAGTAGAAAAGAAAAACAAACGAAAGACCTGATCAAGACCTTACGCTCTAATTGCCCCATTCGCAGCATACCATGATATGGAAGATCGTGGCAACCTTGAGGAGGGAACAAGGAGATTGCTTGGAAAAGATACTTCAAGACCCAAAAGGGAAGATCCCAAATCAAAAGAAAGTGAAAATCCAAAAGAGAGCCATTTGCCAACGAGATGGGTAGGACAAGGTACTAACGGACCAAGATCAGACATGAGGAAAGCTATATCCTGCAAGGACCTATCGGAGAGCACCGAAGCTGGTGGATTTGGATGAGTGATGTGTCTAGCAAGCTGAACTAAGAAAGATAACACTTTGGTGACAGGAAATCTAGCTAAAGGATGCGTTGGAATAGCTAACCAAGATGTGTGATGGGTGCAAGATGCTGATCAAGGATGAATTGACATGAACGCTGGATAGATACAATGGTACTAAGCTAAAGAGGATGTACAAGCTGATGGACCAAGATATGTTACAAATGTACAAGTTTGTTCATGTTTTAGTTTTTGTGAGATGGAAATGTTTGTGAGGGATGGGATGTCTATAATAGGTGATAGGTGGATAGGTAGATGGTTTGCGAAAAGCTTAAGTGAAAATGGGGTTTTGTGTGTGCACGTGATAGTATACAAGCTAGGATATAGGATTATTTATAGGCTGGAATATGGTACAAACCTTGGACAAGATTCAAATAGACAAGGTATGGTACAAGATTTACAAGGTATAATACAAGCTTTGGTACAAGATTTACAAGCTATACAGGAGGTATTTACAAGCTTCATCAGATTTTGGATATTTGGTTGGAACACCAAGGGAACAAGCAAGTGTATCTTATGGGATGGTGGGTGAATGGATGAGGGATAGGATAGTGATAGATAATGGATTAGTCTTTAGTACACAATGCGCCTGAATTACCAGGTTTTCACCAAGGTATCTATCCAAGGTGCTTGAATTGCCGAGTTTTCACCATTGGACGCTTATTTCTCTTTACTATTTTTTTCTTTTGTATTTTTCAAAAGCTGGGTATACCAAGGATCTTCAAGCATAGAACTTCTTGAGATGAATGATGTTAGTAGGATCATTCAAGAGTTCTCCTTCTGGTGTAGATAGCTGATAAGCTCCGGAGCCAAAGGAAGCAGTGACAACATAAGGACCAAGCCATGTAGGTTCAAACTTGCCTTTCTTTTCTCGATCTACTTGGACTTTCATGTTTTCTTTGAGGACCATGTCACCTGGATGAAAGTATCGTGGAAGCACCTTCTTGTTGAAATTTCTTTTGAGATGAGTTTGATAGACTGTGAGATGATCATAGGCTTGTTGTTGCTTCTCGTCTAAGAGATCTAGCTGGGTGAGTCGAGCTACTCTATATTCTTCATCTGATATTTGCCCTTGCAAAGATATGCACAAGGAGGGAAGTTCAACCTCTATAGGTAGTACCGCTTCGACACCATAGACTAGGGAGTATGGAGTTGTGCCTGTGGATGTATGGAAGGAAGTTCAATAGGCCCATAGGGCTGGATTTATTTGTAGGTGCCAATAACGGCCGAAATCATTGACAACTTTCTTTAGAATTTTGAGGAGGGTTTTGTTAGTTGCCTCTACCTAGCCGTTACCTTGTGGGAAATATGGGCTATAAAAGCGGTGATGGATGCGGAGGGAAGTGCATAATTCTTCCATGTTGAGATTTTCAAAGTTACCTCCGTGGTCGGTGAAGATGGTGGATGGGATGCCAAAGCAGCAAACAATGTTGTACAAAATGAACTTAGAGACCTGAACTCCTGTAGCTGAGACTAGGGGGACTGCTTCCACCCATTTAGTGAAATAGTATGTAGCTATTATTATCCATTTATGTCCATCAAATGAGAGGGGTGTGATAGTTCCAACTAGATCAAGGCCCCAACAAGTGAAAGGCCAAGGTGGTGCAATAGGCTGTAGATCCTGTGCTGGAGCGTGCACAAGATTTGCATGCTGCTGACATGGGAGACACTTTCTGACAAAGTCACAAGAGTCTACTTCAATGGTAGGCCAATAGTAGCTTGCTCTAAGGATTTGTTGCGCTAGGACAATACCACTCGTGTGGGCACCGCAAAGTCCAGAGTGTACTTCCTTTAACACCATCGCGACCTCATTTTGGTCTAAACATCGAGAGAGAGTATTGTGATAACCTCGACGATATAGGGTATTGGCTATGATAACATAGCGGGATGATTTTCGGATGAGGTTCTAGCATTGGGTACGTGTGAGGTGAGGGGATATGATACCATCGTTAAGGTAAGCGTAAATCTCATGGTACCAAGGGGATTGGGGACCAACCAAGATACAAACACAGTTTGAATCCTCATTCGCATAGGCGGGTGTGAGGAGCTGCTCCACTAAAAACTCATACTGTGTAGCTGCTTGGGGAATTTCCAAGAGCGAGCCTATAGTAGCCATAGCATCTGCTGCTTTGTTTTGTATTCGAGGCACTTGTGTAAACTAAAGCTTTGTAAAATGTTGGGTTAGCTGATCAACTAGCTCTTTGTAGGGTAATAGCTTTTCATCTTTGGTTTGATATTCATTTAGAGCTTGCTTGATGATGAGCTGAAAGGTTTGGATCCTACACTCTGTACCCATAGAATTTATATCAGTCCAGATTGTAAAATTGTGAAACAACCTCAGCGTAGGATAAACCCAGCATTAAGGGATAATGTCAAAAATGAATTACAAAAGCTACTCAATGCTGGCTTCATATATCTTATTTTAGATAGCCAATGGGTGTCACCATTGGTTATTGTTCCCAAAAAGGGGGGGAAATGGTGAGTCCGCATAGATTACAAAGAACTTAACATGGCTAATAAAAAGGATCATTTTCCATTGCCTTTTGTCGATCAAGTTCTTGAATTTCTTGTAGGAAAAAATTAATTTTCATTCTTGGATGGGTTTAGTGGCTACAATCAAATCTAGATAGCACTAGAGGATCAGGAAAATACCACATTCACGTGTCCATGGGGAACATTTTCTTATGTTGTCCTACCATTTGGTTTATGCAATGCACCTGCAACTTTCCAAAGAGCTGTTAATAGCATTTTTTCTAACATATCTGCAGATTGTTTGGAAGTGTATATGGATGACTTCAACACATATGGACAAACATTTGAAGAAGCCAAGAAAAACTTGGACAAGGTTTTACAAAGATGCAAAGACTACAATTTGTCTTTAAACAGTGAAAAGTGCTTTATGATGATGCAAGGAGTGGTGTTGGGACACTTTATTTCCCCTAAAGGAATTGAAGTAGATCCAGCAAAAATAGAAGTCATACATAAATTGGTTATACCAACTAAATTGAAAGAAGTTAGGAGTTTTCTAGGACATGCAGGATATTATCAGCATTTTATCAAAGATTTCAGTCAAATTGCAACACCTTTATATAAATTGCTTCGAAAAGATGTAGAATTTGTATGGGATTCAGAGTGTACAAAAGCTTTGCTGCAGCTTAAGGAAGTCCTCTCAATAGCACCAGTGCTCTGAGAACCAAATTGGGAGTTACCTTTTCACATACACATAGATTCTTCAGATCATTCCATTGGAGCGATACTTGGCCAAAAGATAGATTCAATAGAACATGCAATTTAGTATATCAGCAAAAATATTGAAGGAGCCAAGTATAACTACACTGTGATAGAGAAAGAACTGCTTGCTATAATTTATGCTCTAAATAAATTTAGAAATTACATTACAAGATACCAAATATTTGTACATACAAATCACTCTGCTATCAAATATCTAATGAACAAGCCAGTAATCTCTAGAGGATTGGCTTGATGGTTGTTACTAATGCAAGAATTTGACATCACCATTATAGACAAACCAAGTAAAGCAAATGTTGTAGTTGATTTCTTGTCTCATCTTCAAACACCTGATGATCCTACAGCCATAGAAGATAGCTTTCCCGATGAACATCTCTTCCTTTTGTATGGACAAAACCCTTGGTATGCTGACATTGCCAACTATCTAACTACTAGAAAAAATCCTCCACATTTTTCTACAAAAGAAAAATGGCTTCTGGCAAAAAAGAGTTTTAATTTCTCATGGATCTCAAGATTCATGTTTTATACTGGACCAGACCAGGTAACACAAAGATGTCTCAGAGAGGATGAAACATATGATGTTCTTTGTGCTTGTCATGACGAGCCCTGTGGCGGTCACTTTGCTAACAAACGGACTGCATTAAAGATTCTAAATATAGGTTATTTTTGGCCTACACTTCACAAGGATGCAGCTCAATATACAAAAAAATGTGATAAATGTCAAAGAATGGGTCGACCAACAAAAATAGTTGAAATACCCCTGTAGCCACAGATAGTAGTAGAACCATTTGATAAATGGGGAATTGATTTTGTTGGCCCTATTGAACCACCATTAGAAGGGAAAAGTTACATACTAGTTTGCACTGATTATGTTACTAAGTGGGTCGAAGCAAAACCCATGAAGCATCCTCATGACAATAATGTTGCAAAGCTTTTGTATGAATGTATCTTTACCAGATTTGGTGTTCCAAGAGAATTACAGTTAGATCAAGGGCCTCAATTCACATCTAATTTGATAGCAGCACTCATGGAGGAGTATAAAATTTGACATGGAAAATCATCTCTGTATCATCCACAGGCCAATGGATAGGTAGAAGTGACAAATAGAAAGCTAGAAAATATTCTCACTAAAATAGTGTCTTTGCATCGCAAAGATTGGGCAGCTAAACTTCCTGAAGCCTTATGGGCGTACAGAACAACATGGAAATCCACTACTGGGTTTACGACTTTTCAACTCCTATATGGGAAAACAGTTATTATGCCTATTGAATTTGAATATAAAACTTTGCGGACAGCTTTGGAACTTGATATTACCCTTGTAGCACAACACAATCACATTTTGCATCTCAATGAGTTGGATGAATGGAAAAAATCAGCTCTTCATAACACAAAATTAATTCAGAGTCAAAGAAAGCAATGGCATGACAAATTCATTAAAGATAGAGAATTCTCTATTGGTGATTGGGTGCTCCTGTATGATTCATGATATCAGCATCACCAAGGCAAATTTCAGACTCGATGGCTTGGTCCCTATGAAATCATTGCAATTTTTAACAATGGAGCAATTCAACTGTCAAAAATTGATCTGGTCAAATTCAAACTCTTGGTTAATGGGCATCGCCTGAAGTTATTTCATAAACCAGCAACCCAGGGAGAATTTCTTCAACAATTCACCACAATAGAAAAATCTCTTCCTATAGCCACGTCGTCTGAGTCTCCCACTCAGATGCC
The DNA here is from genome assembly GCA_028749045.1 of Cupressus sempervirens. Classification (NCBI taxonomy): domain Eukaryota; kingdom Viridiplantae; phylum Streptophyta; class Pinopsida; order Cupressales; family Cupressaceae; genus Cupressus; species Cupressus sempervirens. The sequence continues at coordinate 140,943,358 of CM053785.1, read as the reverse complement.
TGTAGCCCCTTGAATTTATTCTCAAGGCCTTCATAATAATAAAAATTTCACTCATGCAAAAATTCATTCCTTTTCCACCTCATTCCATCTCATCTTCTTGTCTTTCCATCATCACGCCGTCTCACTTTCTTTCTCTCATACGGAAATATTTGGACCATCCTTCCTATCGCACCTTAGGTCAGTCACACTCGACCCCTTTGCATTTATTTAATTTATTATTTATTTAGAAAAGAATGTTTTTTCAATTTTTGGAGTTTGCAATCTTTACGATCTGGTGGGACCCAATCTCTGCTAGGTTGGGGGGTCAAAAAATTGTAATCATGAATCCAAATCAAGGAAACCTCAAGTTGGCATGTAGGATGTATGGGGAAGGGTCATTTCAGTAATAAGTTGGAACTCCTTTGTACTTCTAAAATGTGGGAAATAATATAAAGAATGCTAACCATTAAATCATGATTTCACATAACCCCTCATTAATATAGCATATGTTTTTGAGCACGATCTTTATCCTCATTATGGTTTGGTGATTAAAATGCCATCATGAAGTACTGAAGGATGAGATGTTTGGAAAGTATTGAAGTATTTCAATTTCCTTTTGAAACCCCTGTAGCTATCACCACCCATACTCTCAAAATCACTTGCAGTGAATTTTCCTGTAATAGCATTTTTTTTTTCAAAAAAATATGGGTGGAGAATCTCAACGACATGAACCAGCAGACCACAGAGTCTTACTGGCAGACCCAGCAACATGTAGTTTGTTTCAACAACGAGGTTGGTTGGCTTATTGTCTCAGTTTGAAGTAGTTTGATCATGAAATTGCACTCCAATTTCATAATACATTGAGGGATGGATATGCAACTATTAAGGGCATTCGAATAGAATTCACCGAAGAAGTGGTGGCAAAAACTTTTGGGTTGCCCACAAATGGAGAACATTGAACAGAGGACATGGATGCACGACAAGCAAAAGAGAAATTCTCAGTACCTGGAGATCCTCAGCTGGAGGAAGAAAAAAAGAAAGGTACATTACAATTATCTCTCCCTCTATAATTCATCCAGCCTGCTGAATTTATCATAAGATATTTTACCTGTGAAGGAAGGTATTCCTATTTGCATGTTGTTCATTTCAAAACTTTGAGTGGTTTGCGGTATGGTGATTGTCTTGTAAATCTCTCGAGTTTCCTTTATAATATTATCAAAAGGCAAGCTACCTATGCACAGCAAGGAAAAACCCAGTCGGTATCCCACCATTTCTTGATTAGGGCTATAATTGAAAAGGAGTTGACTAGGCAGCACTTGGGAACATGGGATGATTTTGTAAAACTAAGGATAGAGGGACCTAAAAGGGGTGGACCTAAAGGACAAGGAGTGGGGACAAGAGAGAAAATTTTTGTAGGAGTCTAGAAAGTAGTATATAGAACGGCTCAACCAGCTTTGGCTTTTTCTTCTGTACCTAAAACTGTAAAAAAGAAAATTCCAGCCACAGAAGCCTCAACTTCTAGGAAGAGAAAATCACGCATAGTTTTTGCAGAGGAAGGTTCAAAAGAAGTATCTCTAGTATCACAAGAACTTGCACTTAACCTGAATAAAGGAAAATCGGTCGATAAGGGCAAGAAACCAATTTCTAACCCCAAGTTCTAATCCACCAAGAGTCACTAGAATGTCTGGGGTAAATTTGAGAACTAAACCTTTTGTGCGACCTATTGAGCCTCCTATACCACCTATTGATGTTGAAACTCCAGTACCTGCACTTGCATAGTCACCAGAGCACACAACACCTACTCTTGAACATGAAAATGATCTTGAGAAAATTTTGGCAAAGCTAAATAGCCCTATTAATGTTGATAGTGACACAGAGTCCTCAGAGGAAATAGTGTCTAGTTTTGAATAGCTAGCAGAGGAAACAAATAATCTACCACCAGAGGAATATCCATCTGTTGCACAAGAAATGGTTCAGGAAATTATTGAAACATTTCAAGTTAAAATGACTATTGCACCGTATCCTGCAGTCGTTGCCCCTTCAAAAAAAAATTGATAACACTGTTGCCTGTCAAAATAAAAGCTTTATTAAACATCAACATTCTCAGGATGACAGCACTACTGACCACCATCATCCTGAGCACCACCTTGAAGATTATAAACCTATTTTCCATCGTCATACACCATCAAAAATTTCTACTCTGTTAATAGCTAGCTTTAGTTTGTACCAACAATTTCAATGGGAAAAAGAAAACTGGGACCTAGAAAGGAAGCAATTGCTCAGAACTATCAAGGAACAAGCACAACAAATTGAAGAGAAGGATAGTGAGATTATGGTCCTATAGCAATGTGTCATGAAGATTACAGAGCTCATTCAAGAGCTTGTAAATTGCAAGTCCCCATCTCCAGTTTACACACTGTTCCTAAAGGAGAAAATGATTAATTTTCAATTGTCTCAAATTACTTAGGGGTTGAACCCTTCCTTACACACTCCCTAGGAATTCTATGCAGCATTCAAATCAATTATGATGACTCTATAGAATCTCCTCTATGAGTTATATGTTCATAATTTTATTGTTCCAGATGATAAAGATTGGAATTCATTGTTATATGTGGGAGATGTAAAGTTTAGGGTCGTTATGTCATGGATGTAGAATGAGATTAGTCAAGAGAACCAAGCTGCTCCTTATAGGGAAAAGGAAATGTTTGAACCATTGTACATTTGGCCAAAGGTACAAAACACTCATAGAGTATTCTTCGATTGGCTTTTTGTTAATAATAATCAAAGTGTTGCTACCAAAATTCACCCTATCTACAAACAAGCATTTCTGGATTGGGAGCAACATTGTTCTGCAAATGCCCCTAATGCTATACAAGTCTCCCTTCAAAGATGGATTCGATTTCCAAAAGATCTAAAAACAAGGGAGTTGCACTCTCCCCAAAATCTAGAGTTGGCCATCAGCAGGATGCCCAGGTATCTGATGTTAGGTAAAAGTCAAAAAAATTATTGGGTGCCTCTTCGTTTCCAACCACCAATACTCTTGCATCCTATGCTTGGGAAGTATGATTCATCTGCCGAATATAACATGATTGCTGAAGAACAGAAATGGGAAAGGTTGAAACAAAATCATGGATATTTTAATTACAGAGCTCATGAATCAGGGGAGAAAATTGCCAATGATCTTAGGCTGCGGATGAGGATCAGAAACCTATAGATGCTAAAGGGACCAGCCTCAGGAAGGTTGGGGGGAAAAATGATGACATGAAGAAATAGAAGTCTTATTAGCCCTTTTTGTGAACATTTGTCTATAACATACTGAACTTTATTATCTTTTAGTATAAATGTTTTTGAACTTTTGATGTATAACGTATGGACATAGGGCATAAAATGATAATAGGAATTGTATCTAAAAAGGGGTTCATTTTGTGATAAAAATCTTTCTTCATGAATGTTTGATATGGGTAGATCTTCCTACAGCTAAAGAGATTGCAAAAACTATTAGTTGAATAATTAATGCCTTTTCTTTATAAACTAATAAATGAAAATAAATGTTTGCAGAAAGTCTTGTGTGTATTAAATGTTGATCGCAGGGATACAAACTGAGAGGGAGTTAATAAAAAACAAATTGCGAGGGAATAGCGCTAAGGCATTGATGGTATTAAAGAGAAGCATTATGACACTATTGTAGTTGGAAGACTTGGCGGAAGAGTTAGAAGGGACCTATTTTAATGAATAACAAAGTGGGACCTGATAAAGCAGTTGAGCAAGGAAGCAAGCATCAAAGCGATTAGTTAAACATGCAACATACAATACCTGGATTCCTAGAAGCTATTTAAAGACAGATAAAAGAGCAGATCTAGCATTTGTTATGATCTATATTTATGGGGAATTTAAGGGATAATTAATGTCTTTACAAATTGCATGTTTGCAGTCTTAAGTTGTAACTGACTTTCCTTCATGAGGAAGTCGTAGTTTTAGGATTTTTTTGTTCTTCCTTCCTTTTAAATAAGACCTCGTATGTATCTATGAGGTTAAGTAGTGAGTAGACAGACAGAGTCGAGAGACATCTTGTTGTTCTCCCTAAGTTATTGTAAAACTACATATTTGAATGAATACATGCCTGTGCTGAGTTTCTACACTTTTATCTAAGCTTGTCTTCCCTTCATTCTTCCATGGGGGCCCATGTGGAAGGTGGAGTTTACTTTAGTAAGTAGGAATTAGACTCAGTTTTCTAAGTTCAAATTAGAACTGTTGTTCCTGCAGCCACTAAAAATAGAACCAGTCACTGTTCCTGCAGCAGTAGGTGCATAGATGTATGGTTAAATAATTAGAATTTCCATCCAAGTATTTGATAGTTGTCTTTCCTTTGGATAAACTAGATTTCCTTAATGGTTATTGCATTCAAGGTAGTAGTGACTTTTAGCGAAAACTAGAGCATATACTTTGCAGACATCATCTCAAGTTCACACTCTCGGATTGACATTTAATGAAAATCAACATAGTACTTTGGTAGTAAGGGATGTCCAATCCTGCAACTAAAAAGGTGTTATATTGATTAGATAGGGGGCACAATTTTCCAAAGGTAAATCACTTACCCCCTAACTAACCCATCCCATCAAAGCTAAATCACTTACCCCCTAACCCCCCTTTTAAGCTAATCATAATCCCCCTCCTAAGCATGTGCATAACTTTAAGCAAGCGTTAAGACTTGCTAACCCAAGCCAAAGTCAACAAACTCAATCACACCTCTTACATCCCCAAAATGTCTTTTATACCTCCCTTAATAACTCTTAAATGTCTCTTACATACTCAACCTCCCTCTTTACTCCCTTGACCAAATCTTATCCTATTCTCTCACACTTATCCTCCTTATGACAAGTGTCACTTCCCTATTGGTGTTAAACAAGCATAATCCATGTGCTCTCTTCTCCTTGCATCCTAGCCCTCCCTCACCATTTTTTCATCTTTGCATCTTGACCATCCATCTCTCTACCCTTTGGCCTATAAATGAAACCCTCTTCCTTCACAAAAATAATCCACCTTTCATGCAATGTTATAATGTTATTTTGAAAGCTTGAAAACTACCAAAATACCATTATAATGTTGAAATACCTCCATGAATCCATTGTTGAAACCACCCTTCATGCACACCATCCATCCACTTGAGGCTTGAGCATAATTGTGAGCACACATATCTATCTATCAAGGACAAAGTCATTTCATTATGTGTTATACCATTAGGAGCCTACCATTCTTGGTTTGCTTCCTTTTGTGGTGATAACAATCAGTCCTATCATAAGTGTTTTCTATTTTTATTATTAAGAATGCTTTTAATAAATTAGTTTTCAATTTTCAATACTAGATAAGAATCTCGCGTTCCTGCAGATATATCTTCTCGTGGGATCATAGCTTTGACTCTTGCCCACCTTTGACCTGTTGACCACATTCCTACACGCACATTCCTGAGCTAACTTAACCTAGTGATCCTATAGACCCTTGTTCCCATGAGATCATGTTTTTCCCCTTTCCTCCCCCAGTCAACCCAACCTCATCCCTGTGTTGACCCCTCCTACTGCAGGATTGTGTTCCCACAAAAATATTCGCGTTATTTCTGGCTGTAACTCGATCCTACAGAGTTACCTGCAATCCTGTGTATAATCCCCTCCCGAGATCATGTTCCTACAAAAAATTGAATCAAACAATAAAATTTTCCTTTGACTAAGCTATTTTTTTGGGATCATGATCTCACCGATCTCGCATGCATTTTTGTCAGAGCCGTGTCCACGGGATTGCATTTTTTTATTTATGAGAATGCTCTAACTAATGCGAAAAAAAAATTACAATGAGGTTTTTGACCCTACTGATCAATTAGGTGTCTATCATACTTGTACTCAATGCACTATATTAGCTTGATGCTCTGGTCATCCCATAGCCGACATCATAAACTCCAACTCAGAGCTCCTGGTAGCTATATCTCCTCATCAATCTGAAAGTAAAATGACCCCTTCTAGCCCTCTTCAGCCACTTATAAGTCCCCTGATGCCCTAGCTACCTTTATAGGTCTTCCAACAATCCCCCTTCTTTTTCCTCCCCTTTTTTCTCCTTTTTACCTATTTTGCCCTCTTCAATGTCCTCCTAGCCCTCGCCAACTTAATGAAATTTTTCAAGAAGCTATCGTGCCTCATTTTCTTTCCCTTCCACCTTCTTGAGGAGGATCACATAGTCTATTCTCTCCTCTTCTACTCAAAATTGGGGCAACCATGTTGCTTTAAAAAGTCTTCTCTGTGTCGTCGATATTTTAACTTTTTTGAAATAATGTTGTTTCAACACTATGTCAAAGAGTGGCAAAATGTAGACACCTAAATCTGATTACATCACTAGGTAATCATATTTAGTCATCTACTAGAACATTATTGATTAAATATTTATTATTTAATTAATTAATCGTCATCCCCTAGGTAATTAATTAATTTAATTAACTATAGTCCAATTGATAAAATTAAATGATCAACTAAAATCAATTTATCAATTAAATCTCTATTCCTCTATTTTGTTGATTAAATCCTCAAATCTATTCAATTTAGTTCCATATTCACATTTTATTGAATAAATTATTTAATAAAATACCTAAAATCCTAAAAGCATTCCTAAAACCCTATCCTAACCCCTAATCTAACCCGTTCACCCATACTAACCTCACTTAGCCACCTAACTAACCCATCCCATCAAAGCTAAACCACTTCCCCTATAAACCCCTTTCTAAGCTAATCCTAATCCCCCTCCTAAAAATGTGCACAACTTTAAACAAGGGTTAAGACTTGCTAACCCAAGCCAAAGTCAACAAACTCAACCACATCTCTTACACCTCCCTTTATGACTCTTACATCTCGTACACTTCCCTTTATGACTCTTACATGCCTCTTACATACTCAACCTCCCTCTTTACTCCCTTGACCAACCCTTATCCTATCCTCTCACACTCATCCTCCTTGTGACAAGTGTCATCTCCCTATTGGTGCTAAACAAGCACAATCCATGTGCTCCCTTTTGAGTGCATCTTGACCCTCCCTCACCATCTTACCATCCTTACATTCTGACCATCCATCTCTCTATCCCTTGGCCTATAAATGAAACCTACCCCCTTCACAAATATAATCCATCTTTCATGCAATGTTATAATGCTATTTTGAGAGCTTGAAAACTACCAAAATACCATTATAATGCAGAAATACCTCCATGACTCCATTGTTGAAACCATCCCCTATGCACACCATCCATCCACTTGAAGCTTGAGCACAATTTTGAGCACACATATCTACTTATCAAGCACAAATCTAATTCACCAAGGGTTATGCCATAAGGAGCCTACCATTCTTTGTTTGCCTCCTTTCTTGGTGATAACCTTCATCCTATCATAAGTGTTTTCCATTTTTAGTATTAAGAATGCTTTTAATAGATTAGTTTCAATTTGTAATACTAGAAAATATGTGATACACCTCAAACCTAGCATTGAGTTGCACAAGCCTATCATCTTCTTGTCCAGACACTACAATTCCAAATTTCATCATTTTTGAAGTCATTCCAAAAATCTATTTGCTACCAACGTCATCAACCTTGAGTATTATTAGTGCACCAGTATGCTCTATAGTGGATATTTCTTGCATTCTGGTTTTGTCTATTTTTTCAATTGACCAAATTACTAGGGCCTAGTGGTCATCACTAAATTTGACTCCCCTGTGGGCCTGCAATACCTCTTCCTCAGTTTTATACTGTACATCCTTTTGTTTTCTTATTGAATCAAAAATTATTGCATTGACTATGTCCCACTCTAGTAAAATGAGGACCCCTAATTGCTTAACTAATTGCCTCCTGGCCTCAGGTGTAAATTGGGCAAAATCACTCAAAAACTTACATTTTACCTCTTCCTTGATAACAGAGTTTGGTTTATCGGGTTGCTCTTCTTTTATTTTCTCACATGTTTTTTCAAAATTTCCTATATTCAATCTCCACAAAAATTGTGCAAAAGCTCTAGATTTGATAAAATTTTCATCATTAATAAATTTGTTAGAAGATTGAGCAACAATTGGGTCTATCTCCCTACCTTGATAGTCAACAATTGTAAGGTCCAAGGAGGTATAGGAGGCTCTTGAGGTACTCCACTCTCTAAATCTATGGTAGTAACAATAACATCGCCTTCTCCACCAATTTGTTGTAGCTGCTCCCTTAAAGATGCTTCATCATCTATTTGAATTGGGGTTTTTTTGGGGAGTATTGTTCTACATGGGAGGAAGATCCTTGCTCCAACTTTTTTCTCTTTGGGACACTAGCTATAGATGGGCTATCTAGCCTTGGTCTTCCCTGAGGGGGAACCTATTGTTCATGTTGTACCATCACATATCCTGCCCTCTTCTACAAAGTATATTGACTAGGAGCCACTATGTTTCTACTATTTATTCTTCTCTATACTTTTGTAGCTCTATCTGGATAAGTTTTGGCATATGTAGCCTTCTTCTCATTCATTGTTTGTATTATTATAGAAAAATTGCTCACCAATGCTTGCATTTTAGCTCCCCAATATTTTTTATCTTTCAGAGGGTCATAATTAGAGTCAAAAGCATTGATGAATTCCAAAGTTTTACTAAACACTATCCATTTTTCTTTCCTCAATTCTTGTTCCTATAAAGAGAAAATGTTTCTAATAATGTCTTTAGGAAAATAAACTTGTTGTGTCATGTGGGTACCTTTTTTCCTTTCTCTTAAAAGATCACAAAATCCTTCTAGATCAATAAATCTTGCATGGGACTCTGCCATGTTATACTTATCTAGGAATAAATTGAGGTGTTTCCATGCCTTTCTTACAAGAACAAAATCATGTACTATAGTAACAACTAGGAAGAAAGTACCTTTCTTGGGCATATCTCTTTCATCAATGGTCCCAATCTATCATAACAACTCTACTATCCCTATCTTCAGAGGCACGTGGAATGGTAGCACATGAGGCTTCCCCAAAAATCCATATACTCTAATCACTGTTGAAACATTGTATGGGATTATATCCCCCCAGTTATGACTAACCAAAAGCCCTTTTGCATGGTCCTTGGGTCTAATCAATTCTAGTAGTGATTGTGGAATCCTAGGGCTATCTCCTCTCAAGAGCAATCTAAGCTTGGATGCAAAATATCTATCAAACCTCGCAAAACTGGCATCTCTAGCCTCTGAGGTCATGTCAACACTCCATAGCTAAATTGGATTCTTCTCTCCATCTTTGGTTACTTCCAACTCCATACCCTCAGAGAAGTACGTAACCCCTTTATATAGACATACACACATGAACAATGAGTACCAACAAAATGGTTTGTTTACTTTCCCTTGGGATATCCCCACCAAACCATTGTGAATTTCTCGTGCAAGGAAAGTAGCAAAATCAAGAATAGTGGTCATCTTGAATTGTAGAGTCTGAGCCGTGATCAAAACAATTGAGCCAGGATTTGTTCTGCTTCATCCATCCCAAAAATCTTATAGAGAGAAAAACATAATGCTTGAACCCTAAGATTAAAATGTCTTCTCATTAACGATGCTGGTAGTGATCACAAACAATGTACCAATCTTGGCAGCATGCTCTTACAATGGCCCTATCCTTAATTATATCCTATGTGCATCATACCTTGCTTGAAGGTCATCCATGTCAATGATTTCATGCATAGTATGGTTAGGATTGAGGTTGAAAACCTCTCTAATCAATTCAAGAAAAACCTTAAAAAGGTTTACTCTAGCATGGTTCTTTACCCACCCCATAATAGGATCATACTTCTTAGCTAGATCAATCAGTAGATCACTATCGAAGAAAACTGCAGGGACTATTAATTTTTCAATGTCAAATTCCCAAATATTGCTCATAGGGTATCAAGTTTTTGATCTGAAAACCATTTCTTAAACAACTCTAATCCTCCCATAGAGACTTGGGCATCTCTTACCCAATCAGCCTTATCATAGGAACCCTCTGCTACAACTACCCTAGGGTTCTTTGAAATGAGCTCTCTCCCCTTAGTTATTTCATTTATGGACAAAGGGAATTATTCTAGAAAGTCATCATGCACAGATCTCTTAAGGTAATTAGTGTGTCTCATAAATTCTTTTCATGGAGGCATTTTGAAAAACCCTAAGACTTATGTAACAGCAGATGCTTGATTTTCAAGAGTTGCAGAGTACTTACCCACTAAAATTGTGCTTCTTCTCTATGTGATTTTTTCTATAATTCACTAGATCACCTGATAGAATTTATATGCCCTAGCTCTAGAATTTCTTTATGCTTTGATAACTTTTTGCACTTTGGTGGTTCAATAATGGTGAAATTGCAAAATATATCCTAGCATTGAAATCACACAAATGAACTCTAAACCATATTAACTTTAAGGAGCTATTATTTCCAATCCAGATTTGAATCTTATCCATCGATTTCATCAGATCAAATGGCTTTAATTCAAAAAAGCAACAAGCTTTATGACTTTAAAAAATATGGCTACATGTCGATCAGGTGCTTCCCTGCATTGCTTAAGTTTCTTGCATTTCAAAAATGTGAGGATGCATCGGCTATCAATCTTTCTCCAAATCAATGGTCAAGAGAAATAAAACATTTTTGTAGCAACAAGTACAAGGCATGACATAACTGGCACAATAAATCTTCCACCCTAGTAGATATTAACCCATTTTGGTAGTAGTTGGCCCCACTGTGCCACACGTCGCATTAGCACATGCCTACATTACTTAAAACCCTTACAGCTTGAAATTGTGGGCAAGTGCTAGTCGTCGATCTATGAAAAATTAATGGTGGCATGATTGATATCCTATTAATAGCTTGAGATGAAGATGATGATGTCGCATGGGACACATGTCATCACGATGCTTTCTCATATTATTTATCTGTCATGCAACTTCACCAAGAAGGAAAGCGCTATCCATTGATCAAGAAAAGATCAATGATCATAAAAATTTGTAAACCTATAATGCCCAATCAGCTATATTGACCAATAGGAACTCTCCATGTGAACTAGTGCCTTCTAACAAAATTCCATGCAAGTGGGTCTCATTCTATCTTTTGAGGAAGTGAGTTCTTGACATCACCTTTGCCATGCATCAAGCTAGCACTTCCCTTCTTTATTTAATCAGTGAGTATTTTTCTTATGTGGGTAACTGTGAGTTGTCAATCTCTGTAAGATCAATGGTAGTATAGCTTAAATCCTTTTTGCAGTCTAAGATGGAGGAACTAACATCATCATGGACACATGTCTGCATGGCACTTACCTACTTTCCTTAAACTTCTTGTAGGTTGATTATGCGGGCAAGCGCCCTTCGTCGATCTAACCAAGATCAACGGTGGGTCTAAATCTTTGTCCTTTATGGTTCCATCACCCAATTTGACCAATAGGAGAATTTTTTTAAATCCTTGTGGTCTAACAAATATGATTGCCATATTAATTGTTAGAGTTTCCACACCGATGAGATCATCACTTCCAGCTAGGCACACGTGTCATATTCAACCAATGAATGTGCTTGAAACTTTATGTACTTACAGCAAAGCATGACTTTGTAATCTCCTTAGAACCTAGTCCCACTTGGCAATGTGGTGCAAGGGCACTTGCCTGCATTATTTAAAGGTCAAATAGTTTCTTATTGCAGGTAAGTGTTAGCCACTCATCTTCAAAGGATCTACGGTCATGAATATTCAATGCATCTTTGGCAAACAACCCTTCTGAATGGCCTAGCTAGCAATACACATCAACATCTTCTTTACAACTTGGCATAATGCAGCACCAACCCTTCATACTTGGTCCCACTATGCTACGTGTCAAAATAGCATTTTCCCGCATTATTTATCTATTGAGCAACTTGAAAAGTGGGCATGTGCTTACCATGGATCTCACACAAATCAACGATCATGAAATCATGCACTTTTATAACATCATGCCATCTGAACTAACCAATGGAATACTTCCTTTTAGTCTAACTCACCTGACAACTGCCATGGAAGACACACTAGTATTACCCTCTAAAAAGGCGGGCCCATGATGCCACTCCTCACAAAGGTGCATGCATGCATTGTTTATTTTTCATGCATTTTGGAAATGTAGGGAAGCGCTAGCCTTTGATTTTAACAAGATCAATGGTGCATCAAAATTTGTGGTGCATTGAAGTTCTATCATCAGCAGGAGCTACATGGCACAAAGGCACATGCCTACTTTAGTTTAAAACCCTACATTTCAATGTTGCAGGTATACGCCATCCATTGATCTTCCATAGATCGATGGTTGTGTTGGTGTTTTGAAACTACTGAACACAATGCTTAATACCAAACTGATATTACTCATACAACCTAAGGATTAGCCAATTCCTATTAACAATTACATGTGCAAACCATTTGGACCCAACTTGGACAAAACCAAGGAAGGTTTTCTACTCTTTAGGGTCTATAAAACCAAGGTGGGTGCACCCAGGGGATGATTCACTTTGAATGCTATTATATGAGAACTATATTAGTTTCATTCTTATTCTCATCTTCAACTCTTAAACACATACCTAATTTTGACATTTTAAATGAAATACATCCCATACAGTAGATTTGGTCATAAATTCTTCTGTAGATTTGCAAGTATTATCAACAATAGTGGCTAACTAAGGTTAGAACATTTCTTCCAAACAAGTTTTGACCCTCTTGGAAAATCTTCAAGAAAAGAAAGTAAAATTTATTGTGACTTTAGACTTGATACTCAAAATTAGATCAGTGCCTATTCCATTGGGATTAAGAGTCTACTGTAAATTTATGGATCTGATTTTTTGCCTTACAACAAATATTATCAGCAATTCTCACTTGAATTCATCCTTACAGACATCCTTTCTATTACCATAGCAATCTCATCAAATTCATCAAAGCTTTTACTTAATTCATTGAATTAATAGCAATGATGAACTAACATACAACCTAAATGAATTGCATTCAATTGCACTAGCTTCCCTCACACAATCTCAAAATAACTAGGTAACAATAAAGGAGACAAAATTTAGAAAGAACTAATATGGGGATGGCTAAAAATTTGTATTAATTTCTTTGAATATTGTATATAATTGCAAAAACTTAGAATGACTTTAGAAAGAGGCACAAAGATCATTCCATATTGATGTATTCTCAAAAAATATGTAGAGAAAACATATCATAAAGTTGCTCCAAGACTAGATCGAAAATATCCTAAGTGTAATACTAAAATGCATTAGAAATCAGACCCTTCTCTAGCCGTGGAATCTCACTTATATAATGTGAGATGCGACAAGCTTTAGGCATAGAGAACTGAAAGGTGTCTATTACAAGAGATATTTACATAAACCTATCACAAAAAGACAAAATTATGAGTAATAGAAAGATTTATACATCAAACATTCTTTTTGTGGGTCCCTTTCGATTACATCCTTTTATACTGCTAATTTTCTAATTGGTTGCTATTCTAATTCTTCTATGTATATATGAAATCTATTCTAATGATTTTAGATTAATCTCAACCCATGGGTTTTCACTATCTTCATCCTGTACTATCAAAGTTACTTTTACTTTTCCCCTTTTCTTGATTGTGTCAACATCTTGAAGTTCTGGGCCTACAAGGGAAATTGATTGGTCACCTTTATTTTCTTCTTCTTGTTGGCCTTGTGTGGTGGCATCAATGATTTGAATCTCATCATCCTGCACCTCATCACTATTAGTTTCAACTTCTTCAAACTGCTCACCAAAAGTAATATCTATTATCCATGTGTCAACTTGTGCATCATCTGGCCAATTGAATTGCAGAATATCATTTTTCTTCTTAAGTATATACTCAACCTCATTATCAATAATAACAAATTCTTGTTTCAAAGAATCAAAAAATAACTAGACTTTCACCCATTCCTCTATTGTGGTGGCCCACCAAGCATGCCCTTTTTCATTTATAACCTTATTCATCCTCAAATAGAACAGGTCATCCAATTCCTTAGCCCATTCATCCTTATTCTTCAATTTATTTGTTCTATCCACGGCACAAGGAAAGAAATAAAATTTTTTATTCTTGTATTTGCTTAAATAAGAAACAACCTTTAGTTGCAAAGCAACTCTTCTGTTATCAAAATTTGATGGATCATTAGAAATATCATATGTCTTTTCAATATGGTCATGAGAAGACCTTATAACAAAATAACATAAAAAGGTAATTTCTTTCTTTCTCTTTCCCCACTTATTAAGAATAGGCTTTAGGGCTTCATCATGGGTTTTCAATTCCTATCATATACTTATTACTTTTGCCAACTGGTCATAAAATAGGGGCCATTCAATTTTATCTACTAGGTACATTAGAGCCTTCCTAAGTTTATCCTCATATTGCACTTCCATCTCCACATGTAATGCCCAAAGTTCACTTTTTTCTTCCTCAAAATTTTCTACTATATAATATTGAGGCCTCTATGGGGTTTCTAGCATTTCTATAAGAGAAGTGGATTTGGAAGGCTCCACTAGAGGGTGAGGATATGTTATTCTAGGTCTTGTAGACCTCCCCATTAATTTATTCTCAAGTTCAGTCCTCCTTTGAACTTCCTTATTGTAGGCTTCTAGAATTGTTTCATACTTTGTAATTCAAACATGGCCCTTTCTTCCTTTTTAGCAATGGCCAAAATAAATTGAGATGAATCTACATTCGAATGTGTAGCCTATACATGGGAAGTATCATCTACTCTTCCTACAATGATATTTCCCATCAATCTAGACTCATCTGGCTATGATGGGGTAGCTCTTGATCCCTTCCTTAAAGACCATATAACCAGAGTAGCCTAGTCTTCACTGAATACAATTCCTGTGAATTCCTTCTTATTCGTATCTTGGAAATTCAACTTATTTGAAATAGAATTAAAAATCAATGCATCTGCAATATCCCAGTTGGGTAATAATAAAATACTTGAGACCTTTACCATTTGCCTCCCCTCTTCAGGGGTTATGTTTTGGAACTCTTGAATCATTTGTTCCTTTATTTGATTTTTTAGGGCTACCTCCTCTAGCTCAGGATGTTTTGTTCTCAACTTGTTGCATCTTTCTTCAAATTTTCTCATGTTAGTTCTCCATGCAAATTGGCAAAAAGCCCTAGATTTGACAAAGTTGTCATTTGATAAAAATTGTTGACTTGCTTGTTCTAGTACAAGGTCTAATTCCCTTCCTTTGTAATCTAAAATTGTCAACTCAAAACTTGGCACTAAAGGCTCCTAGGGGTCTCCTTCATCTATTTCTGATTGTGTAACAAAAACTCCCCCTTATGATCCCAATTGTTCAATTTTCTCTTCAGTGAGTTGTTCCTCTTCAATTTTCATAGGGGTCTATGAGGGTGAGTATTCCTCAACATGAGGATCCTCTTCCCTTATTATTTTTCACCTTTTTAGGGAGGGTTCAGGAGGCCTCTCTTCCAAGACATCACTAGTGGACTCAATTATTTTTTTGTCTTTGTCCACAATGGTCCTTTTATTTTGAATAACAGCATACCTTTTCCTTTTTTGGATAGTTAATTGACTTGCCCCTATATTGGGAGTAAAATCCAGTCTTCTCATTACTTCCCTGGCCTTATCTAGGTAAAATCTAATAAAGAATTGCTTGTTTTCATTATTTCATAAAAGGTATTCATTAGTTTATTTATATTATCTACATTTGTAACAGCATTGTCCGAAGGACTATAATCTGCATCAAAATAATGAATGAAATCCAAAACTTTAGAGAAGACACTACACTTTGCCTTTCTAGTCTCCTGCTCTTGTAAGGAGTATTCATTCCTTATTATGGCTTCAAGAAAATAGAATTCATGCTCAATTTTACCAAGCTTAATTCTGTGTCTCAAAGCAAAATGATAAAATACCTCAAAATCACAAAAACGAGGGTGAGAAATAGCCATCTTGTAAGGATCCAAAATTTTGTTCAGAGAAAGCCAACCCCTTTTTGTGATTACAAAATGATGGGGCACTATGCAAGTGGGGGATATTGACCCTCTTGATCTTTTCAAAAAAAAGGTTTACTCTACTCCTCCCAACTATCACAAAAATTTAGCTACTCCTACCTTCAAGGGCACTTGGTAGGGTATTACATGAGGGCTTCCTTTAAAACCATAAATTATAAACACAGTAGAAACAGAGTATGGGATGATATCTCTCCAATTATGTGAAACTTTCAAACCATTGGGATTGTCCATAGGCCTAATGAGACCCATTAGTGCCTTAGGGATTCTAGGATTGTCACTCAATAAGAGGCATCTTAGCTTGGAAGCCAAATACCTATCAAACTTGACAAAGCTAGCCTTCTCTACATCCCAAGTCATATTTGCACTCCATAATTGGATTGGCAGTGCTTCTCCATTTTCTTCTCTATTTAACTCCATTTCTTTACCAAAATATGTTTCTCCCTTAAACAAAAACATATGCATCAACAAAGAATAATGGCCAAAAAAAAATTCCACCTTGCCCTTAGCAATCCCAATCAGTCCATTGTGAATTTCCTCAGCTAAATAAAAGGAAAAATCAAAAATTATGTCCACACCAAAAAATGAAATCTGAGTAACCATATACATAAAATCCACAAGCATAAACTCCTCTTCATCTCTCCCAAAAACTTTTCACAGGGTCCTATATATCTCTACAGCCCTGGTATTGAAGTACGCCCTTTTGAAAGGTTCCCTAGAGGCTACTATTATCACTGGTAGAGTTCCAATTTTACCTATATGTGCCTTCAATGCACCTTGCCTAATGGCATCCTTCTTGGACATGTATTCCTTTTCTAACCCTTTCAAATCAATGGGCACATGTTAATCAGTGAGATGCCCTAAACCAAAAACTTCCCTAATTTCATCTGGGCTGCCTGTAATTAGGACCTCACCATCAATTCTTCTCACTACTCTAATGGCTTGGTCATAGTTCTTTGCCACAACTTCAAGAAGATCATATCCATAAAAACACTAGGAACCACCAATTTTCCTAAATCAAAATTCCAAATATTGGCATGTGGGGTAAAAAGGTTCCTCTTTGAAAACCATTTCTTAAATAAATCAAGACCAATTTGAGAGGTATTAGCATTCTAGACCCAATTCCCTTTGTCATACAATCCATCTGCTATTCTCAACCTAGGGTTTAATGAAGTAAGTTTTTTAACTTGTATAGTTTTAATAGTGAAGTTAGGGAGCAGCTCAAGCAAATCATCATGGACATTCCTATCCAAATAATTCTCTTGACTAGAAAATACCTTCTTTGGAGGCATTTTTTATTTTAATTTATAGAACTAAGACACTATAGAGATTATAGTATAATTACTTACTTGATTCTTTACTCGTTCCTTTATGTAATCCTGCAATATCTTCATGAACAATGGAATTCTACTTCACGCTCTTGTCAAGCTCAACACAACCTTCTCAGTAATGGCTTTTGCTCAGGAAAAGGCTTGAAATCTTTATTCACATGAGATGGAACTAAGAAAATATTTTTTATTATACTCTATTTTTCTTTCGCACATGAAGCTTTCATTCCTCATAAATGCATGAAGTGGCACCACCTTCTACATTCAAATTTACACTGTTGATTTTTCAAAAAATCCTACAATCCAAGGATGTAGGCAAAGATGACTCACATTCCACTTGACATTTTGGTAGTCAACCCAATGAGATTTCACCATGTGTATAGTTCCTTCATTATTGGCATTTCAGGATGGACCCACTGATGACTAAGGACACATGTCGTCGAGTCACTACCTCAATATACATAAAGAGCAAGCATCTTGCTATAACGAAGTAGTGACAACTGTTGATTTTTCTTTGATCCTATGGAGGACACTTTGATGCATTACTTAAGAGTAATGTGGTGGGCCCTTTTTTTCTATGTTACTATTTATAACCTTCGAGAAACTCATCATAGCAAGATAGCGACGATCGTAGATTTGAGATCGATCTAAGGGTGTGGAAACTGCATGAATTACATAAGATGTGGTGGGTCCATTGGTCACTATGTTTCATAAAGTAAAAATTTCACATCTTTCCATACTAATGTAGTGACATCCATAGATTGGAGATTGATCTGATGATTAGAATCCTTTATCTAACTTATGAGTGGGGTGTGGGTCTAGGTTATTGATGATGTGAGGATATCCTATACAGTTGGCATACAAAACCATATTCTAATCCTAGTCACATTGTCACATTGCTCAGGTCCCATCATGTGTTCATTTCACAGCTGGGTGCTATGTCGCTAACGGCGAGATGCATAATTTTCACAACAACGACATAGCGAGCTTTGGTGCCTTCAATTTTCCTGGTGCATATGTGTATCCCACTAGATGCCACCATGTCCCAAAAAATACATAATTGATATCTGATGGAGCATGTGTCTGGGACCCACCTTCTAAAAATGTTGCCACATTATTACTTTCTATCAAGGCACTATGTTGCGAACGGTGAAGATCACAAATTTTTTGACAATGACATGGCGACCTCTGGTGTCTTATCAAAACTTGGCACAGGAAAGATAGAGGCAAGTCAAGTCATAATCACCCTCATTAATGCTTCTAACATAATAATAAAATCATTACTCACCATGCCACTAGGAAGTCTTTATGATCACCAGGAAGTTTGGAAGCCATCGTGACATGTATTTCTCAACTAGGTGCTATGTCACTACCGGTAGGGTGCTTAGTTTTTCTGATAGTGACATAGCGACCCATTGGAGAAACTATATTCCAGTGACTTCTTTTTCCTTTAGTGATACTTGGTTCCCTTTTCAGCTCTGACAGCACTGACAAAGTGCATGTGACTAAAACTTCTGATGCAATACAATCTCTAATCACCGCACCTCCATTTTACAGCATCGCCCTTCAATTTTGTGGTAGTCGCTATGTTGCATAGGATAAAACACTTGCATCTTTTCATAGCAATATAGCGACTGCCATAGATCTTACAAGGATCGAATGGTGAGAAACATAAAAGAAAAAGGCCACTTGGGGGCATGAAAAATTTAAAATGAATACAAAATATTTGCAATTTTTTTAAAAGGTTTCACACCCGAAAATTTTCAAAGGAATGAGACCTAGGGCTTAACAAATGTTTTCAAAGGTTAACAAATCTAGAGGACCAAAGACCAGAAACCCTATTCACCATTAATGGATTCAATTCTAATTTTTTGTATCTAGATTGGGGAAATTTTATCTTGTAAAAAATCAGACCAACAAGCTGGTCAGAAAGGTGTTGCAGTTAATATTTTTTACTAAAACACTCAAAATGATTGCAATCAAAAAGAAAGGTTAATAAGGTTCTATCAAATTTTAATGAAATCATCCTTGTGTAAGCCCAACCTTAGGGTAAATGTGTCCTGCCTAAAAATTTTGAAATTGCACTTTCAAAAGTATTTTCAAAAACTAGGGTAAAACAAGATAAGGCATTAGGGTTTTTTATAAACTTTACCCAAGGTTTGACCTAATTTCAAAATTTTTAAGGAACATACTTAGGGTTTTTCATTGTTGAATACATATGACAAGAATGGTGAAAATCCAGGCCAATAGAATTAGTGAACTATGCCTACAACATAGGTGGTCAAAGTAGCTTTTGTCCATGATTATATTATTTGTTAGAGTAATTTCAATTACTGGCTCTATTTTAGTTTTCCTGAAGGTCAAGAATTTGAGTTCCATACATTAGTCTAAGATTGAGAAGGTTTAAAGCATATACTTTGCAAATGCCATTCCAAGTTTATGCCCCTTTTTGATAATAAAATGAGACTAAATTGTGTCTATTAACCAAAATACCCTCTCACCAAAAAATAAAAATTAAATGATAATTCACACACTAGTCACCTAAAGTTTCAAATTGAGAATTGGCTATATTTTATATTATCCTTGGAATTTTTTAAGTTGCAACTATGTGATTCACATAGTTGTAGTTTGTTGAGCATCAACCAAGGTCAAGATGGTGAAGGTGCATGATGCAATAGACAAGTGTGATGTGGCCAAACCAAGTTCAGAAAGTGAAAATGTGCAATGGAAAGGTTATGTTTCCCAAACCCACAAATAACAACTATCCACTCTACAACTTCTATACCCTCCCAATCGCTATGGTGGATGTATTTCACTTATCTAAGATGGACTCAAGAGGTTCCAAGTGATTTCAAATCCCCAACCCAATCCTAGCACTCAAATCCCTCAAAATTACCTAGTAGGCCTAATTGCCCCGAACTAGGTCTACAGTGAGAAAGATTTGAAGTTTTCTCCAAAAATTTCCAAAGAACTCCACAAGTAAAATAGGTTTTCAAATACCCATTTCAATCTTATTCAACATATGTCAAACTTAGTAAAGGTTTTTTTGGACCAACAACTAGATCCCCAAACTTAGCACCATTTTTAGGCATAAAATAGGGTGATTTTACAAAGAAAGTATATCGTGCTCATACATCCAAATATTAAGGCTTTAAAAAGTCCTAAAAATTATCCCAATGAAAGGAAAATAAATCAATTTGACTCCCCAACCTCTGCAAATAAGAAACCCCTAATTCAGCCTCTTACAAACCCTCAAATCTAGTGCTTTCTCAATGTGTGAACTCCCAAGCCAATATCAGAAACCTAAAGGTTGATTCACCACATAAAAGGTATATTTAGATGATATCTATCATAAAATACCCCTCTCAAATGGATAGATCTCTGATTGCTACACTCCATGTATGCATTTCATGCACCTTAAACCACCAAAAACCCATTAGAAGCCTCCATTTGTGAAAAATCCTACCCAATAATTTTTAGAATGATTATTTACATTAGGATATAGGTTCATTCTATGGGAATCATATACTTACATCCATGGAATGACCAAATGCTTCCAAAGTGCCCAAAACTTGCACAAATTGTTGCAAAAGTTGCTTGAAATCAACACTTTTGGTAAAATGAAAATCTATTTGTCTTAATGCACTAAAAATGGTTTAGATATCATTCCAATAGGTTCAAAACATCAAATCAATAATTAAAAACCAATCCAAACAAAGATCGAATGCGAAATGCTCAAAAATTGAGTTTTTATTAAATTCCAACTACCAAATCCATACAATGTTGATGGAATCCATACAATGTTTTTAATCTGATGATCCTATGCCTTTTCTAGGATAAATAGGATGAAATAAAACTTCCCCAACCATATTCCATTGGTTGAAATCCATAAAAAAGGTTAAAACACTCAAATACTAGTTTTCCCTCCTAATTCAAAGTATAGTTGTTAAGACTTTAAATTTGAATTAAAACCTTATTAAAATATTTTAACTCATACTTTATTGCGTTCCACTACTTAGGATTTTTTCTAATAGCCCCCTAGGATCTATTTGATCCCTCTAACCAATCTAGATCCCTTGTTGGCACTAGTGGCCACCCTTACATCATTTTTATGCCTAAATCCTTTATCAAGATCTTTAGGACTTTTCAAGTTAACATTAAATTGTTCATTACATTGAGCTATTATAGTTTGTTGACAATATGTCCAATCAATCATATATTTTAAGTTATGGTTTTCATTTATGGCAACATATTTGTGTTTTTAGATCAATCTTGCTTATATGTAAAGAAAATTGTCTAAGTGTTAGACAGTGTTACAGTAGCATAACAATTTTGATGATAATAGAATATTCCATTGGAATATTCTCTTACATAGTTAACCAAAGATGTAGGACATCATAATGATGATGTATACTAGTGTGCATGTGTGTACAATCAACCGAGTTTGGTTTATGAAGGAATTAATAACGCAATAATGATTCAACAACGCAGTAATGATTCAACACAGAATAGAGCATGTTAGAAAATTGTGTTAAATGACTTGATTTATTGTTTTAATTATTATTTTTGATGAGCCAACTCTAATGATTTTATGTAAGCTAACTAGGGAAAAATTTACCAATATGCTTTGTATAAGTAAAGAACTTCATTTGTAAAGTTAAAAGAGATGAAGAACATGATGATAATGATGTGTGATCGGTGATTGTGAAATTGGTATGATCTTGTGAAATGTGAGTAACAAGTAAATGTGACATTGTCATATATGATGAAAAGAATTCTTATGCTAGATATGATGTAGATTAAGTTATGTGCAGTCACTCTTATATGAAGAATTGTCAATTAGAATTTTTTGAAGTTCAACAAGTATCTCAGAATTGTATGTATACTTATTTCCTGAAGATCTTATTGTATAGTTGCATGTTAGGGTAGTGGGCTCTTCTTGGACACATTTGTATATGATCCACCAAATACTAATAGGTTTGAGGCTTCTAACGAGGCTTAGTTTCCTAACAAGGACTCGAGACACTATACATTCTTCATAGACTCCTAATAGGGTCAATATACTTAACTGAATTCTTTATATAGTGAATCATCTAGTGGGTTTCATTCCCACCAGGGTTTTCCCTTGGCCAGGTTTTCCCTAATTAACAAAATATGTTATTTTGATCTCTCTTTGCATATTTTGTTTATATTGTTCAACATTATTGGTTTACTTTCTTATGCATGTGGTGAAGTAATTAATAATATCCATTTGTGGGCAAAAAGATTGAAATTACTGATTCACCCCCACCCCCTCTCAGTATCATCTATTTCTAACAATTGGTATAAGAGCTTGGTTATTCAAAAGAGGCTTAATAGCTTGAATAAGAACCCTATAGATATGGAATAGTTGAATAGGAATCTTGAAGAAGCACTTGAACAGATTTATCTCCTTACTGATGAAAGAGATGGCCTTAAAGACAGATACAAAGAAGAAAGAGCCTACATTGGTGAATTAAAGGACAAAATAAATGACCTAAAGTAGAAAGGACATAATAATCAAACCAATGATGATGACATTGAAGATCTGAATAAAGAAATTGAGATCCTGAAACATGAGTTAAATATAGTTGAACTTAAGCTGAGTCTTAAGAAAAATGGAGGAAAGAATGACTCTGAAATTAAAGCTAAAAATGCAGATCTAAGATCCTAGTTAAGCAAGGTAACATTTGAATTGGAATCTATTAAGATAGAGTATGCAAAATTAGAAAAATACAACACTATTTTGAAAGGTGAGTTGGTACAAACCAAACAACAACTTGAGAAATTATATACTAGTAGTGATAAGATTGAAGAACAAATATGTGCACAAAGACCCAATTATGATAAGACTAGACTTGGATTCTTCCTTGGTCAATCCACCAAGAAATCTATTGAGAGAAAAGAATTTGATACTCCTAAAATAAATAAGGATCTAAGAAAGATAAATGATAAACCTAAGGACAAAGAGGATGTCACTCATTTTTAGAAAGATAAAGAATTTGATCAAGATATGGACAAGAAAAGAGAGGACTTTTTTGCCTGGTGTGATGAACCTGAAGACACAGAATTCAATTGCAAAGGTAAGTCCTTCAAACCTATTTCAATTTTTATTGCCATAATTGTCATGGATATGGTCATTACACAATAGATTTTAGGAAACCTAAGTTTGATAGCAATAATGAAAATAGTAGAATACATAGGAACACTAACCATGTCGAAAATAGAAGAAGATCTCATAGTAATGAAAGTGGAGAAAGAAGACAAATTGTTTGCTATAGATGCAACAAGCTTGGACACATTGCAAGGAATTGTAGATAACCTAAAAACTAGCTAAATGAATAGAAAAGAAATGTACCTATATGTCAGTTATGTAATAACTTTGGACACACAGTGAAGTTTTACAAAATGGATAGAAGAGACCTAAATAGAGAATCAGAATTATAGAATGAACAATAGAAGAAATGATGATAGTTTGAAGAAAGAAATGAAGGAGTGGACAAATGAATTAAAGGAATCATTTGTTAAGTCAAAGGAACCAGGATGTTCTCATACAGTTACAGAAGATATACCTGACAAGACAATAAAGTCACCTATTTTTTGTGACTCTTCTTACCAAAATTAAGCACTCTGAGTGAAACACAGTATCAATTATTGATAATTGATGTTAGAGTAAGTATCAAAGGTAGCACAGTTGGTAGTAGTAGATACTAAGAGAAGTCTATAGTAAAGTGTGCATTTCCTAATAAGATCAAGATAATTATATGTACGAAGATTTATCTCTTTGTTACACAAAGACAGTATATTGAACTAGTGGTAGACATGCATTTTATGCAAGTATAGATTGCAAAAGATTTAAAGGATGCAAACTAATTTGCATACATCATTTTCTTGTGCAAATTTTGAGTGTGAAATTGAAGCAAGATTTGGAGAATTAAAGAGGCCTATAATTACATGAAGTCGATGGAAACCCTAATACATGAAATTGAGGTATTTTCTAAATTGTTGAGCACAATCTTTCAAGAATGGCAAGACAAGAAGTCTTTAATGTAAGCAATAGACCTAGGAAAAATTTCAAGAAACACCCATTTGTTTCTTTGCTTGATTCATAAGGAATTGGAGAAGATGTGCAATAATGACTTATCATTGAAACTTGAACATAGATACCTAGAATGACTTAACCTAGTTAAGCATATGTTCTACATGAATTTTGATAATAATGAATGGACAAGGATAATTCTAAGTAGAGTACATGATGATTTTCTATGGTTGGGAGATTCTATCTATGACCTAATTCACAAAGTCATAGGTTTAAACAATGAAGGATGCAATCTAGTAAACATTAATAGTGTGTGCAAGATAGTTGAGATGAATCTCAATACATATTTTGATGGCAGAAACATGAAAGTAAACACCATTCAAGATGATGGAGTTAGACTCATTTATAAGATTTTGGGATATAAGTACAGTCATGGATCTAGGATAGATTCAATACCTATAGGATTTCTTCATGCAGCTTGCTCGGCAGTAAGAGTTGAAGAGGTTAACATGTGTGATATTATCCAAACACAATTGTTGGACAGCATATCTAGAATCAAGAAATCAACAGTCTTTAGATTTGAATCCCTATTGACACATATATTTTTCTATGCTACTAAGAAGTTCCTTGGAATCACAAATTGGAATTAAAAGCAATGCAACTAATCACTCGAGCATATTGGTCAATACCTAAAGTAATTAGGGATAGTGATATTGACAAAATAATGAAATCCTTCCAAGCTAAAAATAAGCAAAGGTATAGGATACCTCTTGTGCTAGAAGAGAAGTATAAGAATGAATTATGTTTTATTGGTGAGAAAGATTTTGTATGTATGGAGGCAATAGTTCCTTGGGTAAAATTCATTGAACCTATGGGATATGAGATGAGTGAGGAATTGATTGAAGGGAATGCATAGATAATCCTTCATTCTAAAGTTGATTTTGAATGTCCTAGATGGCAGATATATTCTAAGAAAATGAGAGAAGTCAAAACTAGTCAAGTAATGAATGATTCCAAGAAAAAGGTGGAGAAAGTAATAGATTCTATTTTGAAAGAATTTGGGATGCTACAAAAGACTTTGATGAGGTGAAATGGATAGCTATAGAAATCAAGGCCATTAGTCAATCTAAGCTTTTTACCCCTACACCCATTATAGTGGCAGGACCTACTGAAGAGGTCATAGTTGCTCAAAAAAGTGTGTAGACACCTTATGTGCCTTATGCAACTATTGTGCAACAACAACCCTCAAGGAATCCAGTGTAGATTGAAGAAGCATCAGTTGCAAGGAAGCCTACAAAGGTTGAAAGGACCAAAACTCCTCCTAAAAGAAGAGTGAAATAGAATATGAGTGGCCCAAGTAAAAGGAGAAGAATTTTGTAGATTAGCTCATTTGAATCAGAAGAAGAAACTGATGACAGGCTAGTTGAGCCAACTGATTAAGAAGTAAAGACATCGGCAAGGAAAAAAGCATGGAAGCCAAAGGTTGAAAATCTAAACATGCAAATCACTAATGACAATAATTTTGTATAGTTGAATAAATACTATGATTTTTATAATAATATGGATTGAAAATAGCTAGAAAATATTGTAGTTAGAAACATGATTCTTAAAGATAAGAGAATTGATAGTATCAGAGGTCAGATACCCTAAGACTTGTATAGTAGATTGAGAAATAGAAGGAGCAAAGTTGTAGAGGAAGAAAAAAAAAAGAGTGAATATGGTGAGAAAGTTATGTTCTATAAATAATGAGGAAGAAATAATAAAAATTTTGAAAGGTATAGCACCATTGTTGAGACATAAAAATAGATCCATTCTCCTCATAGCAAGAAATTATGAAGAAGTTAATAAGGAAACTCAAGGGGCTATAGTTTCATACATGTCTACCATGCCTAAGAAGAGTGTGCAGGTAGAAAAGGCAAGTCCAATGATTGATAAAAGTGCATAGATAGTGGACGCAAGCTAGATGCCTAAGGAAAGTGCATAGCTAGAGGAGGCAAGCTAGACACCTGAGAAGTGTGCGTAGACAAAGGAATCTAATCCTACAGCACAATTTTGAACTAGTAGCTACACCAAGTTCTTCACCACATATTACCATTGGTAGTGAATCTATGCAAATAGATAACACTAAGGTGAAAGTTGAAAAAATAGAGGATCCATTCAAGGATTTTGGTACTAGCATTGTTGGCAATATTGTCAGTTATAGTAGCTCATTAGATGAAGTAGAAGATAAGGAGCCAAAGGAAAAAGAAGCACCTTCTGTGAAGAAATTTGAGCCTAGTAGTAAAGTAGATATTTCAAATGTACCCTTGACACTAGTAGCAGTAACACCATCCACACCACCTACTCAAACAACAATAGTAGCACAATTAGATGAAGAAGATGAAGCACAAAATCTCCTGTCTTCTTTGAGTAAATTTCTTAAGAAGAAGAAATTAGTCAAGTCAATTGAGAAGACTTTGACCTCAGTTTTGAAAAGAATAGAGAAAGTAGTAAGCCCAGTTGACACCCCTATAGATATTCAATAGTGCATAGCAATTTTGTGTAAAAATTTTGACGATGAGTTCACAACACTCAAAAATGTGGCTAATATTCAAGCACAAACAAAACATGATGGTAAACTTCTTAATACCATGTGCACTAATATGAGAAATTATGTAGAAACTTTGAATATATGTATTAAAGCATTGAGACGGTGTATAGAGGAAGGAAAATAGGCTTATGCTAAGTGCAACTTGGCATATAATTATCTTCAAGAATTTGATGATCAAATCAAAGAAAAGGTAACTAAGCTTCAGATGATCACTAACAACCTTTTGAAGCAAAACTAGAAGATGGATACCATTGAGCCCTCAATATAGATACTTTGTGATAGCATCAGGGACTTATAAGTAGAAAAGGAGAAAGCTCTAAAGAGATTCACTCTCCTAAGAGAACACTTGTTCACACAAGTAACATTGTTGGAGAGTCAACTAGAGGAATGTTTATCAACTAAATCTTCTTATGACAATTTTGTGGCTATAGACTTGAACACAACAGAGTTGGTTGCATATTCCCTATGTGCACTTACATTGTATCTGATGCACTGAAGGAAAGTTGGAAGAAATATTTTGCATAGTTAAAAACCAACTTCAGTGATTTCTTTTCCAAGTATTGATGCAGCTACCAAATTTTTACAATCTCTTTTTTTGATACCTTTGTCATTGATGTCAAAGGGGGACACATATGGAAAATTGTAATTAATTGTAATTGTAAGGGGGGGCAATAAGGTGTAATAGGAAGTTATAAGGGATGTAACATTTTTCATAACATGAATACAAATGTTTTTAATTATGTTATGGTTATTTGTTTTGATTGGTATGACAACATGTTTGGGACTTAGCCAATTTTCCCAAAATGTTGCCATCAATGCCAAAGGGAGAGATTGTTGGCAATATTTCCAATCAATTAGGTATGGTAAGTTATGGTTGTCATTTATGGCAACATATTTTTTTTGTAGATCTATCTTGCTCATCTATAAAGAAAATTGTCTAAGTGTCAGACAGTGTTATAGAAGCATAATAGTTTTGATGATAACAGAATATTCCTTTGGAATATTTTCTTGCATAGTAAACTAAACATGCATGACATCATAATGATGACTTATACCAATGCACATGTTCGTACGATCAATTGAGTTTGAGTTATGAAGGAATTAGTAACGCAATGATGATTCAACACAGATAAGAGCATGTCAGAAAATTGTGTTAAATGACTTGATTTATTGTTTTAATTATTATTTCTTTATGAGTTGACTCTAATGATTTTATATGAGCTAACTAAGGATGAATTTACCAATTTTCTTGGTATAAGTAAAGAACTTCATTTGTGAAGTTAAAAGAGATGAAGAACATGATGATAATGATGTGTGATTAGTGATTGCAAAGTTGATATGATCTTGTGAAATGCAAGTAACAAGTGAATCCAACATTGTGATATATGATGCAAAGCATTGTTATGCTAGATATGATGTAGATTAAGTTTTGTGTAGTCACTCTTACATGAATAATTTTCAATCACAAGATTTGGGAAGTACAAAAAGTATCTTAGAATTGTATGTATACTTATTTCCTAAAGATCTTATTGTATAGTTACATGTTAGGGTAGTGGGCTCTTCTTGCACACATTTGTGTATGATCCACCAACTCCTAATAGGTTTGAGGCTTCTAACAAGGCCTAGTCTCCTAACAAGGACTCGAGACACTATACATTCTTCATAGACTCCTAACAGGGTCAATATCCTTAACTGAATTCTTTATATAATGAATCATCTAGTGGGTTTCATCCCCACCGGGGTTTTCCCTTGGCTAGGGTTTCCCTAGTTAAAAAAATGTGGTGTTATGATCTCTCTTTGTGTATGGTTGTTTAAATTATTCAGCATTATTGGTTTACTTTCTTATGCATGTGGTAAAGTAATTAATAATATCTAGTTGTGGGAAAAAAGATTGAAATTACTAATTAACACCCAACCCCCTCCTAGTATTATCCATTTATAACATAGGATTCAATACATTCCAATCCACTTTCAAGGATACCATAGATCTTTTTCTTTTCTTTGCATCCAAGGTGTGCCTAGATGTTTTCCTAAGTGCTCCTACACCATATACCCCACCTTGAAAAGGATTGTTGCCACAAGAGTGAAGGGGAGTTGTTTTCAAGCCACATATTCTCCTAAATGAATGTTTGAAACTCTTCTTTAGAAATCCTTTACTTGTGTCACATGTACTTCCTACATTCAAAATGTTAGAACAAATAAAAATAGCATATTCAGAACATTTATCATTTTCCCTCCTAATTTGCCCTTTCTCTTTTGTTTCAAGATCCAAAAGACCCTTGTCTCTGCCCTTCATGAGCACTCCATCATTATCCTTATTGATTATTCACTAATGGACATCAAAGAGAACCAATTAATATCCTCTTTTCACACACCATCTATTAAAAATTAGAACTTTTGTGATCAAAAACATGACATCTCATCATTACCAAGGAAGCCTTATGTTTTATATCAACATCACTTGTTGTTTGATCTTCTAAGGTGATATACTTCTTCTCACCAACACTTACAATCCTTCCATCAACACCATCATTACTTGATAAAGGGTTAAGGAAAAATTTCAAACCATCTTTATGCACCATGTACACATTTTCTAATACATGATGTATAGTATCCCTAGAGGCTTTCCAAGGCCTTCCAAGAATAAAATGACAATATGTCATAGGAATCACATCACAAAGAACTCTATCAGCATATGATCCTATTGAAAAATCAACAAATTCTTTCTCTCTAAAAATAATGTTTTGCTCATTGCTCACCCACGAAGCCTTATATTGTCTCTCAATGGGAAGCTTTTGCAATTTCAATTTGTTTACCATCTCATAAGAAAGCAAATTGTCAAATGATCTAGAATCAATGATCCTTTTACAAACCTTAGCATGACTTACACAATTTGTCTTATAGATGGATACTAGAGCCTTCTTGTGCTGTTGTAATCTTCTCACCATCAATTATTCTCCTTCCTTGTATGGTCCAATTTCTATAGCCTTTCCTTTGTCTTCCCATTCTTCTTCCCTCCTTGTGCTAAGTGAGCTCTCTTCTCTACCTTCTTGTGATCATCCTCTTTCTCAGGACACCTAAAGGATAGATGCCCAATGACTCCATAATTAAAATACTTACTAGTAAATGTACCACTACCTCTGCCATAACTAGATCTCCCACTTCCTCTTTGTTTTGAATCAAGATTCTTTCTCTTTTCCTCATTATCTTGTTCCTTCTCATCCATAGATTTTCCTCCTCTACCTTTGTTTGCATTTCCTCTACCACAACTATTCTTTTCTCTTCTCTTCAACTTCTCTTTAGCCCTTATGGCCAAGTTGTAACATTCCTCAATAGATCTAGGGGTTATAAGACTTAATTCATCTTGGATGTGGAATCTAAGCGCCCCCCCAAGTATCTTGCCATCCCCATCATGACCCACTCTAATATCCAACTTATGGAATTCTTTAGTGTAACCTTGTACATCCAAGTCTCTTTGCCTAAGAATTTTCATTTTGTTGTACATCTATACCTTGCAGTCACTAGGTAAAAAAATTTCCTTCATCTTATCCATCATAGTATACCAAGAAGGAATCTTGGGTCTTCTATTGTTCCATCTCTCGACCTGTATACAATCCCACCAAAGTAAGGCATGCCCTTTCAGTCTAGTCTTAGTAATCCTTACTTTCTCTTTGTCCTATATGTTCTCAAACTCAAAGTAGTTTTCCATAGTGCTAAACTAGTCAATGAATTCTTCATCATCCATCTTACCTACATACAAAGGTAAGTCTGATCTTCTTTTTGCATCACCACTCCTTATGGATTTAATAAACCTAGCCATACTCTCCTCCTCAGGATCTAACTATGCCTCTTCTCTCAAAGGGAAATCTTGGTCATCCTTCTCTTCAAAGTCATCTACCTCTTCTAGTCTACTTTTTCCTTTCTTTTCTAGTATGGCCAATCTACCAATCAAGGCTTTCATTCCCTTGTCCTTCTCAAGCTTTTCCCTTATTTCTTGTTCAAGGGTTGCTCTTATTTTTCTATTCTCTTCCATTTGTTCCTTTAAAATATTTTCAAGTTCAACATTAGTGACCCTTTGATAGATCCTCTCATCCTCTCCTTCTAACATCTTCTCAATTACCAAGACCCACTAAGAATGCTCAAAAAGTAAGGGATACTCAAAGGCTTTAACAAGGATCAAATACACAAATGACCTCAATAACTCTTTTCTTCTTTCAGCCTAGGATTCTATTAGGCTCTGATAATAATTCATGAAATGGACAAGTTTGATGTGGCCCAACCAAGTTCATAAAGTGAAAATGTGCAAGGGAAAGGCTATGTTTCCCAAACCCACAAATAATAACTATCCACTCTACAACTCCTACACCCTCCCAATGGCTATGGTGGATGTATTTCACTTATCTAAGATGGATTCAAGAGGTTTCAAGTGATTTTAGACACCCAACCCAATCCTAGCACTCAAATTCCTCAAATTTTCCTAGTAGGCCTAATTACCCCCAACTAGGTCTGCAATGAGAAAGATCTAAAGTTTTCTCCAAACTTTAACTCCTCAAATAAAATAGGTTTTTATATATACATTTTGACTTTATTAAACATATTTCAACTTATTATAGGTTGTTTTGGACCAACAACCAAATCCCGAAGCTTGGCACCCTTTTTAGGCATAAAATAAGGTGATTTTACAAAGAAAGTATGTGATGCCCATACATAAAATCTTTAGACTTTCAATATTCTTAAGGAAAATCAAATCAATTTGACCTCCCAACCTCTACAACTAAGAAACTCCCAATTTAGCCTGTTACAAACCCTCAAATCTAGGGCTTTCTCAATGTGTGACCTCCCAAACCAATATCAACTAAAGGTTGATTCACCATTTACAAGGCTTATGTAGATGATGTATACCATAAAATACCCTCTCCAATGGATAGATCTCTGACTACTACACTCCAAACATGCATTTCAAGCACTATAACCACCAAAAACCCAAAACTTGCACAAATTGTTGCAAAAGTTGCTTGAAATCAACACTTTTGGTAAAATAAAAACCTATTTATCTTAATGAACAATAAATGGTTTATATACCATCCCAATAGGTTAAAAAAATCAAAATAGTAATCAGGAACCAATCCAAACAAAAGATCTAATGCAAAAATGCTCAAAAATGGAGTTTTCATTGCATTCCAACTACCAAATTCATACAATGCTGATGGAATCCATAAAATGCTTTCAATATAATGATCCTATACCTTTAATAGGATATATAGGATTAAATACAACTTCCCCAACCATATTCTATTGGTTGGAATTAATAACAAAGTTTAAAACACTCAAACACTAGTTTTCCCTCCTAATTCAAAATATAGCCAGTAAGAATTTAAATTTGAATTTAAAACCTTACTAAAAATTTTTAACTCATATTTTAATGCTTTTCACTGGTTAGGATTTGTTATAATACCTCCCTAGGACCTATTTGATCCCTCTAACCATTCTAGATCCCTTGTTGGCACTATTGGCCACCCTTACATCATTTTTATGCCTAAATCCTTTATCAAGATCTTTAGGGCTTTTCAAGTTAACATCAAATTGTTCATTATATTTAGCCACTATAGGCTTCAATACATTCCAATCCATTTCCAAGGACACCATAGATCCTTAGGTTTTGTTTGCATCCAAGGTGTGCCTATATGTTTGCCTAAGTGATCCTACACCAGTTTGACTACTTTATTTTTGCCTAATTGTATGGTTATGTTAACATGTTATAGTTTAAGCTACAATAGTGCAAAAAAGGTAGATCTTTAGTGCTTGAAAGAAATATCTTGAACCATTAGATCATCTAGATCTCGAGCTAGTTCATGATCACTGTGAGTCAAGAAACGACTAAATTTTGAGTTGCAATCAAGTGGTTCCCCTTATTTTGCTTGGTCACAAGGCTTAGAAAGGAACCTTACGTCAAAGTGGAAATGGTGTGGATATGGTCTGAACTCAACCTTTGCAAGGTCATAGTGGTTAGTAAAGAATGCTAAGAGCAAGTTCTAAGGCAAAAATGATTAGTGAATTATAGTTTCACAAGTAGTAATGATTATTAAAGGAAGGTGGTGGCGAGGCTATGATTACGAATGGTCAAATGCAAGGCATAAAGATTGAACTACTGAAAAAGTGGCATAATGATAAGAAATGATTGGTCCACATAAAAATACTATATGGTTAAATCTTAGTGGACCAAGGGTCGCAATTGATTCAAAAGATGGTGGTAGTGAAAGTAGTTCCTCAAATGATGAATCTAATCTTTCTTATCTCTTGCAACCACTTTCATTGATCCCTACGCTTGATGTATGTAAAGAGATACTCCACCATTGTCTATCGATCCATTCATTTAGTTAGAGATTAAATGACCAATTTTGTAGATATAATTGATTAATTGTGTATTGTCTTTGATGTTACATAAATAAAATGTCATTATCACTTAGTGTATGTTGAGCTCATTCAGGCATTAAAGATAGTTTTCTATGGCTATTGAGCAATCCAGAGTTTTCCTAGTTCAAAAAGTAGTGTCTATCGAATTCACTTGAGCACCAAAGGAAAGTCTACAGATGATGAGGGTTAACTGAGATCACTTGGTTAATGAAGGAAATGTTGGATGGAACTAGTGCTAACCGAGCTCACTTGGTTACCAAATGAATTTTCTAGTATATAGCGTTGATCGAGCTTCACTTGGTTAATGAAAGAAAATTACTTCTAAGTTAGTGTCTATCGACCAGGGTTGACTATCAAAGGATTTTCTTGTTTTTGCATATTAATTTTAATTGATTTATCTATTGGTTCTAGCCAACTCAAAAAATGAATATTAGTTATTCTAAGTTGTAGTCTATCCAATTTGACAATAAGAATGATATAAGTATAAGGTCAAGTTGTGGGCTAGAATGTGTGAAGTGGTATGTTAATACATTGAATATCCAAAAATTCTAAGAGGAAGAAAATTAGAGGGATAAGAAAAATATTCTTATGGAGAAAAAAGGATAAATTAATAAGGAAGGATCAAGTTCAAGCTAGAATAGAGATCTATACCCATTTCAAAAATTCTTAAGAAAGGAGCTACTATCAACTGGGATGGTGAACCTTCACAAGCATTTTAGGATATTAAAACTACCATAAAGAATGTTCCAATCCTAAGGACTCCAAATTATACAAAACCAATGCACATATTCTCTTTTGCATCTTTCCATATTGTAGCTACAGTCTTGTTGCAAAAAAATGAGGAACGATATGAGCAACCTATTGCTTTCTTTAGTAAATCACTACAGCCTACTGAACTAAAATATGAGATAAATAAGAAGCAAGAATATGCTTTGGTGAAAGTTGTTAAGGCTTTTAGATGTTATTTGGTAGGTGTTATTGTTATTGCTTTTTTACTTAGTGCAACTTTCAAGGACATTTTTTCTCAACAAGAGGTATCAAGCAGGAGATGCAGATGGATCAACAGGATCCAAGAATTTAATATTGAAATTTAGATCACAAAGTTGGTAAGAGGTCAAGGATTAGCTAAGCTTATGGCTCAATCCAACTTAGATGCTAATCAAATCAATATAGTGATATATGACTTAAGATTAGGTGCATGTGACATGAATCATTATGAATGGTACACTAATGTCATTTATTATCTACAACATATGGAAGCTCCTTCCCATTTGACTAAGAATGAAAAAAGAAGCACCAAGTTACAAGCCATCAGATATATTATTGCCTAGAATAATTTATGGTGGAGAAATTTTGAAGGAGTGCTACCAAAATGTGTTGATCAAGAAAAATCAAAAGAGATATTGAAGGAAATGCATTCTGGAGTCTATGGAGGACATTACATGGCCAAAACCATAGCACATAAGGTAATGAGAGCTACATTCTAGTGGCCTTCCCTTTTTAAAGATTCTTAGTTGATGGTAAGAAAATGTGATGTCTACCAGAGATTTGCAAGTAAGCTAAAAATTTCAGGAAATACTCCATTGAAGTCAGTGGATGTTCAAGCACCATTCCAACAATGTGGAATGGACTTCATAGGAGAAATCTCTCCTAAATCTAGTACCGGTTATTCATGGATACAGGTTGCAACTAATTATTTTACAAAATGGGTGGAGGCAATTCCTATAAGAAATGCAACTAGCAAGGTTGTCAACAATTTTTTGATACATAAAATCATTTCCAGATTTGGTTGTCCTCGAAGGATTGTGGCAGATAATGCAATTGTTTTAGATCTGAGGAATTCATAAAATTTTGTGACAAGTTTGGGATTATAAGATCAACATCTTCTCCATATCATCCACAAGGAAATGAACAAGATGAGTCTAAAAATAAGAGTTTATTGAAAGCCTAGGATTCTAAATTGCAATTGGTGATATGGGCTAATAAGGTGACTGTAAAAGGGCTATAGGAGTAGCACCCTTTGATATTGTGTATGGAATCTAGGCAAGGATGCCTCAAAACAATTTGATGGGATTTTATAGCTACATCCAAAAATATGATGAAGCTATTATTGATGACATGTAGGAAAGACTAGATGAGCTTGTAGGATTGACTGAGACTAGGAGAGAAGCATCTCTCAAAAATAAAAAATTATAACCGCAAATTAAGAGTTTTTATGATAAAAGAATAGTGAGTAAGAAATTTGAATTTGAAGATTTAGTCCTCATGTGGAATGCTAGGATTGAAGATAAAGGAAGACATGGAAAATTTGATCCTATATGGTTAGGGCCCTATCTAATTGAAACTTCATGGGGAGAGGATTCTTATTTGCTGAAGGATTTATCAAGTAACATTCTTGAGCTGCTAGTTCATGGACAATTCTTAAGGAAGTATTTTTGCTAAAATACTTGTTCTTCCATGAACAATAGTTTTTAGGGTTTTTGTACATTTGTATATCCTTTGTGTCTGTGTACAATTCTTGTATATTCTTTTCCTATTGTTGTTTCTCTCTTAGAAGTTAT
This sequence comes from Cupressus sempervirens, assembly GCA_028749045.1. Taxonomy (NCBI): domain Eukaryota; kingdom Viridiplantae; phylum Streptophyta; class Pinopsida; order Cupressales; family Cupressaceae; genus Cupressus; species Cupressus sempervirens. The sequence continues at coordinate 140,907,425 of CM053785.1, read as the reverse complement.
CGTTCTTTGTCAAATTTGTGATATGCTCAACCAAATATTCTAGTTTCTTGCATAAACACAGGAAGCCTATCATCCCTAGACAGAGCCACTGTTGGTTTGATTTTTTCACTAAGTAAAATCTTCCTAAAGATTAGGTGTAAAAAATTAGATAAGTTCTATATCCTGCTTATTAGGGTTTGATTTTCTGGTTTTGAAAATTTTAACCCTATGTGAAAACCTACTAAAATAAGTTTTGTGTCCCAAACAAACACATTAGGTCTTGTGCTTTTTAAATGTTTATTGGGTGGGCAATTTTTTTGAAATTGGAATATTCTTTTGGGATATGTTTAAGTTTTCACTTTTTTGCTTCTTGTTCCCAAAGTTATTTATACTGTCAGATCTTTGCAAGATCTAAAGTGGTCATTATGTCATATAGAGAAAATGTGAGGATCTTAGCCCATGTGACATAGTGACTACCGTGAAATAGAAGGACAATGTCATAAAGTAGAAAGTGGGCATTGGGATTTTTAATTGTTTAAAACTTTTCAGCAGTATGGCTGATGTTAGAACTGTCACTACCAAAGAAGGGACCAACTGGAATGTGTTACAATTTGCATCACCAGGTTTTGGTATTTTCTGGTAGGTTGTAATGTCACGATTGGAAAATACAAGAGCCCTACCGGTAGTGATATAGCACCTTGCTGAAAATTTGAAAAAGGCAAGAGATTACGAAATGGACAAGTGCCAAAGTGTTCCCTATTGTTAAAGCGATTGTGTGACTTTAATTCCTTGTCAGAAGCATTGATTGTAGTAATAATGGCAGAAATGTGGAGATTTTTCTCGATACCAGAATTTCAAAAGCCTTAAGGAGGTTGCTATGTCATAATTAGAAAATGAAGGAATCCCACTGGTAGTGACATAGCACCTTGATGGAAAAGGGGAACGCGATAACAACTCTAAAAGGCAGGTCCCAAATATATCCTTCATTAGTAATAAACCATGTAATTACCTTGATACATTGGAATCATTTAAGAACATGTGTGTTTTACAAACCAAGGTTTGCAAGAAATAGGGGAGGTTACTATGTCACGACTAGAAAATCTTTGTTTTCTAGTGGAAGTGACATAGCACCTTACTAGAAAAGATGAAACACAACGGGGCTCAGTTTCAAGGTGTTATAGAATGGATTAAAATATTATATGATTTACCAACTTGTCACAATATTTCCAAGTTACGCATGGCATGGAACCATACTCAAAGCAAAGAGAAGATGAAGAATCATGACCCTTGGATTAAATTTAATCAACGATTATCACCAAGTTGCCATCAGAAGTTCTCTGATTTGGTTTTTAGAAATAGGGCTAAGCTTGGTTCTATAAAGCATGAACCTTATTACCTTGAGGACATAATAAGGAATGAGTTCTCTTTGCAAGAGAAAGAGACCAAGAAAGAAAAGTGGAGAGTTTTTTCAAGAGTTTTGGAGTTTATTCATTTTTTTGACAAAGATTATGTGCCTCTTGGTAATACAAAAATAGAGGCAGATAGAATCAATAAACTCATGATTACCTTTCCTGAAACAATGGAAACCAAGGTATTTTTTAGTGGCTAATATTCACTAATTGGCTAATTTTAGGAAATTTTGGCTAATAATTTAGTTCTTCAAAATATTTAAAATCACCACATTTTTATTTAATTTAGTTATGAAAAATATTTAAATATTTAAAGATTTGCCAATTAATAATAGAAATTATTTTTATTTTTCAAAATAATGTAAGATTTGCCAATATTTTTATATCTCTTTTTTGAGGGGGATTTCTTAAAGTTTACCTTGATGGAAACCATGAATGAGAAAAAACATTTTTTTTGTTAATGCATATCCGGATAAGGCCAAAGAGGTCATGAAGAGATTGGCATTCACTCCTAATGTTGGAGTTGGAGAATTGATTGTCCAAAAAAGGCCAGGCTATAATATAATTTAAAATAAGAAGACCACTATTGTTGTCTTGTGGATAAAGGCAAACAAATAATAGGAACCACTATTGCTATCTTGGAAGAAAGACCTGATGAGCCCGCTTGCAAAACATAATGAAAGAACAAGCTCCTCACACTGAGGAATACTCACCTACTCAATCCCCTTTGCAGATTGGAGAGGAGTAGCTCACTAGAGAGAAAGTTGAACAACAGGGGTCCTAAGCAGGAGTATTTATTACTCAGGTAGAGCTAGATGAAGGAAACCTTCAAGAGCCTCCAATACCAAGCCTTGATTTGATAGTGGTAGACTATAGAGGAAGGAATTGGACCCAATAATAGAACAAGCTAGCCATGAATTCTTGTCAGATGATAATTTTCTTAAGACAAGAGCTTTTTACCAGTTTGCATGGAGAGAAAACATTGAAAAATATGAGGAAAGGTGCAATAAATTGAGAACTAGACACCTAGAAATAGAGGAGATAGCTATTCAAAATCAAATAAAGGATGAAATGACACAAGAATTTAAGGGATTGACTCCTGAAGAGGGAAGACATATGGTAAGAGCATCTAGTGTTCTACTGCTACCCAACCTAGATATAGTAGATGCTCTAGTTTTAATTCTATTTCTAAAAAGTTAGACATCCAAAATTTGAATAAGAAAGAAAGAAAAGGTTCCACTTTCAGTATAGGCCAAGTTCCTTTAGTCACTTGGTCATTAAGAAAGGGATCCATGACTATCTCCTTGTAGTCAGATGATACTGGATTAATGGGCAACATAATTGTGAAAAGGGTAGCAAATACAACCAATGTGGAGGTTGCACATTTTAGTGTTGATACATCCAACCCAGCTCTGGCTACTGTAGAATGAGATGAGCAAGAAAGTTTGGAACTATAGGCTAAGTATGAGAGAGTTTTGGAGGCCTAAAATAAAAAAGTTTAGAAAAGGATTGAACTTGAAAACAAAATGATGGGACAGTCTTCCAAGCCCATGATCACATACCCTCACCCACCAGTGGAGCCTTTTAAATCCACCCCTCTCATTGAAGTTCCTGATACTCCACAAAGGCCACAGTATTATATAACTGAGGATTTTGAAGAGGAGAAAAATAAACTGTGGGTATTACATGTAAAGTTGAATGTACAATATGAAGATAAAAAAAGAAAGGCTCTCATGTATCTAGTTGAAAAAATTGAATAGCCATTATTCTATGATCAGTTAACTAGAGTAATAAACATATGGGAAGAGTTAAAAGCAAGTGAAGAGACTTTGAAACCCATTATCAATAAGTGGAATAAGAGGAGAAAAGAAATTACATTTTTATGTTACTTTGTTATAATGTCTTCACATGACCATATTGAAAAAATTTATTATGTTGCTAATGATCTATTAGAGGTTGGTGACAAAAGAGTTGGATTGTAGAGGAAAATTGTTAATTACTTAAATAAGTATAAAAGTGAAAATTTTGACTTATTCCCATTGGCATTGGATAAGAGAAACAAACTGAAGAATAAAGATGAATGGGCCAAGGAATTAGATGACTTATTTTGTTTAAGAATGAATAGAGTCATAAATGAAAAAGGACATGCATGGTGGGCAACCACAACAGAAGAAATGGTGAAGGTCCAATTATTCTTTGATTCTTTAAAACAAGATTTTGTTAACATTGATAAAGAGGTTGAATATGTGATTAGGAAGCAAAATGATATCCTATAGTTTAATTGGCCAAATGACACACTTTTTGACAAGTGGATGGCAGATATTGCTTCTAATGAGTAGTGGGAAGAAGCTGAAAGTGATGATGATGAGATACATGAAGATAAAGTATAGATCATTACTACACTCACACAAGATCAGAGGAAAGAAGAGGATAAAAGCGAGCAACCAATTTTAGTTGCAGGTTTAGAGGCCCAAAATGATGACATGGTAGAGGAAGAAATAAGAATAAAGGTGGTTGTATCAGTTCATGATAAAGCTAGCAGAGATCCTAGAGTTGAGATTGATTTGCAAATATCAGAACAGGACATAGCATTAGCCAGTTTGATAGCTACATATTCTGAGGAATCAGAATAGCATAGGAGCCAATCATGGAATCAATAGCAATTGGAGATGTAACAGAAATGGAACCTACCAAAGGAATACTATGATGTATAAGTTTTATGTTACACAAAATTTTGTCTTCTTGACAACAGAATGTAAATCTTTTGCCTTAAGGGACAGCTGTCATTTTCTATTAGCATGAAGCTTGTTGCATCTCATAGTATATAAGTGAGATTCGAGGGCTAGAGAAACGGTCTAAATTATTATCTTTTTAAGTCTTAATTAGGTCTATTCAATCCATTAAAAAGAAAAGAGATATGCTTTATGATATTCTACTCTACAAATTTATGAGAATTGTATCAATATGACAGGATCTAAATGCTTGGTCTTGAGTTATTCTAAGTTTTATTCAATTGTATGCAAACTTTTTTGAATGAAATCAATGCAAATATGAACTGTCACCACAAATTGTCTATCTGAATCTTGTCTCCATTTGTGTTATCTGGTTTCCTTGAAATTGTATGAGCAAGTCTTATTCAATTAAATATAATTTAGTCATATTATATGTCAAATTGTTATTGCTTTTAATTCAAATAATTAAGTAAGTGCTTCAGCGAAATTGATAGGATTACCATGATAATAGAAGGGATGTTTGTAAGAATGAGTTTTGGTTAGAATTGCTGATAATATTGATTGTAATGTAATCAGTAAGATCTATGAATTGAATAGACTCTAGATCCCAATAGATTAGGCACTGATCTAATTATTTTAGTCTGTAGAAAGAAAAATCATGAAGAACCATCAAACTTAATTTCAAAATCCATTTTATGTTATTTTTGAAGATTATCAATGCCAGTCAACACTCATTTTCATTTGATCTCTGAGTCTTAGTTAGCCACTATTGCTAGAAATATTTGTAAAATTGAGGAGAATTGTGACAAAATATGCTTATAAGGGATGTATATCATTTTAAAATGTCATGGAGTGAACAAACCATGTATATGTTAGAGATAGGAGATGAGAATCAAAATGAAACTAAAAATATTCTCATATAGTAGCATTCATTTGAACCATCCCTCACATATACCCATCTTGGTTCTGTAGAGAGTAGATAGTAGGAATATGTCTAGATTCTATTGCAGTTGGGTCTAGATAAGAAGCTCTTTAAATTGTCTATAGGAAGTAGCTAATCCTTAGATTGTTTGTGCTTTCATTATCTTGGTATTTAGCTTTTTTTGTTCAGTAGTTGAAAAACACCAACAAAGTGTGTTGACACTCACTTGTCAAAACCAATCTGAGATCAACACTAACTTGTACTTTGTTCATAGTGTAGAATGTTGTATTCATAGCTTCTCTTCAAAACATCTTAGATACATCATTCTTAGCTAGCATAGCTCTTGTTGCTTCTATTAGTGACTTGTTTCTTCTTTTTACAATGTGATTTTGTTTAGGGGTTCTAAGAATTGAAAGTTGTCTTTTGATTCCATTAGCTTCAAAAAGGATATTAAACTCATTTGAAGTAAACTCTCCTCCTCTGTCTAATCTTATACATTTAATCTTCATACTTGATTTATTCTCAACTCTATTCTTAAATATCTTGAACTTGTCAAATATCTTAGATTTTACTTTAAGAAATGCAACCCACATCATTCTAGAAAAGTCATCAACAATAATCATGAAATACCTTTCACCATAGAATCCTTTAGTCTTTGTAGGACAACTAAGATCTGTGTGTACAATCTCCAACTTTGTTTTAATAGTAAACTTCTTGTTGGGAAAATAAGCTTTAATATGCTTTGCCAACACACACTCCTTGCAAATTGTGTTAGTAGGATTTACAATCTTTGGAAAATCTCTAATTGCAAACATTTTACTAGTTTTCATAATGTCGTCAAAGTTAATATGGAAAAATTTCTTATGCCATAACCAACTATTATCTACCTTTGCAACCAAACATGTCATTTTAGTGGGATTAAGCTAAAATACATTACCTCTAGATTTGGTTCTTGTTCCAATTACCTTTCCATATTGTTCTCTAATCATGCATGTCTTCTCTATGAACTATAATTGATGACCTTTATCAACTAGTTATCCAATACTCAAAAGATTTTGTTTCAAACCATCAAAAAAGTATACATGCTTGGTGTTAGTCTTAGCATCAAGAGTTATAGATCCAATACCTTTAACATGGAAAGCTGCATTGTTTCCAACTCTAACAAAGCCTCCATCATAACTTTTGAAGTCAAAAAACCTGTTCATATCACTAGTCATATGAAGTCAACAACCAATGTCAATTATCTAATCAGATTTCTTTTCAACCTGTGATACTAAAGCCATTTTCTCTTGACTTTATTCTTTAATAGCTACAAATCTTATTTCATGATCACTAGCACTTACTACTTGATCATCAAAATCATCTTCTTCACTGGCATACAAACAATCTCTATCTCTTCTAGGTTTGAACTTTCCTTTATACTTTTTCTCTCTTTTAGGACAATTAGATGCATAATGACCAAATTTATTACAAGTCCAACATTTAAATATTTTCTTACCCACTTTTTCTCTTTCTACAAGAAGGGCTACTCCTATCATTTTGTCCTCATTAGATTTTCTACTACTAGCAAAATCTCCTCTAGCACTTGTGCTCCTTGGTAGATTAGATTGAATGTTCAGGGCACTAAAAGTTGTCTCTATTCTAGACAATTCTCTAGACTGTCTAAGCTCATTCTCAACTACTTCAAGCCTCCCAAGTAGTGTCTCCTTGGTAAGATATTTGGTACAAGAGATCAACAACTATATCATTTGGACTACCTGCTTAAATGGTGGTGTTAAACTCTTCAATATCTTTCAAATCACCTCATCATCTTCCTTGGTTCCTCCTTGAGATCTGATACCTATAGTGATTTCTAATATCCTACCTACATATGTTCTTATAGATTCATCTTCCATCATTTTAGCATCTTGAAATGCACAAATCCAACTTTGTAGCCTCAATTTCTTAGAATGTTCATCACATTCAAAACTTTTTTCCAAAGCTTTCCAAATCTTATGACAAGTATAAAGTGTTTTTACCTGATTGTACTTAATTTCAAGAAGTATAGATAGCAATGCTTCTCTAGCTCTCATGTTGCACATGAAAAGTTCTCTCTCATCCTTGGTACAAGATTCTAGTGCACTTTTAGCAATAATTATCTTATCTAATTTTTTCAAGATCCAATATCCTAGACCCATACACAGTAGATGTGTCTTTGTCTTTTCCTTCCAACTATCATAATTTTTTCCATCAAACATCAAACTATCCTTTCTGAATATGTTCATCATGGATCTCCCAAAGTTGTGAAACTTTATCTTCAAATACCTGATGCTTTGATACCAATTGTTACAAATAATAGTCCACCAAGATAGCTAAGAGGGGGGGTAAATTAGTTATCCAATTAAAACATTTATCAACCTTAATTAATTTGAACCATTCAACCAAAGTAAACAGTAACCATAACCAGATGCACATACACAATTACATTAGATTTGTTAGCTAGGGAAACCCTTGATTAGAGGGAAAACCACAGTGGGAATGATGCCCACAAAGATATATATATATATATATATATATATATATATATATATATATATATATATATATATATATATATATATATATATATATATATATATATATATATATATATATAATACATTCAGTATATAAGAGTCCCTATTAGGAGACTTTGAATTCATGTTAGGAGATTCTAGCCCTATTAGGAGTTGTAGAAGACAGAAGGATCCATTGTCCAAATAGCTTCTAGGGCAAGACCACTGAACTCATTGTCCAACTGATCTCTCAACTTTTCCTTGCAAAATAATTGTTTGTCCTATGCTTTATCCTCTTTCATTTGTCCTATCTGTTGGAGTTTGAAAATGTTACCCATTTCCAATTACCCTGATGAGAAAAAAACATATCTAGGAGCAGCTAACTCCCATTCCCAACATGCCCATTCAGACACCTAGCCAACTATAAGGCATGACCCTTCTTCTTCAGGCTCTGCAAAACCTAGGCAGGTAGACCTATAGATTCCTTATATGGTACCAGTTGTCAAAGCATACACTGAATCTAATATGAAGCAGATAAAAACCCTTATATCTCCTAATAACTCATGAAATAACATCAATCTACAATAGCTAAATGCATATCTAGGAATCTCAGAAGCTGAGTGAGGGCATTCTATTATAGCTCTTCAACATGAAAGGGAAAATCATTGATTATTGATGTTGATGTTTAACAAATCCTCAAACATGCAACAAAACCTAATGATCCTGTAACTGATCAATGCCTAATCCATTGGGCAATTTCATGAATCCAAAACATACATCTGTGACATCAGGACATATTCTGTATACCCAGACATCAGATCTATCTAATCACCCTGTGATTCAGACATCAATGTTCATTCAGATCTCATTCTCACAAAATATCCTTCTCAACATAACCAGTAACCCTGTCAAACACATTAAGCATTTACTTGGCACATTGTTCCAACAAAAAAATACATCAAACATACAACCTGAAGGGGAAGCAAATGGATCTCAATTCTTTGTTCCAAGACCACATAAGACTACAGATTACTGAGATAGGAGACAAGAACTAGAAAGAAACTAGTGAAATTATTGTTCATATGTATTTATTTCCTTGAAATAATACAACCAAATGCATGAAATCAAAACATGAAACAACCTGACATATCAGAACTATCTGTATTCTTTACATTTTCTATTCACATGAGAGAAATGTGCTGAAGAATGAAGGTGGAATCACAGTTCTAGATCTAAAGAAATGGTCTCACAGAATGACTACAACTTTCCTACCGACAATGGTCTCTCAGTAATAAAAACTAGAACCTCTAGAAAGAATGAAAGATATAATGATATAGCAAGAAGTGAATTCCCGGATCTAATATGCAACTGCCACTTGTCCACTTGAAATTAAATCTTTGGCAACTCAAAAACCTCTTTCTTCTTTCTTCCCATCTGATCTTATTTTGCTTCATCATTACACTCTAACTAATTGGAAAATATCTCTATTCAAATGATGAAAGCCTTTTGATTCACTAAAATATCTGATTTGCCTCAATGAAATACTGATGAAATTGAGATTCAACTGATTTGAAAATGGTTAAAATCACCTCAAACCTCATTTTCACTGCCTTTTAACTGTATTTGGGTCATTTCCACGCTAGAAATCAAATTTGAACTTCCATACTTGAATATTATTGCAATTTAGGTACCTGAGACAAATCCTCCTGTAGCTCAAATAGACTACTACCTGTGCAAAAACCGACCTCATATTTGGAAAATTTAGATCTTCTTGGTTTCGACGATTTATTTGGAGTTCATATCTAGCCTCTAGAAAATGCCTAGAAAGTCGATTTGAAAAAAGCTCCTCTGCTAGAAAACCATGGTCTGCACATCTGAATTTCTTTAAAAATTTAAAATTTCTAAAGTTTAGACTTTAGAAAATAAACTTTTAAAATTAAAAACCTGCACGTCTCTTTTTGAAAACAATTTTCAAAATAAAAATTTTAAGTCAATTGAATTTTCCATCCCCTTCAATTTCGTGGTCAACCCCCTTTGACCAAGTGCCATGTGGCACTTTTTGATTGGTCCACCTCTACATTAGATGCCATGTCAGTGCCACCGAGACCCACATCGCCACGTGTCAGTTTCCCGCTTTCCTGCATTTTTTAACTTCCTCGCAACTTGATAATGTGGGAATGCGGGCACCACAGGATTTGCCACGTGGCAGCATCTTGTGCATCGATCTTAGACTACTATTTTGTGCCACCTTGCCACCAATCGGAACCCACTTGCCACATTGCAGTAGCTCACTTTCTCACAATATTTATCTCGTGTGCATCTTATTAATGCGGGGAAGCAGGCCCCGTGCGATCGTGACACTTGTCAAAATCCTGCACACCTTCGCCACATCAGCGTTAATGCACTTTTGTTCAAAATTTAGCCTATGTCATGATGAAGTCACCTCCAACTAGAATTTGGGTCAGGTCTCACATGCATCATGGCTCAAAAGCCCTTCACTTGATACACCAGTCAATGCGTGTGTTTTAATATTTAAAGAGTAAAATAAACTCTCACGGCCTTAATGTGGGATAAAAGCTTTGGAGGTATCCTTGTCTGCTATGCGCTCTTGACATGCTACTGCCTCTCTTTCATATTTTCACTACTATGGTGCTCTTTCTGATGGGACCCTTGGTCCTTTTTAGCCAATGTGTGAATGCTACTCCCCTTGTTTTAGCGTAGGGACTCCATTTTAGCATTTACTATGGTTATTCCTTGCTAACCGGCTTGCCTGATGGATGTTGCCTCCATTTTCTCACGGATCCCTTCAAGTTTAGCACTGGGAACTCTTCTACCTCTCAAGTGGCTTCCTCCTTCTACACGGGTGCACATTGAATTCCCTTGCTATGCTGCGGCTTCACTTTCTTTTTTGTTGCTGATAAGAATCATTTAAACTATGTGTTTATTGTGGAGAACGGAATCGAGAATGAGGAAGTATTTTAATTGCACAAAATAATTATTTTAATCACAACTTCTACTTTCACATAATTATTTTAGTGCAGAAAGTAGAACTGTCACGGCTTCTATTTTCTGCTAGTCTTCTTCAATGTGCTTGCGTGGACCTTTTCATAACTACTCCAACCTTTTAACATTGGGATTTTTCTTTAAAATGGCATGGGTGGTCTTTAGTTGATGTGAGCTACTCCCTTGCCATAAACTCTCTAGCAACATCCTTTTATGCATGTCTTCTTCTAAACACAATGCCTTTTAATTGTCTTGTCATAATTTTCCTTTTTCAAGCACATTCATTTTAAGCCATCTTTTTATGGCACAATGAAGCAAGAGATTTATTAGCGGGCATGAAATGTTTATTTCTTGGAAGACTAAACAATGACTTGCAATAAAATTTTATTGGAAATGAGGGATTTGAGGCTAAAATAGGCTCACCAAGTCCTCCACGTTCTTATCTAATATTATTAGATATTTCCAATTTCAAAAATTATAATCTGTTTAAGCATATGCCTCTTTTTTTATTGGATGCCTTTTTCCCCTGTCATGGGCCTTCCTTAGTCCCCTGCAGCTGCTATTTTACTGCTCTTTGCAGATTTGATATGGAGTCAAGAGATAATTTTCTTGGGACCTTTGTACACAAGCAGAGGATGATCACTATGTTTGTAAAAAGGATACACATCAACTCCAGAGAATTGCACTCCATTTTGTTGTCAATACTAGCATTAAGTGGATCTGTATCTAGAAACTGTTGTTTTTTCCTTATTCTCTTTGCCAGTTGTGATTTAGCCATTTGAGTTAAGTCTACCCCATATTCAACAGCTTTCATCCACTGTGTTTCATTGAATATGCATAAATAACCTCCTTTTCAGATGTGGAGCTGGGTGGATTGCAAAAGAAAAGTTAGTCAAAACATTTGCAACATTTTCTTTAAACCTTTGCCAAGGCAATTTAAACTTTATTCCTATTGCTGACTTCTTCCATTGTGGTTTGAGATGCTATTGAGAGACTAATTTATTCATATCTCAATGCCGTAGCTAAAACACTTTGCATATTATCAGCTCTCATAAATCTAAAAATTCTATCTGTTGCATAAAGCTATCTTGTATAAAGCAACTATATGCAGCCCTCTTTTATGTTTTTCAAATCCCACAACTTTTGGATAAGGTCAATTGGGCATTTAAATGAAACTAATTAAACTCTCCAATGTTGTGCAAGGAAAGGCAACATCCAGTTTTCAAGACTCTTGAAGTCCTTTAGCAATCTCACTTTAAAGCGTAACTTTATTTCCGTATTGCATAACAAATACTTTTGAAAATTGTAATCATTATAGCTCTTCAAGATGCTTTTAGTTTGCAATTATGATTTTGCAATTTGATGAAAATAGTTGGACCCAAGGTGGGTCTGGCTAAAAAAAATTTGTTTTCAAATGACTAATCCATCAAATTGATCCACTGACCATCTGATACTTACTAGAATTAATTTTGAGCACTAACTGATCATTAAAAACTCATTTCACTTCTTGCCTGTAAAGTGTGAATTTGTGTCTGGAGGCCTGCCAGCTGGCCTTAAAAACTGATCCAAACAGATAACTAGGGTTTGAAATTGAACACACTGATCCTCTATTCCACATACTTTCATCCCATCGAATCTCGTCTCATGAAAAATTCTCAGTCAAAAAATATTGACCGTCAAAGTTGCCTTCTCAGAATTACCTACAAGAAAACATGTCAGGAAGCAATAAATTGGGTTAAGAATCGGCTTCAAAAGTTGGGTAAACTGACACTTGGGAAGACGAAAATTGGGACATAAGTTCTTTTCCATGAAGAGAATATAATTCCATGTTTTGGGCTCATGACAAATCACAGGGCACATTTGGTGAATTTTCGAAAACAGCCACTTGGAAATTTTAACTGGGAAATGTGTCAAAAAGTAATTTTTGGCAAATGTACAGACATATGAAAATATGCAAATGGATTTTTCATGACTTGAGAATTGGCATACTTGAAGGATTTTTAGGACACAACACAATGGTATAATTAGTTTAGGCTTACCAATCACATGATCAAAGTTATAATGTGCTGAACAGGGGTACGAATCAATCTGGATACCTTAGCCGTAACAAAACAGTGCAAATTGGGTTTTTAATCATGTTAGCAAATTGATCAAATGGATTCTTCATGACCTTAAAATTTTAACATTTGAAGTTTCTAACCCCTATAACACAATGCAAAAAGAATTTTGTCATTTGGGTCAACTGGTCAAAAGTTATTATAGGTCAAACAGGGCTTCCTAGAATTTTGCACAGTGTATCAACATGAAAACATTAAACTGCCAACTTTGAGGGATTCAAAACCTAATCAAACGAACTTGAAACAACTTGAAATTTGAAACATAGGTTCTCAAGTATGGACACTAGGCACTCCCAAAGTAGCGATTCATGAAACATTTCTGGGTGTGAGCTATTCAAATGCAAACACAGCCTTCTGTCACTATTTGACACTTAGGTGAAAATTGCAGATTTGGCAATTGCTCAAAATAGGACTTCGCCAAACAGCTCGGAATGATGTTTTAACTTCATGGAACAGGTAGACAGGCTAAATGAAAGGTGTTAGAAACATTGAACACCTCTAGGGTTCCAACGTTATAGCCAGGTGTAGCTAGGTACATATGCATTTATGGGGCTGATTTTCTCAAAATTTTCGAGATGTGACAAAAAATGAAGCATGCAATTTTTAGTCCCAACACTATCCATTGAACCAATCACTTTTAGACCTAGACTAGATCACAAATCTTGGATCCAAATATCAAACCTCGAATCACTAAATAAAACCTCAACAATGAAGTTCTCTCCAATTTCTCTCTGCTCTACTTATCTTCATATAGCAACTATTTCTCTTCTATTCCACTCTTTGTGCTTCCTAAAATCATTCATATAATCATATTCAATCAAAGGAAAATTTCCTTCCTTTATACTAAATCCATAAAACAATACCTTGAATCAATTATTACACATCAATTAATTATTATAGGACCTCACTAAGAACATGTTACACTTAGTGATAACAATAATCAATCGCCTTATAGCTTGAATAACTTTTTGTACATGTAATATTATGATGAGAGAGCTTAGCCACATCATCATCAACATGTCTTCTACATGCCTTTAACCTTTCTTCTTAGAATAACAATTCTCCCAAGAGATATAACAAGTTTACCAAAACATGCTTCTATAAACTCTATCTTAGAACAATCTTCACCAAAACTTACATAACTTCTTCTAGACTTAATATCTTATTCTTCATAGGTTAGTCGCATATGATAAACACTTAGTAGTATTCTCCCATTAACCTTACTAGTGAAAGTACTCAAAGATATGTTTGTACCAACCTGATCTTTTTGTTGTTCTTATGTCAAATACCACAAAAAATTGCTATGTTGACATCAACGACAAACACAGTCATGAATGTAACATATCATCATGATAATGATCTAATGATATTTCTACAATATTTCCTAATAGAAGTATCATTAGCATTCGTGCTTCCAACAAAATTTCATAGATTGAAGTTTTGTGGAGCATTATCATGATGAAAGGAAGCTATGATTAACCTTGGGTAGCATTTGAAGATTAGACAGATGATTTTGAGTAGATATTTGATTTTAGAATGAAATTAATGGCTTTTTTGATTTGGAAAAGTATGCAATTAATGGAAGTTTTAGCTAGATAAATAGAACGCAAATTTGATTATTTCCACATTGCAATTATATCATAAGCTTAAAGCACTTAGAAGTGATTTGACAAAGCAATTTTGTGCAAAATCCTACTTTGGAAAAAGGTATTTTATCATTTTTAGTACAAAATTTATTCGATAAATTTTTATTTGGTGAAATCATGGATATGTTAGTAATTCATAATGTTGAGGATGATAAGAGACCGAAGTTAAATGTTACTCCTATGAAACCCCTAGAAGGAAACCTTAATTTGGTTATTAACAACTCTAAGCTGCTTTGAATATTTGGAAGACATAGGAAGTTATTTAACTAGCAAGATTGAAACTATTGGAATTGAATTTATGAACAAGGATATGGAAAAAAATTTCAACCATGATATGAATATGAAGCCCAAATTAGAACATCTAAAGGATTCAGACTTATTCAGATACCATTTCTATTGTGAACTAGACACTAAAGAATGGACTCGGGTCATATTAAGCAGAATTCATAATGGAAAGCTATGGATGGGAGATAATATAGTTGACATTTCAGCCAACCTTATTCATGAGGTTACTAGTCTTAGCAAACAAGGTAGTGTACCTATTGGTGAGAAATTAATTAAGAAAAAGGTTGAAAGCTATACAAAGGTGGTTTATAATGGTAAGGCAATGGTGATTAGTACCATCAGACAATATGATGTGAGATTCTTGAGAATAATCATTGCATATTCTATTTGTGCAAGTTCTAAGAGTGATGAGTTTTTAGTAGGCTTTATCTATGTAGCCTACAAGATTTGTGTTGAGAAGGAATAAGCAAATTTGAGTGAGATTTTGAGAGTACAACTCCTTGAGAACCTAGAGAAGATCAAAAGAACTAAGAATGGTGTATTTAGATTTTGTTCACTAATTAATCACATTTTCTTTCATGTACTTAAGATATTTCTATTTATGTCAGTTATAGAAATTATGAGTAGTGAAAGGTGTACAATGGATAAGATAACAAATGTATGCAGAAGGCATCCTGTAGATAAAATCTTTGATAGTGGAAACCTAATTATGAGAACATTCTAGAATGAGATGAAATAGAGATTCAAAATTGCACCTACAATAGTTGACAGATTGAAGGATGATGTATGTTTTACGATAGACATCGATCTAACTTATATTGAAGCAATAGAACCTCGGGAAACATTTCTTGATCCCTTAGGTTATGAGTTGTGTGATGATGTAGCTATTGGTTACATTGATCTATTGTTGAACTACAGAAAAGACCAAGCATCTTATAGATTTGGAACATGTGAGGAGATAATTTAGTCAGTTTACCAAGCATCTTGGAGAAAGCATTGGATAAGAAGATTGAGACCATAATGAAGAAAGCATTGATTGAGGTCAGTATGTCAAAAAGTGAATCACCGGCAATAAGGAAAACTATTTTTTGACTAAAACAAATTGGCGAACAAGGTGTGATTAATGTAGCACCTCTATCAGTTGGGCAAGCATCAAGTGTGTCTCTTACAGAAGCTCCTATAGAGAAAAGTATTCCATATGTTGTTGTATTAGCTGAGCAAACTAATGAACAAAAGAGGAAGTCTAAAAGGTTAGAAGTTGAGACTCATAAATCAAAAAGAGTTAAGCAACTAGCTACTAGACCAAAGAAATGGAAGAAAACATTGTTGATAATTGAATACTCTAGTGAGGATAATGATGAGGAACAAGAAGTCAAAAAGCCTAAAAAGGTTATTTTCTCTAAATAGTCAACAAGTAAAACAAGGAAATCTTGGAAGCCTAAGATTGAAAATATTAACACAGCTATTACAAATGAAAGAAACTTTGTGCAAATAAACAAGTTTTATGATTTGTATAGTGATATTGAGAAAGAATAGATTGATATCTCTAATGTGAGATGTATGATTCTAAATAACTTAAAACTTAAAGACATTGAGGGTATCATAAATCAAAAAATCTATGATAAACTTATAGCTAAGAAGGCACCAGCTCGTGAGGAAGACATGGAACTTTGGAAGTCAATGATAAGTAGTATATGTAAAACTGATGATGAATAAGAAATCAAGAAACTGATGAAAAAACTAGCACCTTACTTAAGAAATAAGTTGAGGCCATTTTTGTTTATGGGAGGTGACAAGAATGTTATAAGAAGTGAAATGGATGCAACCATCAACTAGATGATGTTTGAATCAAAGGTAGCACCTACCTTAGTGTTGTGGTGTCCACAACACACGCCCCATTCCTAGTGAGGAATGGGGACCCCCTATACTTTTTTACTCTTGGACTCACAATTTGAGTCAAGAGAAGAATTTTTGTTTGAAAGTTGAGTCCAAAAATCACAAAAAATCAAAAAGTTGAAAAACACAAAAAAATTGAAAAATTGAAAAACACAAAAAATTTTATAAAAAAAAATCAAACGCACCACTGAGGGTGTGTGCACGCCACCAAGGGTCACACACCCCAAGTGCATGCATGCTACCAAGGGGAGCGAGCATGCCTAAAAGGCCAGACACGCGCCTCTAAAGGTAATGCGCACGCGCCCCTAAAGGTAGCGCGTGCCGCCAAGGAGGGCACGCGCGCTGCCAAGGGCCACACGTGCATGCCCCTAAAGGTAGCGCACATTCCGCCAAGGGTCGCACACCCAAAACGCGCCCATATGACCAAAGGCACCTCATGCATATTCCCGTTGTCACACTCCCAAGGCACCATGTGCCCTTGCCAAGCTACCCTTTCACCCCCAATTTTGTCTGAATAGCCATAGAAGGGGTTTAAAATATATCGTTTAAGTTTAAGTTTACTTATACTTAAGATATATTTTAATATATGCGACGAATCTTTTGAGATAGGTTTCAGACCTCGCGGAGATAAGGTAAAGATTCTAGAAAATTTCAGGGCTTCAGAAATCTAGACTTAGCCAAATTTCAAGGCTTCAAAAATCCAGACTTAGCCAAATTTCAGGGCTTCAAGAATCTAGACTTAGACAAATTTCAGGGCTTCAGGATTTCAAACTTAGCTAGATTTCAGGATTCTTCTCCAGTTTTGTTTGAGTAGCTAGTATGTCTTTACTATGCATTATTAACTCTACGAACTAATGTTTGCTTCTTATGTAGGTAAAAATGGCATCCTCAACTTGTCGAGGTCATAACTTTTGACTCGGGCCTCAGAATTCAGAACCGCTTACACCATTGGAAAGAAGAATTGAAGATCTAATTTCAATCCCTAAAATAATGAGCCTTCGACTGCCCAATTTTAGGGACTGACAAAGGTTTCGACTTGAAATTTGGAACAAAAGACCTCCAAAAAGGTCATTTAAAAATGCCTAGAAAATTTGTGAAAAAATATGAAAAAGTTGCAAACATTTGATCGTCTTGGATAATCTGGATCACTTGGTTTCTCGCCAGGAAGGATTGGATAGGTGGAGAGAAGAAAAAGGCCAAAGATACAGAGGTTAGACACATAAAGCAAATCAGGTTCCTCATCTTATGTAGCTATTCGGGTCAAGATTCAATGCAGGTGCCTTGAGATTTTCGATTTAAGAAGCGGAGGGAGTGCAAGTTTATGAAAGTAATTGTCTATAAAGAGGGTGTAAATCATCAAAAAGGGGCATGGAGTGTATACAAAAAGTGATCTAAAACCTCATTTGAGTAAAACCCAGAAACTATTTTCAAAATTGAAAACTTTGATTTTTTGGTGAATTGACCTCTACAGGTCTGCAACTCGCATTTTCATGTAGCTCCGCAATTCAGAGGTGTGCCGACAATTGACTACCAGTTCCAAAAATAGCACTTTCCATGCATTGGGAGCACATTCTGATGGCAAGTTTAACACTGACACACGCCTAGTTAAGGGGCAACTTCTATTTTTGGTGTCTCCATGCACTTCCACTTCAACTGATGGCTTCCTCTTACTTTCTCTCTCATGCTTTCATTGTTTTTGACATGTAAAGGGCTCATGCATCCAATTAATGAATAAAATATGGATGGAGTCCCTCTAAGCACCAGTTAGATTGTTAGTTTGTATATATTTAGTTTGTTTAAATGTTTTAAAAGCATTTTATTGCATCGAGATATCTCTCACTCTCAACACAAATTAAGGAAATGATTTTTTATAAATACCCCATTGTAAAATGTAACAAGGGTCGCTGTTATTATGCAATAAAATTATGCTTTTGGTGCTAGCATTTGGAGTGTAGTTATTCTTGCTTGAATGTGTCATTATTTTGTGGATTTTATTCAGGAGATTTTGATTGAGCCAAAGGTTTATTGCATTGTTTCTAGTTGTGCAATCTTTTAGTTCTAGTGTTTGCTACAGATATATGAATTTCGTTGACGTAACAAACTTGAGAAGAGATCACCCGATTATGTCTACATAGCTTTTTGTCTCGCATGAGCACACTTTTCGTGGCCTTGCAATTTGATGAAGAGTGAAACATTATTCGATTTGTTAAAGATTCTCACCGACGATTGCATCAGTGGATTCTAGGCAGTGTTGCTCCTGTTTTCATTGGTTTCCTACCGATTTCTTCAAAGGTTTAACTTGCAGTGTGTTGTGTTCTGTAGCTTATGTCCATTTAGGAATTTCAATTTCAAATTATTTGATTTCATGTTATTTTCTTTCAATTTCATTATTTTCTTTGCTAACCCCCTTGTTAGAATAGGACCTCATAGTAGTTGCATTGTTAGAGTTGCATTCATTGAAAAACAAAAAATACAAAAAATATTGTTCTTTTGGTGTGATATTTTGAGACAGCGAACAGATTTTACTTGATTCCAAGGTAAAAGAGTTTTTGGAACCAACAAAGGCCTCCTTGTGAACATTCACATTTATCTTCTACTGAGCGAATTTTGGTACGTTGCAAGACAAACATTGAAACTTAGAGTGCGTCCTTAAAAAGATTTGCTTTTCAAGAGAGGAATTACACTATGGATTCCTGTCGTTGACCTCATGCAAAATGAATGCCAAATAGAAGTGGCACTAGAAGGAGGGCCTAAAAACAAATAACCTACTCTTGGAAACAAGAAAGATTTGATAAAGTTTTGAAAGTTTTGCACTCTCGCAATAATCTACACTTCGCACAAGTTCAAAAAAAATTTTGAGTATTTCAATAATTCAGGTGAGCAAGCGCGTAGCTCCACAGAGTTGTAAGTCCACAGCTCTGCAAATCCGTAGGTCTGAGGTCCACAGCTCTACAGGTCTACAGGTTCACAGATCCGTAGGTCCACAGGTCCGCAAATCCGTAGCTCTGTAGGTCCGCAAAATTTTGTGGTGCACTATTTTGAGAAAGTGTGCTTCTCCAAAGGTGTACTTTTCTAGAATAAACATAAGTTGTTAGAACTTAGTCACTTCCACAAGCATCACAGTGATAAAGGGATTCCAAAAACTCTACCCATTCACATTAAACATTTCATCATCATCATTCGCTTTACATTCCACTTCACACATTTCTGTCATTATGCACCATGTCTTTCTTCAATGCCCAAAGTTCACCTTTGAACCTAACTGGACCATTACATGACTTGCCCAAAAATCCTGAAAATTTTTGCCCATAGTTCATCTATGGAGAATCACGAACAGTAGAAGATCATATCAAAATCTTTAAGAAGATTTGTAATCGAAACCAGATTCAACATATGGACGTGGTATGCCACCTTTTTCCTTACACTTTGGGGGAAATGGCATTCAGTTGGTACCTCAATCTACCACCATCATCAATAAGGGATTGGAACTCTTTTGAGAGCAATTTTTTGGAACAATTCAAGATCTATGTTGATCCAGCTCTTCTATATAATCAGTTCATCTCAATTAAGAGGGATCCCCATGAGACTATTTCATAGTTTAATCATCGCTTCTATAGGATGTATCAAAAAATGGAGTTTCCATACACTGTACCACAGGAGGCTACCATCCAAATCTATTTTGGAACAATATATTCATTAACTTCTATTTTTCTAAGAAGGCTCCCACCTAGAGACATTGATACCATTGAAAAGGTTTTCAAAGAGGTTGTTACATTCACGAATTAGGTTACTACTACTCCAATGCCAACAATTACATATTCTGGATATTGGTCTCAAAAGACTGCTTTCTTTGAGCAAAAGGAAGTTGCATCCATTGAAGTAGAAAATGATGTGGCTAGAGAGCTTAAGGCCATGAAGGAGATGATGTCTCTTTTATCCAATGAACTCATCAAAATAAAGTCAAATTCTTCAAGAGACCAAGGCAATCATCCAAGAAAACTTTCTGCTCAGAACAATTATTCTCAAAATCAGAGCAGAAATTTTGGCCTCTACAACAACATCAAGAATGAGAATAATCGTATTACAGGAATGAGTCCAAGTAAAAATGGGTATGGGCACAATGATGTTTTGGATTAGCCTCCCCAAATCATGGAGAAACAACCTTTGCAGTTTAGTGCGATGATGTTTGATTCATATGATGAATCTACAGGAAAACTTGATGAAGATGATCAAGAGCAGTTTGCATTCCCATTCAATGAAGAAATTCTTCCAAGTGTTGATGTCGCAACAAGTGTGGATATGCCAAGAAATTTTGAGGGTGTGGAAAATTTTGAAGTTCCAAAACTCCATGAAGTTGCAAAAGGTGATGAAAATGCAAAAGATCCCGAGGTTGGTGAGATTTTTTGAATCAGAAAGTCATCAAGAAGAAGATACCAATTCTTCCTACTGTGATTTTGATTCCCCATTTGATAAAGATAAGATACCTCCCTCAAAACAAGATTTTTCATTAGAAGAGATGGATAGAGTGTTCAATTTAGTCTCAAGCTTGACTGAGGAAATGTCTATTTGCGCGTATTCCACACACATATCAAAACCATGCAATAACTGAGTCATGTAGGATCCATCCATTTGGGTTCCATTCAGAAGAAAGTTGCCCCGATTTCTTGTTAGCTTGGGAGATTGCAATGGAGGGAAAGTATGATTTTGAACAAACTTCTTCGGAATATGAGGTGAAATACATCTTGGTCGATGATAGTAATGAATCCTGTAATTTGGAAGGGAGGCTGGTAATTGAGTTTTCTACTCCAAGGGAGCCTAGAGCGGAACCTAAAGTGTCTCCATGTGTGCGTGAAGTGGTGTACCATGAGATGAGACCACCAGAAGGAGAAATTACAATGTGTGAGTGTACCCCTATGGTGGGGGACTTTCTAGTTCAGGTGATATCTTAGTTTGATGATTTGCAATTTGAATATGATGCCAAAGGTAAGAGAACTTGTTTGTGGATTAATCATGGCCATAAAGAATTACCACAACTTCTAATTTTGTGTGATTTGTGCCCCGAATTTGAACCAAGATTATCGAAACTTTATTTTTCTAAGTACAAAGACAAGTTAGCCTTTTTTAGAACTATATGGGGTCATTCATTACTATTGCACATAATGAGAAATCAACTAATAACTACCCCACATTCTTATTATTCAAGGTTTTTTGTAGATAAGTTTTTTTTTTTGTTTTTTTTTTTTGTTTTTTCTTAGTCTTTTTTAGTCTTTCTAGTTAGGTGTTACATGTTTTCTTTCAGTCGTGTGTTCATTTCTTTAAAGTTATGTCAGTCCTAGGGGGTAAGGTGTACTTGGGATTTTTCTCAACATTTTACTAATCACTCTTTGGTCCCGATTTCAGCAGGAGGTATTTCTTTGTCAAAACATTTGGACGGTTGTGTGTCTTATACTAACCGAGCAATAGATGTTTCTTATGGAAATAGGGGACTTTCAGTCTGGAAATCAGAAGCCTAGACCAACAAGCTCTCAACACTTTGAAAATTTTAAGATTTGATCATTTTGGGTGCTATTGAATTCAAGTCGAAGATGATGAGAAATGATCCAAACTCTGACTAGTTCAAATAGGAGGGGTCTCCTCAAAAGGTTGCTAAGATCATTGTTTGGCATGAGAGTTTCCTAAAAAGTTTTAAAAGAGGAATGCAAGGGATGTTCATAAGAGATCAAATCCAAGAAACGACACTGATATTCTGACTACATAGTCTAAGCGTAGTCAGGATACAGAATTCAAAAAAAAAAAAAAAAAAAAAAAAAAAAGAAAAGACAGTGTTAAGTCTGAAGGATTCTAAAGATCTAAAATGTCTAAAGATATGTTACAAAACAAAGTGTCTTG
Source organism: Cupressus sempervirens (assembly GCA_028749045.1). Taxonomy (NCBI): domain Eukaryota; kingdom Viridiplantae; phylum Streptophyta; class Pinopsida; order Cupressales; family Cupressaceae; genus Cupressus; species Cupressus sempervirens. Next base: position 140,885,013 of record CM053785.1, on the reverse strand, counting down.
TATTCAAAAGTATTGTTTCATCAAAAGTAATATGTTGAATGACATGGAGCAATTATGCAAAAGGCCAGAAATTAAAAGAACGTGACATCCTGCCAAGAGCCCTCGAACTAATTCTCTCATCTGGTCAAGCAATTGATTGACAAAGAGCCTTCGTGGAGATTCTGAATGAATGAGCTGGAAGGAGTGGAAGATTGTTTCGAGTTGTCAGAAAACTTTGATTGATTACATCCTAACACATCAAAGGGAACAAATACACAATGCACACACTAAGCTTGAAGGTTTCGACTTCTGAGATTTTGATTGCAAAGTCATCTGAAATGCGCTCAAGGTGTTCAAAGTTCGGTTGGTGTTTAACACACATCAGAGGAATGTTTGCTAATGAAGAAATGCCTTGGTCATTTCTTCTTTTTTGGGGGGCTATTTGTTGTGGTTTCCACAACACACGCCCCATTCCTAGTGAGGAATGGGGACCCCCTACTTTTTTTGACTCCCGGACTCACAATTCGAGTCAAGAGAAGAATTTTTGTTTGAAAGTTGAGTCCAAAAATTACAAAAAATTGAAAAATTGAAAAACACAAAAAAAAAATTAAAATAAAAATAAAATAAAAACCAAGCGCACACACGCGCACCACCAAGGGGAGCAAGCTCGCCCCAAAGGCCGGACACACACCTTTAAAGGCAGTGCACGCGTGCCCCTAAAGGCAGCACACACCGCCAAGGAGGGTGCGCATGCTACCAAGGGTCACGCGCACCCTTAAAGGCAGCACATGCACCACCAAGGAGGGTGCACGCACTGTCGAGGGCCACATGCGTGCCCCCAAAGGCAGTGCATGCTTCCACAAAGGGCCGCGCACCCAAAGCGTGCCCACATGACCAAAGGTGCCTCATGCGCATTTGCGCCGCCGCACTCCCAAGGCACCATGTGCCCTTGCCAAGCTACCCTTTCACCTCCAATTTTGTTTGAATAGCCATAGAAGGGGTTTAAAATATATTGTTTAAGTATAAGTTGACCAACTTATATTTAAGATATATTTTAATATATGCGACGAATCTTTTGAGATAGGTTTCAGACCTCCTGGAGATAAGGTAAAGATTGTAGAAAATTTCAAGGCTTTAGAAATCCAGACTTAGCCAAATTTCAAGGCTTCAGGAATCTAGACTTAGCCAAATTTCAGGGCTTCAAGAATCCAAACTTAGCCAAATTTCAGGGCTTCAGGATTTTAGACTTAGCCAGATTTCAAGATTCTTCTCCAATTTTGTTTGAGGAGCTAGTGTGTCTTTACTGTGCATTGTTAACTCTACGGACTAATGTTTGCTTCTTATGTAGGTAAAAATGGCATCCTCAACTTGTTGAGGTCATAACTTTTGACTCGGACCTCAAAATTTAGAACCACTTACACCGTTGGAAAAAAGAACTAAAGATCTAATTTTAATCCCTAAAATAATGAGCCTTCGGTTGCCCAATTTTAGGGATCGACAAAGGTTCCAACTTGAAATTTTGAGCAAAAGACCTCCAAAAAGGTCATTTAAAAATGCCTAAAAATTTTGTGAAAAAATATGAAAATGTTGCAAACATTTGATCGTCTTGGATAATCTGGATCACTTGGTTTCTCACCGAGAAGGATTGGATAGGTGGAGAGAAGACAAAGGTCAAAGATATAGAGGTTAGACACATAAAGAAAATCAAGTTCCTCATCTTATGTAGCTATTGGGGACAAGATTCAATGCAGGTGCCTTGAGATTTTCAATTGAAGAAGTGGAGGGAGTGCAAGTTTATGAAAGTAATTGGCTATAAAGAGGGTGTAAATCATCAAAAAGGGGCATGGAGCATATACAAAAAGTGATCTAAAACCTCATTTGAGCAAAACCCAGAAACCGTTTTCAAAATTGAAAACTTTGATTTTTTGGTGAATTGAGCTCTGTAGGTCCGCAGGTTTGTAGCTCCACATTTTTATGTAGCTCCAAAATTTAGAGGTGCGCTAACAGTTGACTACTAGTTCCAAAAATAGCACTTTTCATGCATTGGGAGCAAATTCTGATGGCAAGTTTAACACTGACACACGCCTAGTGAAGGCGCAACTTCTATTTTTGGTGTCTCCATGCACTTCCACTTCAACTGATGGCTTCCTCTTACTTTCTCTCTCATGCTTTCATTTTTTTTGACATGTAAAGGGCTCATGCATCTAATTAATGAATAAAATATGGATGGAGTCCCTCTAAGCACCAGTTAGATTGTTAGTTTGTATATATTTAGTTTGTTTAAATGTTTTAAAAGCATTTTATTGCATCGAGATATCTCTCACTCTCAACACAAATTGAGGAGACGATTTCTTATAAATACCCCTTTGTAAAATTTAACAAGGGCCACCATTATTGTGCAATAAAATTATGCTTTTGGTGCTAGCATTTGGAGTGTAGTTATTCTTGCCTGAATGTGTCATTGTTTTGTGGATTTTATTCATGAGATTTTGATTGAGCCAAAGGTTTATTGCATTATTTTTTGTTGTACGATCTTTTAGTTCTGGTGTTTGCTACAAATATATGAATTCCGTTGACGTAACGAACTTGAGAAGAGATCACCCGATTGTGTCTACATAGCTTTTTGTCTCGCATGAGCGCACTTTCTGTGGCCTTGCAATTTAATGAAGAGCGAAACATCATTCGATTTGTTAAAGATTCTCACCAACGATTGCATCAGTGGATTCTAAGAAGCGTTGCTCCTATTTTTATTGATTTCCTACCGATTTCTTCAAAGGTTTAACTCGTAGCATGTCGTGTAGCTTATGTCTGTTTAGGAATTTCAATTTCAAGTTATTTGATTTCATGTTATTTTCTTTCAGTTTTGTTATTTGCTTTGCTAACCCCCCTATTAGAATAGGACCTCATAGTAGTTGCATTGTTAGAGTTGCATTCATTTAAAAATAGAAAATACAAAAAATATTGTTCTTTTGTGTGATATTTTGAGACAGCAAACAGATTTTACTTGATTCCAAGGTAAAAGAGTTTTTGGAACCAGCAAAGGCCTCCTCGTGAACATTCACATTTATCTTCTACGAAGCGGATTTTGGTATGTCGCAAGACAAACACTGAACCTTGGAGTGGGTCCTTAATAAGATTTTCTTTTCAATAGAGGAATTACACTATGGATTCCTATCGTTGACCTCATGCAAAACGAACGCCCAACACTTAGCAGAGAAAACTTTGGAAGTGTCAGTAAGTAGTGACACCATGCAAATTGATCAAACTAATGTTACTGTTAACATTGATGAGAATCCTTTTGAAAGCTTTGATCAATCTGAGTCTCATTGTAAGGACACTCAAGATCAATTAAAATTGATTGTAGAAGAGAAGACATAGCTAGAGAAAGAAAAGAAGAAGATTGAATAAGCCAAGAAATTATCGTTTGAGGGGGATAAGAGGCAAAAAGAAGAAAAGAAGAGGAGAGAAGAGAAAATACAGAAGAAGGTAGAAGAAGAAAAGAAATAACAGGAAAGAAAAGAAAAAGAGGAGAAGGAAGAAAAAGAGAGAAAAGAAAGGGAGGCAGTAGAAAGGAACAAAAGGAAGATGAGACTAAAGCATCTAGCTCATATACTCCAATATCTCTTTTCAACCTTACAGCTAATGATGATGGTCAATCTAACTTGATCTCATCTTTGAACAAGTTAATTGAAAAGAACAAAATAGTCAAGAGTCTACATAGAGCATCAATGGAGGTGACTGATAGATTGCACAACACTCTGGTAGCCAAACATACAAAAATAGACCCCAAATAGAGAGCCAAAGTAGTAGGAAAATCATTTGATGATGAATTTACTAATTTATTGAATTTTGTAGAGTCTAAGGCATAAATTTCTCATAATGCTAATCTTTCTAGCATTGTTCGTTAAAACATTAAGAATGATTTGTTGAGTCTTGATACTGATATCAAGGAACTTCAAAGATGTCAACAAAATGGAAGGGTATTGTACATCAAATGTCCTTTATCTCACAAGTTGACTAAATTTTTGGACAATAAGATAGAAGGGAAGCTAAGTGAGCTATAAGCTTTGACAAGCTAGTTACAGCAATCCTCTAGCAGAGTTGATGATTTTGAAGGACAAGTTTCTAGTGTTCATAGTGACATCAGGAAACTACAACTTAAGAGAGAGAAAATTTTGAGAAGAATATAAAATTTTAGAGATTCTATAGCTCTAAAAATATCAATCATTGAGAGACAATTGGAGGAATATGTCAAAGCAAAGGACACTTATTCCAATTTCATATACTCTGACCTTAATGCTATTGAGATTGTATCATATGCCTTATGTTCAATTCTCACTACTACCAAAGTAGCCAAGGAAACATGGGAGAAAGATATGGACAATCTAAAGGAAAGTTTTGATGATTATATGAAGATTATATTAGCTTGAGGTAGCAAGACAGGAAACAAAATGATACTAGTTCGCAGAACTTTTTAATAGTTTTTTTTAACATTCCAACCTTTGGCATTGATTTCAAAGGGGGAGAAGTTGTATGAGAAAATTGTAAGTAAATTATGCATTTTGTAGTCATTTCAAAAGGGGGAACATTTGTAAGAATAAAGTATTTGTAATACATGGTAATGATGTAAGTTTTGGAAAAGTTTTTGATACTTAGCCATTTTTCCTACTTTGTTGTCATTAATGCCAAAGGGGGAGATTGTTGACAATTGGCTATATGTAGATATGTAAATATTGTCATTAATGGAAACACATGATGTACATGCATATAGTAAACCTCAAAAATAAAGATACTTAGCTTTTTGGTACTCAGAAAATTGTCTAAGTATGAAAATGGTTTATAGCAATGTATTGTTTGATATGTAACTTGTTTATATGATGTTATTTTTGAGAGAGAGTTTAGATGGAGATAGTATACATGTTGAATGTGATGTGTATAACCTCATAAATCAGTATAGATAGTATGAAAAAGAGTTATGTAAGATTTATAGAATAGTGGAATGAAAGGTAAAGGAATTATTTTGTTTACAAAATAATTACTTAACCAATTAGGGCCAACATCCTAGGTGTTTACTCTAAGTTGGAAAAGTATATTGTGGTCCTAGCCAACCCAATAGAAATTTTTGAAAATGCATGGTATTTATGCAAAGACATCTTGCAAAATTATGAGAAGTGATTTTTAAGAGAATATGAATGTGAATTTTTGTATCTCATAAAGCAAAGTTTTGAGAACCTAATTTTGTGATCTGAGATCAAGCTAAGGTTGGAGATTAGCTAGAAAGAAGGTACAACATCTATATTTATGCATACTTGAGGAACTCAAAGATCAATTACTTGTTTGGGTAGTGAGCTCTTCTTGTGACTGAAAGTGCATGTTTGGGCAGTGAGTTATTCTTGCATCCATTGTAATACAACTCCTAACAAGGTTGGAATCTCCTAACAAGGATTCGAAGTCTCCTAACAGGGACTCCTAAGTAGTAAAAAATTCAATAGACTCCTAACATGGTCTATCCTCTAATAAGGAATATATATATATATATATATATATATCAGTATATCTTTGTGGACATCATTCCCATCGAGGTTTTCCCTTGGCCAGGGTTTCCCTAGTTAACAAAACATGGTGTTATGAGTTCTCTTTATGCATGGTTATTGATTATGTTCAAAATTACTTGTTTTCTTTCTTATGCATGGTTCAAAGTAATAAATAATATCTAGTTGGTGAAAAAAATTTGTAGAATACTAATTCACCCCCACCCCCCTCTTAATATTCCCTCTTTCTAACAATTTGACACATTTGAAGAAGAGGCTCAAGATATGCCTCCTAGAATGATGAATATAGAGCATGATAAGCTTGTGATACAATGAGTGAAAGAAAATAGTTAAGAGAAGAATGGAAAGAGATGATAAGTTATTAGAAGAAGAAGAAGAAGAAGAAAGAGAACCTAGGGAAGAGTTAGACATGGATGATGCAAGGGTGGCTAATTTTGTTAAATCCATCAGATATCCCCATGCACCATTGGAAGATGAATGACGAAGAATATATTGATTGGTTTAGTGGTATATTGTCTTAAATTAGAAGCATCCAATTTAATAAATTTTTAACACCTATTTAATGCTAGGTCATCAATCTCTTTACACCTTCCCTTCTTTCTTCCCTTTTCTATCCTTTTTCCTAGGTGGAATTGGAATAAAATCTAATAGATCCTCTTTAAAGATCCTATTTTCATGGAATAATTCTTGAGGTAGGATCTATCCTCATAGGTCCTCCCCTCCCTTCATTTAACCACTTATAATCTTCTCTTTGCATTGAGGCTATAACTCAGACTCTATACCTAATTTCTAGGATCTGAGACCTATTTTGTAATCCCATAGGGATCCCAGATGTTCTATGCCTTAGTTGTTAGGGTCATTTTGCACCACTGATCACTCAGATATGTAGTTCACTCTTAATGAGCCAATCAAGGCTTCAATGTGCCCCTAATTGGGACCTATTTTGGGTCCTCTGTTTGGATCTTGTGTCCAAATGACTTCAGGGTATTATTTCATAGGAAGGTTGGCCAATGGGGGTTAGTCAATTTTGAGCTCCATATAAACCCTTCCATTTCCTCCATTTGGTATCTAATCTCATATCATGCATTCACAAGATCAAGTACTTAAGCACTCAAGCCTTCAAGAATCATTTAGGTGTTTCCTCCATTAAAGATCAAGGATTCAAGAACCAAGTCATTTAAGGAGTTAATATAAAAACACCTTCTTCAAGATCCTTTATTTCATATTCTAAATACATTCATCTTCATATTCTTGATCCAAATCAATTAGTGAAGTAAGCACACCACATGTGATTCAATAGATCATACTATTGTAAGGTGAATTCATACATTTACTTTAAATTTTTATAATGCAATTATTTTAATTCAAGGTTAATTCCTAAAGTGAGTGTTGTTATGTATAGCCCAATTAGACTTGGAGGTCAATTTTTCCCCTCTTTATTCAGTATTGTTTTCCCCCTTTTTTATGGGGTTTGGGAGCAATATCCCCATGTTGTAGGGGTCAAAGGGAAATGCCCCTTGTGGGTTCCTGGGGCAATGCATAAGGAAAGTTCAAGGGGTAGTGCCTCTTGTGGGGTCCTATGGTCAACAACATCAGGAGCCAAAAATGAATTTATTATTGTAAAAGGCATCAGGAGTTACATTTTTTTTATTGGTTGGATTATTCTAGCCCTAAATTTGTAAGCAAAAAAACCCTTTTATAGATGGCTTAGGGTTAGGGATTTCATAATGTATGATGAGTTTGTAGCTTATTGCAATAGTATTTGAGTTGTAAAGGATAGAAAATTGTAATCAACTTATAATCACTAGATAATGATAATATTGGACTCATTGTTTGGTGGGTGTTGTCGAGGGATTGGGTGAACCACATTAAATCTTTGTGTCTTGTGTTCTCTTCTATGTGCTTTATTATTTTTTTGATATTAGATATATTTGCATGTAATTTTTATTTTTGTCTCATTAAACCTAAAACTAGGGTTTGACAAAGGAAAACCCCATATCAAAGCAATAAAAAACCTTTTTATTGTAGGTTGTAAATATTAGATTGGCAAATAGGTTACAGATCTGAGTACATTTTTGGGAGGTCAAAATTGATAGATTGCTAAACAATTTATGGGTTTTGTCCATGGTGATGTTTGTTGGAAATATAAGAGGAGTAATTGAGAGGGGAAGGGTGAATCAATTACTACTAAAATAAATCCTAGATCCCTTAAATGTCAGTAAAAAAATACAAACTAAAAATTGAATACTGCTGATGCTCGGTAAACACACATAAAATGTTGTAACTCGATAATTACTGAATGTGCTCGATAAATCCTTAACATACAAACTTTAGATGTTATCTATGATTACAATTACTTTAACTTAGTTGCAAACATACAAAATAAAATATCATGAACACATTTGACACTAGGATTTAACGTGGAAACCCAATTTGGGAAAAACTACCAATTGTAACTAGTTACTATTTTCACTCTTATGAAGTGAGCCCTGTTAGGAGCCAACCCTGTTGAAGGTTACAAAACACACTATTAGGTGTGACCCTATTAAAGGATTTAACTCACCCTATTAGGAGTGGCCTTGTTAGAGGCCTTTAGACAATTCAATAAAACTGCCACCTTGTTAGAGAATTTGCAAATAGTTGTTAAGCCAACTCTATTAAGAGATTTAGATCACTACTAAAATGGTTAGAAAATAAAAATGAGATGACCTAATCTAAATACAACTGAATTTTTTATTACAAATCTTTGTTCTAGCTTGTACTTGCTAATCAAATATAGCTTTTTTGCTCCACAAGGATATTCTAGTTATCCTTCAAATTTGCTTCCTATTCTCATCATTTAAATCTTCAATCACATCTTCATACTTGCACACTTTGAAACCTCAACTTGGCCTTATACTTATATTTTTCACACTATCAAGCTGGCTCAAATACAACTTAGAATAATTAATATTCGTCACCTTAGTCAACTGGAATCAATAGATAAATCAATTGAGCTTAATATGCCAAAATAAGAAAATCTTTCATTAGCCAACCCAGGTTGGTAGAAACTAACTCAGAAGCAATTTCCTATGTTAACTAACAGAAGCTTGGTTAACACTGCAAACTCACAAAATTTCTTTGGCAATCGAGCGAGCTTGGTTAGCACTGGTTCCATCCAACTTTCCTTTATTAACCTAGTGAGCTCAATTAACACTCATCTTTTGCATACTTTCCTTTGACACCTGAGTGAACTCAGTAGACACTTCCTTCTGAACTAGGAAACCACATGAACTCTCGGTAGACATAGAAAACTATCTTCACTGCTCTAGTGAGCTCAGCATATACTGACTAATAATGATATAAGATTTGTGTAACATCAAAGACAATACATAATTAATCAATTGTATCCAACAATCTCCCTCTTTGGCATTGATGGCAACAGAATATATCATAACATGATGAAATTTTGGATTTATTCTTGAGAACTCCCTCTATTAGTATGAGCTCTTCCTTTCACTAAATTATTCCTCTATTTGCAACAACTTCTATCAAGTTAATTCACAAAACTTTCTCCCTCTCACAACAAACTTCTCCTTCTTTGGAAAAACTTCTCCCTCTTTTTGTTCCTTTATTTTTGTTCCAAAAATTTCTTAGAGATATGACAGTAAACTTCTCCCTCTTTGATAACACATGCCAAAGACAACAACTCTGTTAATATCAATGTACCTTAAATATCAATTCATCTGCAATATGCCCTTGTCAATTTTGCACCAACTAATTGATCTTCAACTTAGCTCTTGTTGATGCATCACTAAACTTTATTTAGTAAGCTTCAAATAGGGGAATGACCCCTAGCTTACTTCTTAGATACAAAAATACATCCTTAGGTAATGGCTTGGTGAATATGTCTGCAATATGTTCCTTTCTATTGACATATTCCAATCTGACTTCTTTAGCCTGCACCAATTATCTTAAGAAGTGATAATTTATTGCAATGTGCTTTGTTTTTGTATGCATCACTAGATTCTTTGGTATATTTATTGCACTAGTGTTATCATAGTATATGACTATTGCATCCTTGATCTCTATCTTCATTCCTTCTAATAATTGTTTGAACTAAACAATGTTAGAATAGTTAACTGCTACTACCACATATTTTGCCTCTATTGTGGATTGAGATGTACAATTTTGCTTCTTGCTTGTCCAAGACACTAGTCTTTTACCAAGAAACAATGCTCCATCACTAGTACTTTTTATGTCATCAATACTTCCTACCCAATCAGCATTAGTAAATACTTTCAAGTCCAAATTGCCTCCAAGTTTATACCATAAGCCATAGTCTTTAGTACCCTTTAGATATCTCATGATTCTCTTTATTGCCATCATGTGAATTTCTTTAGGATTAGCTAAAAATATTGCCGCTATTCCAACTCCTAGAGCAATATCAGGCCTTGTATGTACTACATACTGCAATTTTTCAATCATTGATCTGTATGTGGTTTGATCTACTTCTTTGGAATCATCATTTTTGGAGAGCTTATGTCTAGTAGACATAGGGGTTCCAACTAGTCTTGAATCTTCCATTCCAAACTTCTTTAGTATCTCCTTGATATACTTAGATTGAGTGATGTAGATACCATTTTTTTTTTTTTGTATCTACAATCCAATAAAGAATTTTATCTCACCAAACATGGACATCTCAAATTCTTTACTCATTTCTTCTAAAAATGCTTTGTACAAGTCATCATTTCCTATAAATATAGTATCATCAACAAATATCTCTATCGACACAATCTTCTTATCTGGTCCTTCCTTGATATATAGACTACTATTATCATTTGTTCTTTTTGAAATCCAATCTATATCAAGTAATTATGAAGTCTTTCATACCAATCTCTAGGAGCTTGCTTGAGACCATATAATGCTTTATGTAACTTGCAAACCATGTCTCTTTTGCTAGGATCTACAAAACCTTATAGTTTTTCAATGTAGACTTCTTCATCAAGAATTCCATTCAAGAATGTATATTTGACATCCATTTAGTATACTTTAAATCCTATATGTGTTGCATATGCTAGTAAAGTTCTAACACCTTCTAGTCTTGCTACAGGAGCAAAAGTCTCACCATAATCAATACCTTCTTCTTGACAATAACCTTTACACACCAATCTTGCTTTGCTTCTTGAAACTTTTCCATCTTCATTTAGCTTATTTCTAAATACCCACTTTGTGCTAATCATATTCTTATCCTTGTGTCTAGGAACAAGAGTCCAAGTTTTGTTCTTTTCCATCTATTATATTTCTTCATTCATTGCTTCAATCCAACTTTCATTTTCCAAAGCATCTTTAACATTTCTAGGTCCTAATTCAGCAAGTAAACATGTACCTTTTAATTTTCTTCTTGTCATTGTTCCATCAGATTTGTCTCTAATGATCTAATCAGACGCATGATGCCTTCTAACATATTTGGCTAACATAGGTTCTTTGGGCTATAAATGAGTTCCATTATCTTCATTATGATCTTTAGTTTTAGGCTCGCGTCCTTTTGTCTATGACTTGGGTCCATTAGGCTTAGTTTGAACTAGCTCGATAGCCTTTGATTATGACTTGGGTCCTTTAGACTATAACATGGGTTGCACTATATGTGACTCGATAAGTATTGGAGATTTTGGAGACTCAAAAGATGAATCTTCCTTTCTTTCAAATAGATTTGGTGAGGTATTAATTTCATAGTAAATAAATCTTCTATAATCCTCTAGCTCCTTGTTGCTTTCTTCTTCACTCTTTTCTGCAAACTCATCAATTCTAACATGTGCACTTTCTATTATTTTGTAAGTAGATAAATTCAAACATTTGTATGATTTACTTTTGTAGGAGTATCCTAGGAATATGGCTTCATCACTTTTTACATCAAATTTTCCTTTTCTAGACTCTTTCAAGATATAACATTTGTTGCCAAATACTTTCAAGTAACTTATATTAGGTTTGCAGTCATACCATAGTTGATAAGGAGATTTGTTTGAATCTTTCTTCAACTATACTCTGTTCAAGGTATGAACTATAGTGTTGATAGCTTCTTTCCAGTATTTTAGAGCAACATTCTTTTCAATCATCAGGGTTCTTGCACAATCCATGATAGATATATTTTTTCTTTCAGCTATACCATTTTTTTGTGGTGTACCAATGGTTGATACTTGTCTTTTAATTCCTTTTTCAATGCAAAAATTATTGAATTCATTGAATATGAATTCACCACCTCTGTCTAATCTTAAGCATTTCAACCTTTTTCCAATTTCTTTTTCTACTCTTGCCAAATACCACTTGAACTTTTGAAAGGCTTCTAATTTTTCTTTTAGATACATTATAGTCATCATTCTAGAATAGTCATCAACAAAAGGAATGAAAAACTTTTCTCCATTGTAACTTTCTATACCAATAGGTCCACGTAGGTCTATATGAACAATTTCTAAGACTTCTTTTGACTAATAGTTTTTGCTTTTGAAACTAGTCTTTCCCATCTTACCAATTTGGCAATTCTTCCATAGACACATATCAAGCTTCTTCAAACTAGGAATGCCTTGTACTCTTCTATGTTTTCTTATCTTAACCAGATTATCAAAGTTTACATGACATAACCTTTTGTGCCATAACTAGATTTCTTCTACTTGAGCAATAAAACATGAACAATCACTGAGATCAAGATAAAATAGATTACCTTTTGTTTGCTTGCCAGATCCAACTAGATTTCCTTTTCCATCAGTTAGCTTGGCCTGTCCATTCATGAATTCTACCTTGAATCCAATGTCATTCAATTGTGCCACACTCAGTAGATTATGCTTTAGTCCTTCAACCTAGTAAAAATTGTCATATACAAGTTCTTTAGTCAATGAAATGCATCATTTTCCTTTGATGTTGCAAGGTTCATTGTTTCCAAATCTCACACCACCTCCATCATAATATTCCATGTGCTCAAATTTTTTTTATCTCTAGTCATATGATGTGAATAGCTACTGTCAATAATCCATATATCATTTTTGCTAACATGAGAGCTAAGTGCCATCTTATCTCCTTCATCATCAAATTCATATTTGATAGCAATATATACCATTTCATCTTCACTGTTATCAGAATCTTTATCTATAAGACAAGATTTCTTACCTTTGTCCTTGTAGTTCTTGTAGTTCTTAGAATCCTTCTTGCCTTTGTACTTATTTCTTTTCTTTTCATCTTTGATTTCCTTATTTGAACACCTAGCAAAAATTTGACCAACTTCTTCATAGGAAAAGTATATCAGAAGAACTTTATCTTTGTACTTTCCTTTGCCTTTGGAACTAAGAACATAGTTATCAAAGTTATCTAATTCAAAAGCTATCAATCTTCCAACTAGAGCATCCAAAGATATTTTTTATATTGGATCACGTCTCATTTCTTGAATAACAAACACTCTAATTGCATAAATAGGAAGAATAGTTCTAAGTACCTTGCTTATAGCAATTTTCTCTTTAATGGCTTCTCCAGATGCTTTGATTACACTTACACTTGATTTGATTCTTTCCACATATTTTGAAATGTTCTCATCTTCTCTCATTTTCATCTGATCAAAATGACCTCTAAGACTTTCAGCCTTAGCTCTTCTTACATTGTCATCTCCTCCATATATATCTTTTATTTTGATCCACATCTCATAGGTTGTCTTGCAATATTTTACTTCATCAAATTTAGCATAACTAAGAGCAGATGCAATATCAGTCATCATGATATTATGATTCTTCTTTTTAGAAATATCTTCAATAGATAATGTTCTAGTGGGAGTCTTGTATTTAGTATCAAGATATTTTTATCCTGAGTCCCTGATTGTAGCCGAGTGTAATCTCATAAGTCTTTTCCATGTTGCAAAATTGTCTCTGTTTAGTTTGGGAATCTGTCTTTTGTAAGAGATCTTGATCTTTTTCTTAGGTCCTTGAAACCTTCTTTACAAGCACCAAAAGCTCTGATACTTATTGTTGGAAATATAAGAGGATTAATTAAGAGGGGAGGGGTGAATCAATTACTACTAAAATAAATCCTAGATCCCTTAGATGTTAGTACAAAAATATAAATTGAAAACTGAATACTGTTGATGCTTAGTAAACACACATAAAATGTTGTAACTCGGTAATTATTGAATGTGCTCAGTAAATCCTTAACATACAAACTTTAGATGTTATTTGTGATTACCATTACTTTAACTTAGTTGCAAACACACAAAGAAAATAGCATGAACTCATATGACACCAGGATTTAATGTGGAAACCCAATTTGGGAAAAACCACCAATTGCAACTAGTTACTGTTTTCACTCTTTTGAAGTGATCCCTATTAAGAGCCAGCCCTATTAAAGGTTACAAAACACACTGTTAGGTGTGACCTATTAAAAAATTTAATCACCCTATTAGGAGTGGCCTTGTTAGAGATCTTTAGACAATTCAATAGAACTTTCACCTTGTTAGAGGATTTACAAATAGCCATTAAGCCAACTCTGTTAAGAGATTTAGATCACTACTACAATGGTTAGAAAGTAACAATGAGATGACCTAATTTGAATGCAACTAAATTACTGATTACAGATCTCTATTCTAGCTTGTACTTGATCCTTCTTGATCAAATATAGCTTTGTTTCTCCACAAGGATATTCTGATTATCCTTCAAATTTGCTTCCTCTTCTCATCATTTAAATCTTCAATCACATCTTCACATTTGCACACTTTGAAACCACAACTTGACCTTATACTTATATCTTTCACATTGTCAAGTTAGCTCAAATACAACTTAGAATAATTAATATTCATCACCTTAGTCAACTGGAATCAATAGATAAATCAATTAAGCTTAGTATGCAAAAATAAGAAAATCCTTCATTAGGTGACCCAGCTCAATAAAAACTAACTTAGAAGTGATTTCCTATGTTAACTAACAAAAGCTTGGTTAACACTAAAAACTCACAAAAATCCTTGGGCAATCAAGTGAGGTCAATTAGCACTAGTTCCATCCAACTTTCCTTCATTAACCAAGTGAGCTCAGTTAACACTCATCTTTTACATACTTTCCTTCAACACCTGAGTGGACTCGGTAGAAACTGCCTTCTGAACTAGGCAATCACAAGAATGTTTGATAGATGTAGAAAACTATCTTCACTGCCTGAGTGAGCTAGGCATATACTGACTGATAATGATATGACATTTGTGTAACATCAAAGAAAATACACAATTAATCAATTGTATCTAATAGTAGTATTTAGTCTAGATAGCAGGGATTAGTCCCTTTTGAAGGTCATTTGATGGTTTGCTTACACATTTTTATTTTGTAAGATAATTTATGTTCCTTCTCTACTTCAATACACATTTCCCTTTCTTACCTTCAACTCTTGTATTGCACATCCATTTAATTTCTCCTCAATAAGGGATTTAAGGACTTTTGCATTCTCTCTCCAACCCTATAACCATTAGATCTTTTTTTTCATTAGTGCATATTTATAACTTGATTGGTGTTAATCTTCCTAGATCTAGTTACCTTAGAGTTGGAATTGAAAGGATCGATCTCCTTAACTCTCTCTTTGAGTTGTGTAAGTGTGGTTATATGATGAACTTAGAATTTATATTCTTGATTCACATTTTCACCTATGCATTTTAGTATATATCTTCCTTGGTGAACCTAGACACTTTCCCTCCTTTGTTTGAATTTGGGTGTAATTTTCATATCTTTGATTGCTTTATCTCTTCTTTGATCTACATCTACTCATGTTTGCATTAGTAGCATTTCAATCTTTATATCTAGCTCACCTTTTCATGGATATTGCAACATTGAGTATGTATTTTTCATTCTTTATTGTTCATATGTTTATTGGATCTTTTATACACTTTAATAAAAATATGATTATTTGGATTTACTCTATATGTGCTTCTCTTTTTCTTATGTTGAAAAAGTTGTTCAAAATATTCCAAACATCATTCCCTTATCTCTGACCTTAAGCACCATTCTCCTATCTACTTATCTTTACAATATGACCATCCTTTTATGGAGATGAGTGGCAGATTGATATTTTCCCATCTCCTCTTTTAGGCCTTAACTATGGGGACACGTTGATTGAGGATGCTTCTATATCTTTTTTTCATCCTCCCACCTTTGTGGACCTCCCTTTAACTCATGATTCTTCTTCTTCTATGATATGATTTATTGATAGATATGTTCCCTTTATTGGTAATGTTACTATTTGTTATGAACCTCTAGACAATGATGTTTCCTATTCTCTTCCTTATGAAAAAGATACATGATGGTTATTGTCTTTTCATTTTACCAAGACTAGCTTGATGTTTATTCTTCTCCTAAAACATATCTTAGTGCTATTAAAGAGAAAGAAGAAGATATTATAAACACTTTTATCAATTTGACCTTGCCTTCATTTAACACTCCTAGTAGAAACATTAATGGACATCCACAATTCATTTTCTAAGGATTCCTTGTAAAAGTGGATAATGGAATTCTCCTTAATGCTTTCCCTTCTACTCATGAGTCTATGGAGATGAAAGATCTTAATAAAGTTAATGTTTCTCAACCAATCCTCATTATTAAAGTTTACCCTCTTCTCACTATTAAATGTTGTCCTAAATTAGTTCTTAAAGGAAAATCCAGTGGTCCTTTGGATTATAATATGATGTCTCGCACCTATCGTACAAGGAAGAATCCTCAACCTACTACATCTCTTCTACCTTATCAAATTATTCTTCCTCCTCCACCTTATCCTTCACAAAATCTTGGGTTGGATTATGATTTGGTTTCAAAATTATGTAGTATCACTACCAAGATTTATATGTGGGAGCTTCTTCAAATATCACCTACATATCATAAAGCTTTTTTAAAAACTTTATCCAATCTATTTTTTCCACCTCCTAATCAACATAACATCAATGCCTTTTTTAAATGCATGCATACTACCCTTGTTCCACCAATGATTGTGTTCAAAGACTATTATTGAAAGTGATAATGTAAGAGTTAATGAAAAGTTTAGAATTCAAGAAAGAATACTTGATTAGGATTCTAATGGAGAGAATAATCTAAGGAATAACAACAAGAATGTTGAGTAGGAGTTATATTATGAAATTGACACTAATTTTCAAACTAAATTACAAGGAGAAATATAGAGAGAAGAACCTAGATCTGAGCCTAGAGTAGAAATCATAATTGAACATGTACCACCTAATAGAAATGTGGTAAAGAATTACCATGTTGAATAGATAATTGGTATTGTGAACAAAGGAGTTATGATAAGGAACAAGGTACGTAAATAGTTGTGTTTGATATCTCAAGTTGAGCCTAAGAATGTTGATGAAGATTGTAAATATTATTATTGGATTAAATCTATGAAATAAGAAGTAGAGAAGATTGAAAAGAACATGACTTGGGAATTGGTTCCTAGAACTAAAGATAGAGATGTTTTTGGAACTAAGTGGGTATTTATAAACAAAATGATTGAACAAGGTAAAGTTATTAGAAACAAAGAAATATCGGTATGTTGGAACTAAGTGGGTATTTATAAACAAAATGAATGAACAAGGTAAAGTTATGAGAAACAAAGAAATATTGGTATGTCAAGGATATTCATAGAAAGAAGGAATTGACTTCGTAGAAACTTTTGCACCTATTGCTAGATTAGAAGTAGTAAGAACTTTTTGGCATAAGAAGTTAAGAAGAACTTTACAATTTATCAAATGGGTATCAAAACAACTTTTCTAAATGGAGAACTTTAAGAAGAGGTATACATTGAATAGATTGATGGTTTTCCATAGACAAATAATGAAGATATGGTTTGTAGATTAAAAAGGGCACTTTATGGACTAAAACAAGCACCAAGAGCCTAATATGCAAGATTGGACAAATATTGGACAAGTTTTGGATCTATGAAAGGTAATGTTGATAGTAACTTGTATCTTAGAAAGAATAATAATAGCTTACTAATTGTTGAAGTATTTGTGGATGACATTATTTTGGAGGTAATGATGAAGCAAGTAAGATATTTTTTGAAGGAATGAAGTAATTTGAGATGAGTATGATTAGAGAGAGACGAAATATTTATTAGGATTGTAGATTGTACAAAACAAAGATGGAATTTTCATATCACAAGATAAGTATCTTAAATATTTTTTGAAAAGATTTGGATTAGAAAGTTGTAAACCTATTAGAACACCTATGGTAACTGGTTGTAAACTTTCTAGAAAAGATGAATACCCTAGTGCTGAATAAAAGAAGTACAGATCTAGGATTGGTGGATTGCAATGTTTGACACATATTAGACCTAATATAGCTAATGCAAATGGAATTATGGTGATATTTTAGGCAGATCTTAAAGAGACACATTATGTAGCAAGATAAAGGTTTTTTAGATATTTGAAAGGTATGCCTGATTATGGTTTATGGTGTGACAAATCACATGATTTTACATTATTTGCAATACAATGATGCGGATTGGGTAGGAAGTGTAGATGACAAAAAAAAATAGTGGTGAAGCATTCTTCTTGGGAGGAAGATTGGTTTCTTGGCTAAGCAAAAACATGATTTTATTTCATAGAGCACAACAAAAGAAAAGTATATAGCAACAAAAAAAAAAATTGTAATTACATTATTTGGATCAACCAGATGTTGAAGGATATTAGAATAGAGTTTATTGAACCTATCATCATACATTGTGATAATACAGTATAGTGAGTATGCCTAATAATCTAGTTTTACATTCAAAGAAAAAGCATATATCTATCAAGTATCACATTTTGAGAGAGAAATATGCAGAGAAAGAAATCATATTGGAATATGTTAGCATAAAGGAGAAGATAATAGACATATTTACAAATCCTTTGGCTAAGGACACATTTGACTACTTGAGAGGTATGCTTGGAGTTATGCCCCAACCTACTTTAGAGTAGTTGATGCAGAGATTCCATTAGTCTAGCTAGTAGTAGAGAACTATTACTTTATCTATACTAGATGATTTATGCTTCTCCTATTAAGGAGTATATTTGTAAGAGCTAAGTCATTAAGGACTCTGGATATTGGAATTTAACAATGTCATTAGACACTTGAGCTTGAATAGACTATTTTGGAAATGATTGATCTTTGAATAATCAATACAATAAAACCTTTATCATTGATGTCAATGGGGGAGAGATATGTACATGAAAAACATCCTTTGGGCGTAAGTGTTAGTTCATGTCAATAAGGAAGAATATTTGGAGATTCTTATGTATGGGGGAGATTAAAACCTTCCTTATACATGTAGATTACTGTATGGTTGTGATTCAAACATGAAAAACTCTTTACAACTTGTCTAACACTAAGATGTATGTTTACATTCATGAGCACCATGAATGGGAGGTAAAGGCATATGGGGAAGAGATATATTTAGTATTTATAGTACTTAGTGTTGGAATATAGAATAGATAGGATGTCGAGAGGGGTGGGGTGAATCGGTATCCTCTAAAACATATCTGTTTACCCAATTATCATTTTTTTTCTTACTATTACTCGATTAAAATTGAACATAAAACTAGTTTGCATGAAATTGAAATTAAATCAACTTCAATGCATAAAATTATGAGAACATAGCACATAACACAAGTATTTAGTCACAAATCCATCACTAATATAGTAAGAGGTTTCCTTGCTAAGTATACAATATTTAGTTGCTTTTGGTGACTTAATTGGTTAGGAGTATACAATGAAATCTATAAGTATCTACCTCTTACAAGGATTTTACAACACTCATCAAGTGTGTAATCAACTAAGAGATTTCCATGCAATACTTTCAAGTCCACCTTTTTAAAGGATTCAAGAAACTACTACAATGCTTAAACAATAGTAGTCATGACCTATAATAGCAACTTACTTTTCTTGATTAGATCCTCTTTTGTGCTATAATTATCACCTTCTTGTGATAGATCTATAATTAATTACAACTATTTGGTTAAAATTGAACATAAAATTAGTTTGCATGCAATTGAAAGTAAATCAACTTGAACGTATAAAATCATGAGAACATATCACATAGCACAAGTATTTAGTCACAAATCCATCACTACTATAGTAAGAGGTTGCCTAGCTAGGGATACAATATTTAGTCACTTCTAGTGACTTAATTGATTAGGATTATATAATGAGATCTATAAGGATCTACCTTTTACAAGGATTTTACAGCACATATCAAGTGTTTAATTAGCTAAGAGATTTGAATACAAGGTTGTCAAGTCCACCTTTTAAAGTTTATAGGAAACTACTACAATGGTTGAAAAAATAGTAGTACTGACCTATAGTTATTCTCTCTAACCTCTAATTGTGACCTTGATTCCTTCCAAAAATAAAATTATGACCAACAACATCAACAACCTTTTCAACTAACCTTGAAATGTTCTAAATTTCCCATTTTATAGTATTATTTTTTCATCTCACTACTTGACCTAATTAGGGTTTTAGAACCTTCTTGATTTGATCTATGGTTTTAATTAATAGTTATGGAAACATCTTTCAATCCATTTGTTTTAACTTTATTTCCATTGGTTTATGTTGTCTTAGAATCATCAACAATCAATGCACATTCTTTAATAAAATCTTTTGAAAATATTTACCTTAATTCACGTAAATCATTTCCCTTACCTGGTAGAATCAGGTAAAATTTGAACTTGTACCAATTCAAACTTTGGTTTCATTCCAATGACACTTGATAAAAATAATTTTCATTCTTTGTGACACTCGGTAAGTATTCAGTCAACATCCTCTATATGACTCAGTAAACTCTGTGCTTGGGGTAGACTATATTATTCTCTGCTCAGTGTGACTTGTAACTTCACTCATCTAAACCTTATAATTGGTTAATATAATATCACTCATGTTCTATTAGAGCTTGGATACACTATAATAGTCTTCCATTTCCTCCAATACTCAATCAACATAATGTCTCAGTTGATGTAGTATAGTTTGACACCAATAAAAAATATAATGTTAACAATTCTCCCCCTTTGACATTAGTATCAAAAACATTATGTACACAAATAAATAAAATTTATACAAAGTTCTCAACTCAACCTAACTCCCCCTATACATATGCTTCCTCTCGATATAGTATTTTTATTTTTTAAAATCTTTTTCAAAATGTACTATGTTTGTTGTATACTTATAATGTCACCTTATAACTCCAAAATACATACAAAAATAAGAAAAAATATAGTATTCCCCTTTTTTGATAGTTATGTCAAAAGAATTCATAAACAACTTACTAGGATAGTAGACCAAAATGTGTGAAGAAATCTTTGTGATTCTTCAATATGATTTCCAAAGTTTTGTCCCAATTGGAATTGATTAGCCCTAAGCTCTATTTTTCAATCTTCAACTTTGCCACAAGATCAACCATATGATCAGCAATAGATAGGCTTGGGGTGGCTATGAGATCATTTTCATATTTAATGTGGGTTTGCATAACCTCCACATGAGGTAATAGAAAATCTTGAATTTTATTGATCTCGGTTCTCAAATTATTCTCTTGTAATAATTCATGTTAAAGACCTTGAAGCAATTTTACTCGAGTATAGTGTTGGGAATACATGCTAGAACATTTAGAATAACTGGGGGGGTTGAATCAATTATCCAAGTTCTAGATGTACTAATTGAAAAAACAAACACTCAAACAATTTCAGATCTTATCATTACATTGCTCGGTCTCTACTATAAAGTATTTGCAATATTAGTTGGTTGTCCATTTTTCTTAACATAACAGGCTTGTAGAATATAAACTTAAATCAATAAAGAATCATAATAACATCCACACAAGTTTGAAACTAGGATTTAACATGGAAACCCAATTTGGGAAAAATCACTAGCATGTCACCAATTTTCACTCTTATGAAGTGAGAGCCCTATTAACATCCAACCCTATTAAAGGTTACAATACACACTATTAAATGTGACCTTGTTAAAGGATTTAATCACCCTATTAGGAGTGGCCTTATTAGAGGACTTTAGAACATTCCATTAGAATGTCATTCGGTTAAAGGATTTACATAGACTATTAAGTCCTTATGACTATTAGGTCAACCTTGATTAAAGGATTTCAAATGCTATTCACAATGGTTAGAAAGTAATATCAGGTTTGCATGTTTAAGAAATCATCAATCACTCCTTCTCAACGCAATTAAGCCTTCTTTTTAGATTCTCCAATCAACAACATCAATAACAAATCAAACTCTCTAGAACTCCTTCACACATGCACAATCTTTCTACCCATATACTCTCTACAGATAGTTTACCTCTATACCTCTTTATAAAGGCATTTTTTATCATTTATCACTTAATCAACACTATAGATCTAAGGGCTCATGATCCAATTCATTAGATACAATGTATCTAAAAACTATTTTGTTTATCTCTTATTTTCTAGAAACTTCTCCTTGAATTCATCTCTTAGATCATTTACCTAATCCTCTCCTAGAATTAAATGATCCTACTCATCAATCTTTATCTTCAACATGTTTTCCATATCCCAAGAAATCAACTTAGTCGGCTGGAAATTATGATTCCTCACAAATAGTTAAAATGTTGTTCCTCGACCAATACTAAGTTCTAACACTCGGTCATCACTAAGTTACTCAATCACTATAAAACTTCTTTCTTAGCATCAACACTATCACTTGGTCAATACTAATGCTCAATCAACACTAGATTTTCTCAGCACTTACTGTGGCTTGGTTGACATTGGCATCATTTAGCATGTTCATCAAAATTCCTTAATCTTTTACTTTGTTACTCAATTAAGCCTACATAAGTGATCTATCTTTGCTCACATGTTGAAGACTTGAACATTAATGTCTTCTCCTCTATCAACATGATTTAAACAATCACTTTGTCTTGTCAAAGTCTAACTAAATGTCCATTTGTAGTTTCCTCTTCATAACTCAGCCTTTCCTCTTGATGCTTTTGTTATGAACAACTTCCCAAATCCTCTTCAATGTAAGCTGTCTCACCAATAGATTTGACAACAATGACAACACAAAAATTGTTCCAATTGTAGTTTCCAACAATCTCTCTCTTTGGCATTGATGGCAACACCTCAACAAATATATTTGCAACAATACTTCAGGTTATCATACAATTCAAAATTTGTATAGACTTCAAGTAACACACTCAATGTATTGGATCTTTTATCAATATCCTTAGTTTCATTTTAATGCATATCTCTAATCTAGTAACACCTCTTAAATGTTTATGAACTCCCTCTTACTTAGCATGTCTCTGCCAACATCCAATTTCTCCCTTTGGGATATTCTTTCCCATTAGATTCATTATTTTGTTAGATTGCATGAATAATATCTCCCTCTTTGAAGATAGTCTCTCCCTCTTTGAAGATAATCTCTCCCTCTTTAATATCTATAATATTTTATTCAATATCTCCCTCTTTGACAACAATGCCAAAGACATTATCTCTTGCTCATACATCTTGATTATATAGATAATTGATGTCATGTTTGAATTCATAACCAGTCATCTTCATATGACTGATATGTTATATCATTCTTCTACTTCACAGCTACCTTAGGCAACTCCTAAAGTAGGACTATCTAGATCAATGTGTAAGAGAGTCTAATCAACACATTTGATGCAATGCTTCTTTGTAGCTTAAGTAGCTTTGTCTATAAGAATTGCCCCTAGTTTATCTCTAATATATTTATGATCGTCCTTAGGTAAAGCTTTAGTGAATATGTCAACAATTTTCTCTTTTTTGTTTAGATATTTCAATTTTACTTCTTTGTCTTGAACTAGCTCTATCAAGTAATGATACTTGGTAGAAATCTACTTTTTCTTTGTGTGCATAACAGGGTTCTTTAATATATTAATAGCACTTGTTTTATCACAATAGATAACCACTAGATCAATAATCTCTTCCTTCATACCTTTCAAAAATTATTTTATCCAAATGATATTTGAATAATTTTTTACATCTGCCACATACTCGGCTTTGGCTATTGATTGGGCAATGTAGTTATACTTCTTTCTTGTCCATGCAATTAGTCTCTTTCTTAGAAAGAATGCACCACCACTTATGTTTTTCCTGTCATCAACTTTGCCTTCCTAATCATAATAATTGAATACCTTTAGTTCAAACTTATCATTCTTCTTATAATACACTTCATAGTCTTATGTTCCTTTTAGATATCTTAGTATTCTCTTTACTTCCATCATATGATTGTCTTTAGGACTTGCTGAAAATATATCAACTATCCCAATAGCTAATGCAAAATCTAGTCTACTATGAACAATAGATTGCAGTTTACCAATCATTAATCTATATTGTATTTAGTTCACATCAGTAGAATTATCATTCTTAGATAGTTTGTGTCCAATAACCATAGGTGTACCCATTGGTTAAGAATCTTTCATCCCAAAAGTTTTTCCAATATCTCCTTGATATATTTGGACAGATTAATGAAGATACCTTACTTCATTTGATATACTTATAAACCAAAAAAGAATTTGATCTCACCAAACATTGACATTTCAAATTCCTTTTTCATTTCATCAACATAATGCTTCTTTTCCTCCAAATATGATATCATCAACAATAATTTTAGAAAACAATATATTATTATTCTTTCCAATCTTCAAATATGGATTGTTGTTATCATTTGTCCTTGCAAAACCAATCTTCACCAAATAATTATGTAGTCTTTCATACCATGCTCTAGGGCATTACTTCAAACTATATAAAGCTTTTTGCAACTTGCATACCATATTATTCTTGTCAAGATGCACAAATCCTTTAGGATGATCTATGTATACTTCTTCTTCTAGTATCCCATTCAGAAATGAAAATTTGACATTCATTTCATATACCTTGAATCCTTTATAAGAAGAATATGAAAGTATTTTTCTTGCTCCTTCTAATCTTGCTATAGGAGAAATTTTTTCTCTGTAATCAACACCTTCCTCCTGTGCATATCCTTTGCATACCAATCTATTAGAATATGTAGTCCACCAATATAACTGAGGGAGGGGGGTTGATTCAGTTATCCAACTATTATCACAATTATCAAACTTAATAAATTTTAACCATATGACCAATATAACAAGAAACCACAACAAGATACTCATGCACAATAACACAATATATGTTAACAAGGGAAACCCTTGATTAGAGGGAAAACCTTGGTAAGGATGGTGCCCACAAGATGATGTACTAATATAAATATTCCTTGTTAGAGGATGGACCTTATTAGGAGTCTATAGAAACATTCAGTACATATCAATCCCTATTAGAAGACTTTGAATCCATGCTAGGAGAGTCCAACCCTATTAGGACTTATAGAAGGTAGGTGGACCCACTATCCAAAAAGCTTTAGGGGTAAGACCAATGAACCCACCTTCCAAATGATCTCTATATTATTCCTTGTAGAATAATAGAATAGAATTGTGCTTCCTTCCTCTTTCTTTGTCATGTCAACTGGACCTCTACTTCTTCTGATCTTGATACTAGATCACAAACTTTGCATCCAATAATCCCTTGGATTGCTTACTCATATTTACCACAACATTCTACTCTATTTTTCACTTTCTTGATCACTTTGCATACTTCATTCATATTCCATGTCTACAAACAAAGAAAACATCTTTCCTTTATACCCTATCTTTAAAATATTTTCTTAAGTCGGCCTTGAGGCTTTCCTAATTAATTATAATAAGATAATTAATTAATTCACAATTACAATAGTATTGTTAGCTTACAATCTATACAAAACTTCACACGTGTGACTTTAGGACTTGTGCACTTACTGATATCACTATCAAACTATTCTTGATCACTTTCTAACTGCACATCACTAGATTATATCTCTACTAAAAGATATAATAGGATAATCATAAACTTTTTTTCATGCACTCTGTCTCTGCATTATTCTCTATAAATCACTTATAGCTTTCGTATATCTTTGACTTAGACTCCATGCACTTATCCTCATCATGAAGAAATAGAGTGTAACATGTCCTTAACCGCACTTCACTTGTACATCAAAACTTTGCTCATACAAATATTATCTTTGTTTGCTATTATGTCAGTCTTCATAGAATTACTACCATGTTGACATCAATGACAAACACAATCATGAATGCAACATGTCAATTCTCTCTAATTCTTAGGATACTCCCTCAAAGGAATACCATCAAAATTCATACTGACAATCTCCCCCTTTGGCATTGATGGCAATATAGATGAAAAACATCTAAGCTCCAAGAATACCAAACAGTGCTTTGTTTTTGTTGATGTTGTTCTAACCTTTTGTAATCCTCTTCATCAATCAAACTAAAAATCTTCTGGAACACTTCTCTATTATGTATCTTCATGCTATATATCTCCCCCATAGAGATATTCTTGAATCTTTCTAAATCTCCCTAATAGAGCTATGGACCATTGTCTCTCCCCTAGTCAACTAGAGGATGTTTGTCATGCACTCTTCTCCCCCATTGACATCAATGAAAAAGGCCCCATTATGTCAATTTACTACTTCAAGACTCTAACTAGCTCAAGTGTCCAAAGATATTGTTCAATACCAAATACCAAGAGTCCTTAATGACTCTACTCATCATAGATACTCCCCCATACAGGAAGCATCAACATTCAGTCCAGTTAAACAATAATGATCTATGCCACTAGACTGATACAATCTCTTCATCATCTACTCTAAGACAGGCAGGGGCATAATCCCAAGCATACCTCTTAAGTACTCAAATGTATCTTTAGGTAAGGGGCTTGTAAAGATATTTGCAATTTGATCCTTAATACTCACATACTCCAATCTGATCTCCTTTTTTGTTACCTTCTCTCTCAAAACATGATACTTAATAGATATATGCTTAGTATTAGAATGCAATACATGATTCTTAGACATACTTATTGTATTTTTGTTAGCATAGTATATGATAATAGGTTCTAATAATTATATCCTAATGTCTTTCAACATCTATTTCATCCACATCACTTGAATATAGTTATTTGTTGTTGCTACTTACTCAACCTCAACTATGCTCTATGAAATAAAATCTTATTTCTTGCTCAGCCAAGAAACCAATCTTCCTTCAAGAAATAATGCTCCACCACTAGTGCTCTTCCTATCATCCATACTTTCTACCCAATCTACACCAATATAAGCACATATAATGAAATCACTTGATCTATTATACTATATCCCATAATCAAATGTTCCTTTCAAATATTTGAATATCCTCTTTACTCTTGCATAATGATACTCCTTAGGATTGGCTTGAAACCTAGCTACAATCCCAATTGAATTTTCTATATTTGGTCTAGTGTGAGTCAAATATTGCAAACCTCCAATCATGGATCTATACTTCTTTTGCTCAACTGTAGGTGTCTCATCTTTGCTACATAACTTCTGACCAGTTATCATTGGTGTACCAACAAAACCACAACTTTCCAATCCAAATATCTTCAACAAATCTTTCAAATACTTATCTTATGAAATAAAAATACCATCAGTGTTCTATACAATTTGCAAGCCTAGGAAAAACTTCATTTCTCCAATCATACACATTTCAAACTCATTCTTCATTTATTTAGAAAACTTATCACTTGCTTCATCATTACCTCCAAATATTATTTCATCAACAAATATTAATATTATCATTAATCCATTTTCTATTTCTTTCAAATATAAGTTACTATCTGTCTTACCTTTAGAAAATCCAAGCTTTGCCAAATAATTGTCCAACCTTGCATACCATATTCTAGGTGCTTGCTTTGGACCATATAGAGATTTCTTCAGTCTGCATACCATATCTTTTTCTTTTGTCAAAGGAAAACCTTCAAGCTACTCAATGTATACTTCTTCAAGTTCTCCATTCAGGAAGGTTAATTTGACATACATCTGAAACACTTTGAATTTCTTATTTGTTGTATAAGCTAGGAACATTCTTATTACTTCCATTCTGGCTATAAGGGCATATGTCTCCTGATAGTCTATTCCTTCTTGCTATGAATATCCTTTGCACACAAGTCTAGTCTTACAACTTCACCTTGTTCATTCATCTTTTTTCTAAATACCCATTTGGTTCCAATAACATTCTTGTCTTTTAGTCTTGGAACTAATTCCCATGTTTCATTCTTCACAATCTGATCCAATTCTTGCTTCATTTCTTGAATCCAATGATCATCCTTATAGGCTTCATCGGCACTATTTGGTTCAACTTCGAAAATCAAACATGTCTCTTCATTAACTCTATTCCTTGTCATCATTCCTTTGTCTTTGCTTCCAATTATCTACTTTGGAGGGTGATTCTTTGTTAGATTCCTATTAGAGGTAGGAGTTGCTAACTCAACTCTTACTTCTTCTCTTGGTTCAGATCTCTCTCCTCTTTGCTCAATAATTTGCACAACACTCTATAGATCATTGTTAGTCTCAACAAAAACTTCTACATTTTGTATAACAATTCTACTATTATCTTATTCTTCATTAGAATTATAATCTATCATCTTTTCCTTAATTCCAAACTATTCATCAACTTTTACATTTACACATTCAACTATAGTCTTTGATCTATGATCAAAATATATGTAAGCTTTGCTTTTCAATGAATAAATAAGAAACATACCTTCATCACTTCTTGGATCACACTTACCAATATCATCATCTCTCTTTATATAACATTTGCTTCCAAAGATTATGAAATACTTTATTGAAGGTGTTGACCTAATTCCCCCCCTCCCCCCCCCCCACGCCCCACAAAATTTTTGAAACACCTTGTGAAAATTAGGAAGAATTTTGGTGTCAACTACATAGGGTTTCTAAAAATTTGTAATTCCTTGTACAAACCCTATGAAATAGTCATCTTTCATATTTAGATAAAATGTCCATGAAATGATTTGCAAGTATGATAGGGATATATGAAAAACATTGCTTATACGTTGATATCCCTAAGTTCGTTGGCTATTTTTTCATATCTTAAAATGGTTGCACCTCTATAATTTTTAAAATTGCAATGTTTTGAAGCTAATTTGGTCACAACATCACCCCATTTTGAATTCTAACTATTTTAACAGCTACGAAGATGTGAAGTAGTCAGTCAAATGGTCATCACAGCCTCACAAGTGTTAATGATAACTATAGGGTTAGGGTTGCAAAGGTACAAAAATGTGATATGTGGTGAGGACTTACTAATAAGGATCAAATGGCCATAATCATGTTTTGGGCCTAAGTGTGAAAGGAAAAAAGAGTTTTGGAGAAAGTCTCTAGAATGATGACACTTTTCCCTGTGGGCCCCTCTTTGGTTTCCAAGCAATATAAAATAAGGCATGTTCATAGCCATTAGATCTTACAAGATAGATGCTCATCGTATTCTCACTTTAAAGAGTTGCATGATGGATAGCCAAAGAAAAAATGTGAGCGCTCGACATGTGGAGATACTGGGACTGGACTCAACTACAAGCTACAAATGAAATATGTCAGAATGAGTTGTTAGAATGGAAAATATTTGATTGGTTGAAGGTGCTGACTAAGATAATAGATTTTTAGTTTTATAGATCATTGTTGATCAAATGTAGATTGATGGTTGTCTCTTTCTTACTTTATAAAGATGCATGAAGATTAGCTAAAGTGAGAAAGTGATGTAATGACACATGTATCAATGGGCCCAAAGTTAAAGATAGTAGTAGTCAAGTTCATGGTTCTTGAACTATTACATGTTAAAAAGCATTGAATATATTTCAAGTTGTGAAGTGGTGATGAATGAGGAAATAGTCAAGATAAAATTCATCACAATAGCACACGAGAAATGATTTTGAGTTGTGAAACTGCAATGGGCATTTGATGATTAGAGAAAATAGAAATTGTACCATCACAAAGGTTTGAGGTGAAGTAAAAGATAAGTTGTGAATATGAAAAAATTAATCATGATAGTTAAGTTTTAAATGATCATAGCATCACACAGAGTTATTGCTAAACTATGGTTAACATTGTAAGGTAGCACAATTCTTTGATTGCATCTTCATGGGGTAAGAGCTCCAGTTAAGGTTTTTGGTTGTGACACTATGAATGAAGAAAATGTTAAGGCTAAAAGGGTTCAACACAACATCGCATGGTTTCAAAAATAGTTAAGATCTTGAGTTGTGACATTACAAAGTGAAGTAACAGTCATTAGAATGGTTAGTGCAACTTCACAGCTATTAATGATTAATGGCAAGATTAAGTTGTGACAAGGTGATAAGTAGTAATCACAACATCACACAGTTAAAGAAGACGTTGTGTCTAGCAGTTATGAAGAGGTGACAAGGTTAATATCTTAGGCATCATAGCATCACAAGTGTAAGAAGAGTTAAGTTCTAATCTATGAAAAAGTTGTGAAGTAGTAAGCTTGATGGTAATAGCTCGATCATAGTAGTTAGTAAATCAAGGTGATAAACAATTGTGAGGTTGTGATAAAGGTTTAAATCAAGAGATTGTTGTTTCACAAGCCCATGCAGTCAATAAAGAAAAGAAGTAATGAAATTGCGAAAAAACTTGAGGTAACCCATTTTGCATGGTCATAGCTATGGATAAAGAAAGAAAGACAATCATTGCAAAGTAGTGATAAAGGTTAGAATGAAGGTCTTCACAACATTGTAGGTCAACATGGTCAATAAGGAAATATAGTGACAAGCATCATAGGCATATTATCATAGTTTAGTTTCAAGGCTACGACATTTTGAGAAGGTGACAAGGTGACAAGTCCAACCTATCAAATGGTGACACATAGGTCTCACTGGGTGATCAGCTAGAGATTTGACCAAGGTGGCAAAAAATGCTAGTTTTATTTACTCAGATTGTAGAATTAGAGCAGGAGCAAAATAGGGCATAGGTCAGCAATGAACATTGATGTTTAATCCATATAAAAATGATGGTGATCCAATTTTCAAGTAGAGTAAGGCAAAATTTCACAATTCTATGTTTTATTGATGATGAGTGCTTTTTTATCATCTACAACCACTTCTTGGTGTTTCTCATGCCTAATAAATGCAAAATATGTCTTTTCATAGCCATGGCTATCCATATACTCTCCAGACTATTCACATGTACTTCCTTCTATCACTTCTAGGGTGAATTTACATGCAACAAATCTGATTTTCTTTCTAAGAAGGTTTTCCACCATTTTGATGAAATATTTTTGCAATTTTTTTATGCTATAATGATGAGATTTGATTTTTGGTGGAGGAGAGAAGAGATCAGTTCTACAATAGCAACTGGATGAGTTTCAAGTGGACACATGGCAGCACTATATCTAATCCAAGAATTCTTGCTATCTATTTATTCTCTTTTTCGCTCATTTGGTAGGGGTTCCAGTTTTACTACCATGATATTGCAAGAATGGTTCCAGTTTTATTATTGTGATAACATTAGGTTGGGTCCAATTTTTGTTGAAAATATTTTTTACTATTGTGACACTGTAAGGTTGGTTCTAGTTTGGAAGATTTTCCTTTGTTGCGATACCATCATCCTCATCATTTTTCTCTATTATGAACAACATTGTAATTTCTTTTGAGCATTTAGATAATGCAATCATTTGTTGTGTATTTTTCTGAGTTTTTTCATACACTTGATGTATTGGTTTCAAGGAAATGAATACAAAGCTTTGTTGAAAGTTTCAATCTAAACCTTGTCTCCTCTTTATGGGTTTGTAATTTGTTGTGATATATGTACAAGGTGCACATTGTCAAGTTGTGACTTGGCTTTGAAGTTGTATATCATTATTTATTTTATTTTTGGGTCAAAGACTTGAGTAAATTGTGTAATATGCATTAACAGAATTACAGGATCATGGGAGGATTTGATAAGTATGAGTTTCATTTTGAAGATAGATGTTTGTTTGCAAGGTGAATGGATAGATCTGATATCTAGGTATATGAGTATATCTTGGGTATCCTTGTGTATGTTTTGACTTATTTAATGCCCAATGGATAAGGGATTGATCAGCTTGGAGATTGCATGTTTATTGTTGTTTATACCTAGGTTATGTTGATAATCAACACATTAATCAAAGTCTTTTCCCTTTTATGTTGAAGAGTTGAAAAGAGTTTCCCTCACTTAGTTTATCAAGTTCATGAGTCATGTTATTAGCTATTTCATATCTATGTTGTTTGTATGAGCACTAGAAGAATTGGGGTTTCAATCTACTTTGTCTAGGTTCAAATATATGTTTTAGGAATTGGTACCATATGAAAGAATCTAAGGTTCAACTACCTAGGTTTTTTAGAGCTTGAAGAAAAAGGATTATAGCCTTATAGTTGGCCGCGGTGTCTAAATGTGTATGTTGAACATGGAAATTTTGCTACCCCTAGATGTATTTGTTCCTATCACTAGGTTATTATAAAATTGTTAATTCATGATCCAATAGAAGGTGAATGACCAAACCATAATTCATAAGGGGTCTTTTTCATACCTTTTATGACTTGTATTATGTTCATAGTGTACACTCTATATTGACTACTCTCAAAAATGTCTTGGATACATCATTCTCAAACATCATTGCTCTTGTAGCCTCTACTACTAATCTATTTCTTCTTTCATAAATCTCATTCTGCTTAGGGGTCTTGGGTGAAGATAACTATCTCTTGATTCCATTCTCTTCATAAAATATGTTAAACTCTCTAGAGGTAAATTCTCCTCCTCTATCTAATCTCAGACATTTTATCTTAACACTAGATTCATTCTCAACTCTATTATTAAATATCTTAAACTTCTCAAATGCTTCAGAATTTTCTTTAAGAAATACTACCCACATCACTCTATTGAAATCATCAACAAAAATCATGAAATAGCTTTCTCTATAGAATCCTCTTGTCCTTGAGGGAACACTCAAATCTGTGTAAGCAATCTCTAGCTTCTCTATAGTAATGAACTTCTCATTAGGAAATGATATCTTCTTCTACTTAGCCAAGATACATTCTTTGCAAATAACATTAGTAGGCTTTATTATCTTAGGCAGATCTCTAACTACAAATGTGCTACTAACCTTCACAATATTATCAAAATTTATATGAAAAAACCTCCTATGCCATAACCAATTGTTACCCACTTTTGCAACCAAACGTGTTATCTCAGTAGGATTCAACTAAAATACATTACCTCTGTATGTTGTTCCTATTCTAGTTAGCTTACCATCTTTATCTTTGATAATGCAAGGCTTTTGTGTGAATTGCCACTAATAACTTTTATCCACCAACTATCCAACACTCAACAAGTTATGCTTTAATCCATCAACAAAATAAACATCATCAGTGTTAGTCTTTCCATCAAGTGTAATAGATCTTATCCCTATGATATGATAGGCTACATTGTTACCAACTCTAACAATACCTCCATCATGATTCCTAAATTTAACAAAGTTATTTAGATCACTAGTCATGTGATGTGAACATCCACTATCTATTATCCATTTAGATTTCTTTTCAACTTGAGAAACTAGATATTTTTCTTCTCTAATTTCAATGTCAATATCCTCTTCTTTATTGGCTACGAATCCTAGCTCATCATCATTTTCACTCTAAAACTTTTCATTAAATTCCTCATGTTCATTTACATACAGACTATTTCTAGGTCTTCTAGGCTTAAACTTTCCCTTATACTTTTTCTCTCTTTTAGGATATTTAAATGCATAATGACCAAACTCATTACAAGTCCAACATTTAAAGATATTCTTACCATCTAGTTCTATTCTTACAAGAAGGGTTGTACCTTCTTCAATCTTCTTATCTTCATCAGATCTAGTTCTACTGCTAATAGCAAAATCTCCATGTGTGCTTGCACTTCTAGACAAATTTGGTCGAACACTTAAGGCACTAAAAGCTATTTCAACTCTTGTCAATTCTCCAAATTTTCTTACTCGCACTTCTATTGCTTCCAATCTTCCAAGAAAATTTTCCCTCATGAACTTCTCAGTATAGGGTATCAACAATTTGATCATTTGTGCTACTTGTTTGAATGGTGGTGTCAAAGTTGTTAAGATCTTCCACACAATCTCATCTTCTTCCTTGGTTACACCATATGACTTGATTCTTGCAACAATCTCAAATATCCTACCCACATAGCTTCTTACATATTCATCTTCCATCATTTTATCATCTTGAAATAAGCATATCCAATTCTATAATCTTATCCTCTTTATATGTTTATCTCCTTCAAAAATATATTCTAATGCTTTCCAAATTAGATGGGATGTTTGAATTGATTTTACCTAAAGAGCTACTAGTAGATCTTCTCTGGCTCTCATATTGCACATGAATAGATCTCTTTTTGCTTCACTACATTCTTCAATTTTTGCTTCCTCCACATTTTCTTTGTTATCTTTCATCAAAATCAAGTATCCTAGACCCATACATAGTAGATGAGTCTTCATCTTCTCTTTCTAGCTATCATAGTTGACTCCATCAAACTTAGGAATATTCTTTCTAAAATGACTAACCATTGATCTCCCAAATTTGTTAAGCTTTCTCTTCAAGGACTTGCTGCACTAATACCAATTGTAAGAATATATAGTCCACCAATATAACGCAAAGAGAGGGGGGGGGGGGTTGTTGAATTAGTTTTCCAACTATTATCACAATTATCAACCTTAATAAATCTTAACCATATGATAAATATAACAAGAAACCACAACAAGATACTCATGCACAATAACACTAGATATGCTAACTAGGAAAACCCTTGATCGGAGGGAAAACCCCCCATAAGATGATGTACTAATATAAATATTCCTTGGTAGAGGATGGACCCTGTTAGGAGTCTATAACAACATTTAGTGCATGTGAGTCCCTATTAGGAGATTCCAAGCCTGTTAGGAGTTATGGAAGGAAAATGGACCTACTATCCAAATAGCTTCAAGGGCAAGGCCAATGAACCCACTGTCCAAATGATATCTATATTATTCATTGCCAAATAATAGAATTGAATTGTACTTACTTTCTCTTTTTCTATCATTTTAACTAGACCTCTACTTCTTTTGATCTTGATACCAGATCATGAACTTTGCATCTAATAATCCCTTGGATCACTTACTCACATCTACAACAACACTCTACTCTAATTCACACTTTCTTGATCACTTCGCATACTTCATCCACATTCCATGTCTATAAACAAAGAAAAAATCTTTCCTTATCCTATCTTGAAAATAATTCCTTGAGTCAATCTTGAGGCTTTCCCAATCAATTATAATAAGATAATTAATTAATTCACAATTACAATAACACTATCAACTCACAATCTATACAAAACTTCACACGTGTGACTTCAAGACTTGTGCACTTACTGGCATCACCATCAGACTATCCTCAATCACTTTCGAACTGTGCATCACCAAATTATATCTCTGCTAAAAGATATAATAAGATCATTAGAAACTACATTCCATGTACTGTCTCTACATTGTTCTCTATAAATCACTTATAGCTTTCGTACATCTTCAAATTAGACTCCACACAATTATCCTCATCATCAAAACACAAATTGGAACATGTCCTTAATTGTGCTTCACCTACACATCAAAACTCTATCTGTACAAGTATGATCTATGTATGTTATTCTGCAAGTCTTCACAAAATTATTGGTTATGTTGACATCAATGACAAACATAGTCATGAATAAAATATGTCAATGTTCTCCAATTCTTAGTATACTCCCCCAAAGGAATACCATTAGAATTCATGCTAACATAATCTAGCTTTATTCCTTGTCATTTCATCTTTCTCATTTAGGTTGTTCCTGAATACCCACTTTGTTTCAATAACATTTTTGTCTTTAGGTCTTGGTACTAGAGACCATGTTTTGTTCTTTTCAATTTGTTCAATTTCTTCATTCATAGCTTGTATCCAATTTTTGTTATTCAAACCATCTTTCATAGATTTGGGCTCAAACTCACAAAGCATGGATGTATCACTTATGAGTCTTTTTCTTGTCATAACACTAGACTCTTTATCTCTAATGATTTGTTCAAGTGCATGATGTCTTCTCACATATTTTTCTAACATGGGCTCTTTCCTTCTTTGTTCTTTAATAGGCTCATCTTGAAAAATGATTTCAATCTCATTATCTCTTTCTTATTCAGGTTCTGCATGCTCAACAT
Organism: Cupressus sempervirens; assembly: GCA_028749045.1. Classification (NCBI taxonomy): domain Eukaryota; kingdom Viridiplantae; phylum Streptophyta; class Pinopsida; order Cupressales; family Cupressaceae; genus Cupressus; species Cupressus sempervirens. The sequence goes on along the minus strand of CM053785.1, from coordinate 140,849,330 downwards.
CCTCTTCCTATTGTTTGGCCTCCTTAGTCTGTGACTCGGCATCATTTATCTATTGGTCGTCACCCATAGTCTGTTGCTCAGCAACTGGCTATTGTAACTCAATAATCCTAGTCTGTAGAGGATCTACAACTTTTATTCCTTGTTCAGGTGGAGTGCTTAGAGCACTATCATTCACATAAATGAATGAGATGTAATCTTCAAGTTCTATCTTACATTCAACTTTATTTTTCTCTATATATTCATCAACTTTTATATTTTTACTTTCCATAACTTTGTTAGTGTTAAATTTCAAACACTTATAAGCTTTTCTCTCAGTGAAATATCCTAGGAATATACCTTTACCACTTTTAGAATCAAGTTTTCCATTCCTATTTTCTTTAAGTATGTAACATTTTCTTCCAAAGACTTTAAAATATTTTGTATTGCATGCATAACCATACCATAATTTAAAAGATGTAGTATTTTTACCTTTCTTGAATTGCACTCTATTTAGAGTATAAATTGGTGTACTTATAGCTTCTCTCTAGCATTTTTGTGACACATTCTTCTCTGTCATTAGTGTTCTAGCACAATCCATAATTGATCTACTTCTCCTTTCATCTATTCCATTCTGAGGACGGGTCCTAGGTGTAGACATCTATCTTTTGATTCCTCTATCATTAAAAAATATGTTGAACTCATTAGAAATGAATTCGCCACCTCTGTCAAATCTCAAACACTTCAGACTTTTCCCTATCTCATTTTTAACTCTAGAAAAATACCACTTAAACAACTAAAAAGTGTTAGATTTGTATTTAAGAAACATCACAATCATCATTATAGAGTAGTCATCAACAAATATAATGAAACATTTTTCTCCATAGTAGCTTTGAACCCCAATAGGTCCACATAAATTAGTATGAACCAATTCCAAAATGTCATTAGATGAATATGTTTTTCTCTTGAAACTAGACTATCATTTTTCCCAATTAACATTGTTTACACATCATATTGGTAGGCTTCTTTAGTTTTGGCAAACCTCTTACCCTTTTCATTTTATAACGCTAACCAAATTGTCAAAGTTTACATGACATAACCTTTTGTGCCATAACCAAAAATATCTTCATATTGTGCAAACAAACATGTCTCATCAAATAAATCTAGGTAGAGCAAGTTACTCCTTGTTTGATTGCCAGTTCCAATTAGTTTGCCATCAACATCAAATATTTTGGCCTTTCTATGATGGAACTCAACTTTGTAACCTAATTTTTTTAACTCTAAGACACTCAATAGATTATAGTTAAGTCCTTCAACCTAGTAAACATTGTTGCATTTAATTTTATTAGTTAGTTGAATTGTTCCTTTACCTTTCACAAGACAAAGAACATCATTACCAAATTTAACACAGCTACCCTTAGTCCTCAAATTTACTTCTATTACTAGTCATGTGATTAGAGAAACCACTATCAATTATCCATCTATTACATTTGCTCACATAAGAGATTAAAGTAGTTTTCTCATCTTCATCATAATCTTCTTTCATAGCAACATAGACTACCTCTTCAAAATTACTTTTAGGTTTCTAGTATCTATTTCTTCTTCATAAATATAACAAGATTTCTTACCTTTGTCCTTGTACTCCTTATTCTTCTTGAAGTTTCGATCATCTCTTCTTCCTCTGTACTTTCTCTCTTTTCTTTCATCCTTATCCTCCTTATTAGGACACCTTGCAACAATATGAACAACCTTGTTGCATGAAAAATAGATTATGGGAAGTTTACCTTTAAATTTCCTTTTCCTCTTCCAAATCTCCTAGTTATCAGTGCCTCAAGTTCATCAATTTCATCATAAAAAGTATCACTATTAGTTTTCACATGTTTTCCCTTTCCTTTCTTGCTAAGAACTAGTTGTGATTTAAAAGTAGATTCAATAGAATCAAGATTGTAATTATCAAAATTTGTCATCTCAAAAGTAGTAAGCCTGCCAATTACAACTTCCAGAGTTAGGTCATTACCTAGTGTACATCTTAGTTCTTGTAATGCAGAAACCCTAATAGCATAAATAAGAAGTAGAGTTCTCAATACCTTGTTGATTATTTTTTCATCTTTAATCTTTCATTTAGCTCCTCTAATAGCATTGAAAACTTCTTTAATTCTTGTCTAATACTCCATTGTGTTCTTACCTTCTGTCATTCTCATTTCATCAAACTTACCTCTCAGACTTTTTGATTTGGCTCTCAAGCCATTATCATCTATTGGAATATTCAAATATGGATAGAATACTTATGAGAGGGGGGGGTGAATCAGAAGTATCACACTTTAACCAATAAAACTTTTAGCTGAAAGTAACTTGCATGCATGTAAACACATCAAATAAACATGAAACTAATACATGCATCAACAACACATAACACTAGAATTTGGTGACCTAGAAACCCTCCAAAAATAAGAAGGTAAAATTGGGGTGGGGATGATACCCACAAAATTACTGCAGCAATATTGTTCAACCACTTCTGATGGTCTGCCCTGTTAAAGGCCTGCCGTGTTAAACGCTTTACACTGTGTCAATAGTGACCTGGTTAAAGGATTTACAAACACTTGACATTAAGTGTCACCCTGTTAAAGGATTTAATCAACTTTTGATAAGGATCTACAAATAGCTATTAAGCCAACCTATCTACATAGGGTTTCCTTTCTAATACAATGGTAAGATAGTATTAGGTATTAAAAACCTGATAGTTTGCAATCCTTAATTGTTGAATGCAGGCACTTGTTCTGGCTCTCTCTCTTATTTTGATCCTTTGAGATCTGATTTTTGTTCATCTCCTTTGCTTTGTTCTGATCAACTGAATATCAAATTCTTGCTCTTACCTTCTATGTCTTCTTTCACTGAATTCAACTATGTTTTCCTCTTAACACAGTTCTATCTCTCTTTCATCCATCCTTTTTATAGTGAGACTTTTGTCTTCCTTAAAAAGACTACGAAGACTTAGGGTTAGATATGGATCTACGATCCACATTGAATCTCAATTTCCTGCTCAATACTTGCCTTTTGCTGATTGGTTGCATGCCTTTCCAATTTTCCAATTGGTGTATGCAGATTGCATAGGAAATGTGAAAGATTCATTCTTATCTCTAGATCTTTTGAGACTTTCCTTGAGTCGGCTACAAAAATGGTTTACATCATAGTTTGTGCAATTACAAACTCTTATGCTAATATTCTGAGTTACTCAGCTCATGAAGCATTACTGATGCTCGGCACATGCTATTTCCTGGATAGCTCGGCACCTAAACAAAACTATATCACTCGGCACCTGATATCACTCAAAAATTGACATTACTTGGAACTTGATATCACTTGGCACTTGATATCACTCGGCACTTGATATTACTTGGCACTTGATAAAACTGGATTGCTCGGCACATGACTGTGACTCGGCTCCTACTCTTTGCTCGACATGTATAGTGAAAAATGGTTAAGTGTATTTGAGACTCAACTGTCAAAATTATTCTTTAAACCAACAATCTCCCCCTTTGACATGAGTGGCGAAAACACTTAACTAAGATCCTGTGATCTTGACATTATTTCATGCATCCTCTTATTTGCTTTAAAAAAAAATTTCAGAACAAATAGCAATATACCTTATGACTCCCTGTGAGTTGATTATGCTTTGTACACTCAGTGACTTATGTCCTGTTTCTACATTCTGACCAATATGTTATATCAAAAATTTTCAAAATTCTCCCCCTTTCATCATACTTATCATTTCATTCTGTATCTCCTCCATACTTAATCTTTACTTAACTCCCTCATACTTAATCTCCCCCTTTTTTGACACTTATGTCAAGGGTTCAATAGGGAAATGCCATACTTGGCCAAAAATGTACTATTTACTTCAAGGAGTACCTTCAGAGCTGCATCCCAATTTGCTAGTGCAATATCCAATGACTTATACTGGATGGCAATCTCTGCTACTAGGTGTACAAGTCCATCAGATGTAGAAAGATTGGGGTCTTTCTTGAGGATTGTTTCTACATTCATCTGCTCCTTATGAAGTACTTCCAAATGAGGAATTATTGAGGATTGAATTTGCATCAATTTGGCTTTGGTGGTTGCCTCCTCTACTGTTAAAATAGCTAACTCTCTTTGTGTGTGAAGCGATTGGGCAAAATGCTTCTCAGTCTAAGCTGGATTTGTGGGGAGTTGCATGCTAGAAATCTTTAGATTTCTCTCCAAGCTCAGTATTTTCTGGCTAGTGTCCTGTGTGAATGTGGAAAAATCACACAACTTGTTGTACAGGGAAAATATGTTTCCAAGTACAATTTTGACTATTTCAATTTTCTTAGCCAGCTCCACTTGTGATAGTGCTATATCACCGAATATTTTCTTATTTACCTTGCCTTGGAATTTTCTCTCTAACCATTCCAATAATTTAGCGTATGTATCCTGGTCTTCACTAGTCACCTGGTCAACTATATCAGATAGTTGCTCTATGATTGGCCTTGACTCATCTAGAGACTTTAAGTTGAAAGCTCCTATGACTATGTCTTTGATTTCATTCATGGTATGTTTGTGCTTGTGTTCTCTTCTTAGTGCTTCTTGTCTCCTTCTATCCAATGCACTCTAAATTTCATTGATCTCCTCTTTAGTGAGAGTGTTGAATTCATAATGCGGAATCTTTATTTCTTCATCAAGCTTAGGAAATCCATAGTGAAGTTTCCTAACTGCCCTTAATGAGCTCGAGCCTGGTGTCCTGATTTGTAATGGTAACCTATCAGTGCTCGGCTGCTGAAGAGTCTGTGTTGGCGTACCAGATTTGGGTAATGCAACCAATGTTTGTATTGCAGACTCCTCCTTCTTACTTGTCTCATCTTTTTCTTCAGCTTGTTTATCCTTTTGGTGATCAATAGATGGGATTGAACTTACTAGTTGTTCAAATGTTTCTTTGACTTCCCCTGCTACTGTACTCAGCATCTGAAGTGTATCAGTGACTACACTTGGTAGAGGTGGTGGAGGAAGGAATAGAATACCAGTAGGTTGTATAGTCGAAGGTGGTTCTTGTGTTTTCACCTTGACTGCCTTTATTTTAGCTACTAGATTCTCCAATTCATCAACGCTGACCAATATAGGACTTGAACACAGTTTCGATACTAGTGTTGATTGGTCAAGGATTTTTGCTAAATCCTCTACAATTAATGGATTGATGTTTGGACTAGAAGTGTCTATAACATCCTTGATTTTGACAATCTCTACAGGTGTGATGATGGCATGAGGAGGACTAGGAGGTGATAGCTATGTGTCTTGCACACTTTGATCTTGTTGCTCAGCTGTATCTTTCTCTTCCTCTTTCTCCTCTGTATGTGCCTCTTCATCTTCCTTTTTTTCTTCAACCTTCTTCTCCACTTGTTCCTTTTATTTTTCTTCTTCAACCTTCTTCTTTTTCTTGGTACTTGCCTCTGCCTTATATTCTTCATTGTAAACATATTCTATTTTCTTGTAAATTATCCTCCACAATCTTGTGGACTTTGTAACTACATCCTCAATTTTGTTCTGCAAAATGCTAAAAGCTCTATGTTTGGGAGTGAATCTATTGTTATGCCTCTTAACTGCATTTGTTATTTGATCCTTAGTCAAATCAGGCAATAACCTGGCTAATATTGAATCCCTTATCTCCCTTTCCATTTGCAAACAAAAATGCCATTTATCCTCTACAATTTTGTACAATTCCTTAGGCATTGATTCATCTAACTCTAGAGGTGTGTGCTTATAATCAACCATCATAGCATACATTGATTCCTCTAATTTATTTTGTTCCTCCTTAGTGAGCTTAGAAAAATTTTGGTTCTTTAAACCTTTCAAATCATCATTCTTAATTTTTTAGCATAATTTATCAATGGCAGTCTGAGGTTTGTGACTTACCACTTGAAATTGGTTGTTGTCCTTTGACTTAGTCTTCTCTTCATCTGTTTGAGGTTGGGCAACAAATTTTTTTTTCTTCTTTGGCTCGGCAGCAATCTTCTTTGAAGCTTTCTTCTTCTCTTTTGCCTCCTCTTGGGCATTTTGTGCTGCAGCCCTTGTAGCAGGTCTCTTTGGTGCAGGAGCAGCTACTTTCTTTGCCTTGGGTTGAGGAGCAGGAGGAGTTGTGGTCTTTCTTTTTGTGACCTTGGTTCTAACTTGTGCTTCCTTGGCTTCTTCTTCCTTAACACTTTCCTCTATATCTTCTCCTAACCCTTGAGTCAGACCTTGAGGTTCATCTCCCTCATCTTCAATGTCTTCTTCTTCCTCTTCTGTTGTTTCTTCTCCTTCAACACCAAATTTTCTCTTGATTTTCCTTACCAATTTTTTTTCTTCTTTACTGTAGAGGCAGTTTTCAAATCTGTTACCACCCTTGATTTTACAACATCATAAGTTCCAAAGGCTTTTGCAGTCTTGTCAACTTCTTCTGCAAGGAGAGTTGTTATTGCTGCAAAGGCTTGATCAATATCGAGTTCATAACCTAGTGGCTTAAGCCATCTCACTCTAGGTATGACTGCCTGTATATAAGTATAATCAATATCTACAAGAAAACAAATGTCTTTTTCATATTTCTCAGTCAATGAGACTGGAATCCTCATTCTCTGTTTCATGGACTTTTTGAAGTCCTCAAAGTAGCTAGTCATTTGGGCATCAAAATTATCACCCATCTGTTCAATATATCCATTGATCTGTTCAACAATTTTTTTATCTGGATTCCATTTCACCTTACCTACAGAAGGGAATTCTTTCATCAGGTAGAAAAACATGCACACCAAAACTGATCCAAATTTGCAGTGAGCTCCCTTGCTCTTCCTTATAGCTCCTAGATTCTCATTAATCTGTTGAAACATGAGCTCTGCTAGATCATAGGTATGATCATTTTTAACCAATTTGTATGCAACATCAACTGCTATACAAGGCACACTGTTTAACCTGCTTGACTGATAGAATTTGTGTGAAATGATTCTCACGGAAAAATCTAGTAGGGGTTATGTGATTGTATCAATAGTCATTCCCCTATTGTTCCATTTAGTATCGATGTTTCTCTCTATTACTTCCTTTTTGTCACTACGCAGGGTCTTTGGCCGATCTAGGGTTGGAATACCAGTAACCCTATGAACAGTTTTCTTGGTAAATTTCACTGGCCCTGTTTCTAACCAAAAGGCTCCATCATGTATTCTGCTCAAGACTATGTGTACCCATTCAGCTTTGAAAACAATTGGAAACTCTAGGTTTTTGGTCAATCCCTTTCTCTCGATTATTGAGAACTCATCTTTCAATATTTTGTTCTCACATAGCTTGTCATATGCATTATAAATTTCTAGATCTCCTATGGCTCCAATTTTGTAGTTGTAACATCTACGAACATCTTGGACCATGAAAACTTTATCAGAAATAACGGATAATGCTCCTGCGGGATCATTCTTGTATGCAACTTCTAGAATGGGCTTGAATTCCGGTTGCTTAACTTCATTACTAACTGTATTTCATGACTCTCTTTTCCCTTAGTGGTTCTAGACCCAAATGCCATTGTTTTCCAAACTAGGGTTTACAGTTTAAACAAATTTATAAACACTGCGTAGCTCGACACACAAGTAAAATACCTCAAATCGATGAAACTCGTGCTGGATCACTATGGAAGTCCTTGCAAATGGCTTTTAAGTTGTCCTTGATCTTCTGCGCTCTTTTCGTCTTTGCTTCACATTTGAATGATGAGAAATGATAAAAAATTGACCTATGTACCCTTCAAAACAGAGCAATTAATGCTTAGTGTGCTGATAACTGTCTAATCGGCACCTGAAGGATTTCAACATGACTCGATACCCATTTTGTTTCACTTCAATCAGCTCCCATTGATATTTCACAGCTTGGCATCAACTATCAACTTGGTCGCTGTTAGCAACTCAGCACCTGAAGACAACTTTGGCAGATTTTGCAAGATTCTCAATTTTGACTTAGTATCTTTGCTTATGCTGATTTCTTCTTTGTAGTTTTTCTATGTCTTGGGACTGATGTATGATATAGCTTAGTATATCAGTCCCACACACCCATTCTTTCTTAATTAGATGAAGTGTGATCACTTGACCCATTAGGTGAAGTGATCTTTGCACATGATGTGCTACACTCATCTTTCTTCTTCCATGTCTTATTCATCTCACGCCTGATGTGTTCAACATCTATCTTTTCCTTTCCCTTGTTGAACTCAGAACTTGGTGCCTTTGACCTTGTTGGGCAATTCCTGCTGATATGACCAGTTTTCAAGCAACTGAAACATGTGGTTTGATTCAAGCATCTTTTATAGTTCCCCCTGAAATGTGTTCTTATGCAATTCTGGGGTATATGTCCATATTTCTGACAATAGTGGCAACTGTACCTGGTGTTGTAATCCCAATGATAATGACTTTCATTTCCTTTTATTTTTGCTGGCTGATTTGATGTCCACATAGGCTTTGATCTGAATTCAAATGCCCTATGTCCATACTTCTTGCAATCATGACAATTTCCATCAAATCTTTGTGTCCTTGTGACATTGGATCTGCAATCTTGTGTCATATGTCCTTGCATTTTGCACTTGTGACAGTAACTCTTGCTTTTATGTGTGTTTAGCTTATTGATTCTCCTACTACTGCAAACATTAGCAGTATGCCCCTTCTTATTATAGTAATGACAAGTGCGTTTTGAATCCTTACCTTTGTTGCTTCTTTGTTTAGCACTCTTTGATGATTCTCCAACTTCAGTGATGTTGTATCGAAGTCTTGATGTATCATGGGTTGATCTTAGGGATTTTAGCAATTGCTCAAAATACTTGATGGCTTCATTGGGTTTGTTGAAGCTCTCTGAGATTTCTTTTTCTCGTCTCAAATCATTCTACAATTGTTCATTCTACATCTTCAGTGTAGAGATCTCAATGTCTTTCACATTTAGTTCATGGTGAAGGTTCATCATTTGGGTGAGTGTATCCATCTGCATGTTTGAGATCCTTGTTAATTCAGTACTCTTTTCTTCCAGTCTATTTGCAAGATTTCTTATTTCATCTTCCATCATGACTTTGTCCTCAACTACTCTTTTCATTTGTTCAGTGATTTCACATAACATTATGGCCTGTGATTCATGTTCCATCTTGAGAGATCTTATCTCATTTGCTTGATCGTTGTTTTTCTCCATCAGTTCTGCGATTGCTGCATCAAATTCTTTAGTGTCTCTATTGGAAAATATATTTGTGGTATCAATCTCCTTGTAGTTTATCTCATTTTCAGCTATGGCTAAATTCTTTCTTTTTTTCAAGGATTTTCTCAGTTCCCCCCTTGCTTCCTCTACTTTGTGTAGAGCCAGTTGCACATCAATCACTTGATTGTCAATAATCTTCCCAAGTTTGAAGACTTCCATCTTTAGATCTTTTTCTTCAAGTCATTAGACTTCTTCTTGTGAGAACCAACAGCTCTGATACCAATTGTTGGAATATTCAAATATGGAAAGAATACTTATGAGAGGGGGGGGTGAATCAGAAGTATCACACTTTAACCAATAAAACTTTTAACTGAAAGTAACTTGCATGCATGTAAACACATCAAATAAACATGAAACTAATACATGCATCAACAACACATAACACTAGAATTTGGTGACCCAGAAAACCTCCAAAAATAAGAAGGTAAAACTAGGGTGGGGATGATACCCACAAAATTACTGTAGCAATATTGTTCAACCACTTCTGATGGTCTGCCCTATTAAAGGCTTTACACTATGTCAATAGTGACCTGGTTAAAGGATTTACAAACACTTTACATGAAGTGTCACCCTGTTAAAGGATTTAATCATCTTTTGATAAGGATCTACAAATAGTTGTTAAGCCAACCTATCTACATAGGGTTTCCTTTCTAATACAATGGTAAGATAGTATTAGGTATTAAAAACCTGATAGTTTGCAATCCTTGATTGCGGAATGCAAGCACTTGTTCTGACTCTCTCTCTTATTTTGATCCTCTGAGATCTGATTTTTATTCATCTCCTTTTCTTTGTTTTGATTAACTGAATATCGAATTCCTGCTCTTACCTTCTATGTCTCCTTTCACTGAATTCAACTATGTTTTCCTCTTAACACAGTTCTATCTCTCTTTCATCCATCCTTTTTACAGTGAGACTTTTTTCTTCCTTAAAAAGACTTCAAAGACTTAAGGTTAGATATGGATCTACGATCCACATTGAATCTCAATTTCCTGCTCAATACTTACCTTTTGCTGATTGGTTGCATGCCTTTCCAATTTTCCAATTGGCTACATGCAAATTGCATAGGCAATGTGAAAGATTCGTTCTTATCTCTAGATCTTTCGAGATTTTCCTTGAGTCGGTTACAAAAATGGTTTACATCATAGTTTGTGCAATTAAAAACTCTTATGCTGATATTCTGAGTTACTCAGCTCATGAAGCATTACTGATGCTTGGCAATGTTGTTTCCTAGATAGCTCGGCACCTAAAGAAAATTGTATCACTCGGCACCTGATATCACTCAACACTTGATGTTACTCAGCACTTGATATCACTCGGCACTTGATATCACTCGGCACTTGATATTACTCAACACTTGATAAAACTAGATTGCTTGGCACATGACTGTGACTCGGCTCCTACTCTTTGCTCGGCATGTATAGTGAAAAATGGTTAAGTGTATTTGACACTCAACTGTCAAAATTATTCTTTAAACCAACATCATCTCCTCCATGGATGGTTTTCAATTTATCCCACATTTCCTTTGAATCATTGCATTACTTTAGGTCATCAAACATAGTATAGTTTAGGGTTAAAGCAATCTCCAACATTGACTGATTGTGTTCTTTCTTTTCTTTTAGTTGTTGAGCAGTCAAAGGGACTGTGTTATCTCCACATATGCATCATCTAGAAAATCTAATGCAGCATCACCAATACTAGCTATATGTACTCTCATCAACTTCTACCATGTAGGAAAATTTTCTTTGTTTAACTTTGGTACCTCTCTTTTGTATGCAATGATCTTTAGCTTTGAGTATTGTTGAGATGTTGTTTTGAATGATGCTTAACAATAGGAATTTTTTCAAACTTCTCTCTTCAAAAGATAATCTAGGATCAACTCCAAGGTTTTAGTTGATCTTGCAACCTATTAGAATCTACTCAATTGAAGATAAATGTGTATGTTCAAAAGGAGGCCTTTGTTGGTTCCAACCAATTATGGATAAGATGTTTGATCTATTGTTTTGAAAAGTAACCACAAAAGAGATATATTTTTGGTATTTTTTGTTTTATGATGAATGCAATTTATCAATGACACTATGCGCATTCCTATTTTAACCAAGTGTTAGCAAAGCAAATAACAAAGATAAGGTAATAAGAGATTAAAGTAAATAACTTGACAAGGAAATTTCTAATGAACATAAACTATGGTAACAACACGTCTGTGAGATAAATCATCGAAAAGATCAGGTAGGAAACCAATGAAAATAGGAACAACGCTTCCTCAATTCCACTGATGCAATCATCGATGGGAACTTAGTAATAATTGAAAGATGTTTCACTTCTCATCAAATCGCAAGGCCACGGAAAGTACACTCATGAAAGACAAGAAGCTATGTAGGAATAATAGGTGATCTTTTCTCCAACTCAGTACATCAACATAATTCATTAACACGAGACAAACATAAGAACTAAAAGGTTGCACAGTCATAACAACACAATAAAACCATTGGCTCCATTATTATTCATGAACATGCATTCACAAAAATAACACACTATGGCAAGAATAACTACACTCATAATTAGAACACCAATAGAATATATTATTGCATCAAAATAATGGCCTAGAGTACATATTACATTCATGTATTTATAAGAAAACATCTCCTCTTTTTGTCTTGAGAGTGAGAGCTCTTAAAATGCAAACACATGCTAAAATTTAATAAAACAAATCTAATTATATACAAAGTGACTCTCTAAATGGTGCTAAGTAGGTCTTCACCCTTGTTTATATCAATTAATAGGTGCATGAACCTTTACATGACTTAAAAAAAAGAAAGAAGTAGATAAGAAGAAGGAAGTTGCAAGAGGATCTAAGAGTTACTAGAATCCACCTCACACCATCCACTTATCTCCTGCAGCTTCAGCCAACCATCCCAGCTATCATCCATCTCCCTAGCCCCTTCAGCTTTTTCCATCCTAGCTTCAATCCTATCACATCCATCATAAGACCTCCTTCCACATGTTATCTTCTGATTGGGGGCACTATATTCCTTGGAGATCTTGTCTTGTCCATCCTCCCTTGTCATTGGTATCTAGCTCTAGGCTATCCTCATGCAAACCCAATGTCATCTCTTTATATCCATCATAATCCTAGCTATCTACCATCCTATCCAGCCATCTCATCCTGCTCCTCTAGCTATCCTTGGTCACAACATCTCTCATCATCATTGGATGCATCCTGCCAAATCCATATCTTTTGCTATCACCCCACCCTTAGCTTTTGCATCTTGCACAACATCGAACCATCCTGCTATCGTATCATCCTGAGCTTTTGCCTGCTTGTAACTATCTTGGTCAGCTTCAGCTTGTAAATATCTTAGTCCATCAGCTTGTACATCCTCTTTAGCTTAGTACCATTGTATCTATCCATCTTTTGTGTCAGTTCCTCCTTGATCAGCATCTTGCACCCATCGCACATCTTGGTTAGCTATTCCAATGCATCCTTTAGCTAGATTTTCTATCACCAAAGTGTTATCTTTCTTAGTTCAGCTTGCCAGACGCATCACTCATCCAAATCCACCAGCTTAGGTGCTCTCTGATAGGTCCTTGCAGGATATAGCTTTCCTCATGTCTGATCTTGGTCCGTTAGTACCTCGTCCTACCCATCTCGTTGGCAAACGATTCTCTTTTGGATTTTCACTTTCTTTTGATTTGGACTCTTCCCTGTTGGGTCTTGAAATATCTTTTCCAAGCAATCTCCTTGTTCCCTCCTCAAGGTTGCCATGATCTTCCATATCATGGTATACTATGAATGGGGCAATCAAAGCGTAAGGTCTTGATCATGTCTTTTGCTTGTTTTCTTTTCTGCTTGTGGGTTACCCAGTGTCGGTTCCACGTTGCTTCCTTTAGGATTCATGTGTGATGCTAGGGCAATCCTTGCATTTTTATTTTGAGTCAGTCCGTCAGTCCTCTGGACAGTTGGTGAAAAGTCCTTGATGTTTTTGGTAACCTTGGCAATTAACCAATAGTCCTATAGCAAATCTAGTGCTCAACTACATGGTGGTACTTCTCTTTGAAGTATCCCCCTGCTCCAAAAAGCTTCAATGGAATCTCTCCATCTCCATTATCCCCCATCCATATCCAACATCCATCTCTCCTACCCTAGCTTATGCATCAGTATCTCTTTGAATCACTCCTCACCTTTAGCTTTAGGGATCCACAATCCTAGTCTTTGGGATCCACCAATCCAAATCAATCCACCAAGCCTCATCTTTCGAGATCCACAATCCTAGTCCTAGGGATCTCCGAAACCCATCTTTCGCCAATCTGACTCTTTGAAATCCTGTTGCATCAGCTTTTTAATCCCCTCATCCATCTCCCCATCCTGGATTCCTTTTATAGCGCTTCGCTCCTTCATCCTCTATAATCCCTGAGAACTTAAGCTTGCTTCCTCTTGTGCCTCTGATTCTCCCTTTACCATTCTCCCGTAGTGAGAGTTTGAGCTAACTAAACCTCTTCTCTTAAGCCAATCTGAGTCTTCTTGCTCATCTCGTATTCTTGTACTTTTCAAGAAGTCGTCGAGCCTCGCTTTCTCTCCCCGCTGCCTTCTTGAGGGGGCATCTTGTAGTCCATTCTCTCCTCTTCTGCTCTAGCCTTGGGCATCTTATTTTCTTATCTTTTATGCCATGCCACTTGCGGCATCACATCAAAGAGGGGCAAAATGTAGACACCTAAAAACCTTTAGAAAAGAAAGTATTTTTATTTTCTAAAAAATTCCTGATGACATCATCATTTATTAATTAATTATTTATTTAATTTATTTATTTATTTTTTATGCCATTAGATCTTTTTATCTTAATTAAAAATATTTAATTAAGGAATCTCTCCCAAAAATGTTTAAATCTTATTTAAACATTATTTCCTTATTTATTAATTATTTAATTAATAAATTGACCAAAAAATCCAAAATAAATAACAAATTTATTTTTTGCCCAAAACTTGGCCAATTTCCTTAAGACCACTAACCTCTTCCAAAATCTTCTAATCCTTCTTTAATTTTGATTAAAGGCTAATCCCATCATTTCCTACCCCTAATCCCAACTCAAAATATTTAATTAAGATTAAATATTAATCTTCATGTTTATTAAAAAAAAAATAATAAATATCTCCTCAACCCAAACCCTTGAAATAAATAAAACTTTATTTATTTCCTAAAAATCTAATTTATCCTCATCCTAAGAAGTTCTAGACTCTTCTAGAAAGTCTTCATCCTCATCCTAGGAAATTCTAGACTATTCTAGAAAGTCTTTATCCTCATCCAAAGTCTAGACTCTTCTAGAAGATGTCTTTAAATCTAATCCTAATCCCCTCCTAACCTTGTCACATTCTCTAAAAATGGGTTAAGACTTACTAACCCAAGCCAAAGTTAACAAATATCTCCTCCTTCACCCACCCTCATTAAATGCCATCCACTTGCCTATCCCTAAGCTAACCCTAAACCATCCTAATCCATCCTCTAATCATTTGCACAATCCTAAGCAAGCTTAAAACCCTCCTAATCAATCCCAAGTCAAAATTGCTCTCATCTCCCTCAAAATATCTCAACCATAAAACTTTATGAAGCCCACAAGGTCATAAATGACTCTTCCAAGCCCTTTTATTGCTCTTACAAGCCATTATGAGGGTCTTTATGAAGATTTTATCCCTTGAGCCTCCTTTGTTGACTCATCCTTTCCCTTTCCTCCATCCTCTCACCCTATGACATGTGTCACTCCTTGATTGGTTGTAAGGAAGCACAATCCATGTGCTCTCTTCTCATGCAATATGAGCCCTCCATGAGCTTTTTTCCATCCTTGCATCTTAGCCCTCAATCCCTCAAGCCTCTTGCCTATAAATTGGATCCTTCCCCTTTGAAAAATAACACAATCCATGAAGTAAAGTCATAATGCCATTTTAAGAAGCCATTTTACATCAAAACCATACACTCACACCCAAATTCCAACTCCTTTTGAAGCCATTTTTGAAGCATAAGCTTGAGCATACATCCTATCTATTTAGACAAAGCTACTCAACAAGAGAGCTTCTCATTGAGAGAGCTCATTAATGGCTCATATTCTCAATTGAGAGTTCATCTTAGTCTATCTTGAAGTTTATGAATTTTGTTTAGTTTGTAGAAGCTTTATTTAAATTTGGTTTCTATTAGCATACTAACATTGCTCATATACATAAGTATTGACCAAAAATATACAAGGAGCTTCAACCACCAATCTGGAAAAAAGAGGAGTTTGTGAGCAATCAAGTAGCAAGAAAGGTATAGAGTGACAGTTGAATATGGTTGACCTGTATTTTTTTATTTGATTTAGCAAGTTGATGATAGAGGAAGCAACTCTTTAGATATAGATCCAATATTTTTTATCGCTTACAACCACTTTAATTGTTCCCTAAGTCTGATAAATTTGAAAGAACACTCGATCATTGCCTGTTGTTCCATCTACTCAGTCAGAAGGTTAATGTGTTGGTCTAAAGAATAATTTTGATAGCCGAGTGTCAATACACTTAACCATTTTTCACTATACAGTGCCGAGTGATATCAAGTGCCGAGTAACATAAGGTGTCGAGTGATACAGTTTTGTTTAGGTGTCGAGCTATCCAGAAAATAGCATGTGTCGAGCATCAGTAATGCTTCAAGAGCCGAGTAACTCAGGATATCAGCATAAGAGTTTTTAATTTCACAAACTATGATGTAAACCATTTTTGTAGCCGACATAAGGTAAATCTCGAATGATCCAGAGATATGAACGAATCTTTTACATTTCCTATGCAATCTACATGTAGCCAATTGAAAAATTGGAAAGGCATGTAACCAATCAACAAAAAGGGAAGTATTGAGCAGGAAATTGAGATTCAATGTGGATCGTAGATCCATATCTAACCCTAAATCCTCAAATGTCTTTATAAGGAAGACAAAATTTCATTGTAAAGTGATGCGAGCGGATATACAAGGGTGTATAAGGAAATCTATTTTCAGAACAAGGGTTATCAGATCACAAAGGATCAAGATCAGAGAAAGCAAAACAAGTGCCTGCATTCAGCAATCAAGAATTACAAACTATCAGTTTTATAATACCTAATACTCTCTTACCATTGTATTAGAAAGGAAATCCTATGTAGATAGGTTGGCTTAATAGCTATTTGTAGATCCTTATCAAAAGGTGATTAAATCCTTTAACAGGGTGACACTTCATGTTAAGTGTTTGTAAATCCTTTAACCAGGTCACTATTGACACAGTGTAAAGCCTTTAACAGGGCAGATCATCAGAAGTGGTTGAACCATATTACTGCAGTGAATTTTTGTGGTATCATCCCCACCCCAATTTTACCTTCTTATTTCTGGAGGGTTTCTAGGTTACCAAATTCCAGTGTTATGTGTTGTTGATGCATGTTTTAGTTTCATATTTTCATGATGTATTTACATGCATGCAATTTACTTTCAAATAAAAGTTTTATTGTATAAAGTATAATACTTCTTATTCACCCTCCCCCCCTCCTTTTTCATCAGTATTCTTTCCATATTTGAATATTCCAACAATTGGTATTAGAGTTGATTAGGTTCTCACAAGAAAAAGCCTAACAGCTTGGAGGAAAAGATCTAAAGATGGAAGCTTTCAAACTTGGAAAAATCATTGAAAATTAAGTGATAGATGTGCAACTTGCTCTGCATAGCTTGGAGGAATCTAGAGATAAGTTGAGAAACTCATTGAAAAGAAGGAAGGATTTGGCCATAGCCGAAAATGAGATAAACTACAAGGAGATTGATACTACAAATATATTTTCCAATGGAAATACTAAAGATTTTGATGCAGCAATTGCAGAATTGATGGAGAAAAACAAAGACCAAACAGATGAGATAAGATCTCTCAAGATGGAACATGAATCACAGGCCATAATGTTATGTGAAATCACTGAACAAAAGAAAAGAGCAGTTGAAGATAAAGCTATGGTGGAAAATGACAAAAGGAATCTTGCAAATAGACTTGAAGAAAAATGTACTAAATTAACAAGGATCTCAAACATGCAGATGGATACACTTGCCCAAATGATGAACCTTCATCATGAACTTAATGTGAAAGACATTGAGATCTCTACACTAAAGATGTAGAATGAACAATTGTAGAATGACTTAAGAAGAGAAAAGGAAATTTCAAAAAGCTTCAACAAACCCAATGAAGCCATCAAGTATTTTGAGCAATTACTGAAATCCCCAAGATCAATCCATGATACATCAAGAATTGAATACAACAGCACTGAAGTTGGAGAATCATCAAAGAGTGCTAAACAAAGAAGCAACAAAGGTAAAAATTTCAAACTTACATGTCATTTCTGCGGAAAGAAAGGACATACATCTAATGTATGTAGAAGCAAGAATGCCTATCAGCATGATAAGAATGTAAACTATTGTCATAAGTGCAAGAAGCAAGGTCATCAAGCATATGAATGTAGAACAAAGATTATTAAGACATCAATATTTGAGGGTCACTATCATAATTGCAAGAAATATGGACATAGAGCTTTTGAATGCAGATCAAAGCCTATGTGGACATCAAATCAATCAGCAAAGGCATCAAACCATGAATTTTGGGATTACAACACTAGGTACAGTTGTCACTATTTTCAAGAATATGGACATATACCCCAAAATTGCATAAGAACACATTTTAGGGGAAATTATAAAAGATGGTTGAGTTAAACCACATGTTTTAGTTGCTTAAAAACTGGTCATATCAGCAGGAATTGCCCAACAAGGTCAAAGGCACCTAGTTCTAAGTTCAACAATGGAAAGGCAAAGATAGATATTGAAAACATCAAAAGTGAGATGAATAAGACATGGAAGAAGAAAGATGAGTGTAGCACATCAAGTGTAGAGATCACTTCACCTAGCAGGTCAAGTGATCACACTTCATCAAATTAAGCAAGAATGGGTGTGTGGGATTGATAAACTAAGTTACATCATACATCAGTCCCAAAACATAGAAGAATTGCAAAGAAGAAATCAGCATAAGCAAAGATGCAAAACTAAGAGTCTTGCAAAATCTGCCAAAATTGTCTTCAGATGTCGAGATGATAATAGCGATCAAGTTGATAGATGATGTCGAGTTGTGAAATATCAATAGGAGCCGAGTGAAGTCAAAATCCTTCAAGTGCCAAGTAGATAGTTGTCAGCGCACTAAGCATTAATTACTCTATTTTAAAAGAGTACATAATCCAATTTTTGACCATTCAAACACAAAGCAAAGACGAGAAGAGCGCAGAAGATCAAGGTCAACTTAGAAGCCATCTGTGAAGATTTCCACAGCAATTCTGCACGAGTCTCATCGATTTGAGGTATTTTTTACTTAAGTGCCGAGCTACGTAGTGTTTATAAACTTGTTTAAACTGTAAACCCTAGTTTGGAAAACAATGGCATCTGGGTCTGGAACCACTAAGAGAAAAGAGAGTCATGAGATACAGTTGGTTAGTAATGAAGTTAAGCAACTAGATTTCAAACCCATCCCAGAAGTCGCATATAAGAAGGATCCTACAAGTGCATTACCAGTTATTCTTGATAAAGTTGTTATGGTCCAAGATGTCCGTAGATGCTATAACTAAAAAATTGGAGCCATAGGAGATTTAGAAATTCATAATGCATATGACAACTTATGTGAGAACAACATACTGAAAGATGAGTTCTCAATAGTCGAGAGAAAAGGATTAACCAAAACCCTAGAATTTCTAACTATTTTCAAAGTTGAATGGGTACATATAGTTTTGAGCAGAATACATGATGGAGCCTTTTGGTTAGAAACAGGGCCAGTGAAATTCTCCAAGAAAACTATTCATAGGGTTACTGGTATTCCAACCCTAGATCGGCCAAAGACCCTGCGTAGTGATAAAAGAGAAATAATAGAGAGAGAAACACGGATGCTAAATGGAATAATAGGGGAATGACTATAGATACAAACACAGAACCCCCACTAGATTTTGTTGTGAGAATCATCTCACGCAAATTCTATCAGTCAAGCAGGTTAAATAGTGTGCCTTATAAAGTATTTGATGTTGCATACAAATTGATCAAAAAGGATCATACTTATGATCTAGCAGAGCTCATGTTTCAACAGATTAATGAGAATCTAGGAGCTATAAGGAAGAGAAAGGGAGCTCAGTGCAAATTTGGATCTGTTTTGGTGTGCATGTTTTTCTATCTGATGAAAGAATTTCCTTCTGTAGGTAAGATGAGATGGAGTCCAGACAAAATAATTGTTGAACAAATCAATGGATATATTGAACAAATGGGTGATAATTTTGATGCCCAAATGACTAGTTACTTTGAGGACTTCAAACAGTCCATGAAACAAAGAATGAGAATTCTAGTTTCATTGACTGACAAATATGAAAAAGACATTTGTTTTCTTGTAGATATTGATTATACCTATATACAAGCAGTCATACCTAGAGTAAGATGGCTTAGGCCACTAGGATATGAACTTGACATTGATCAAGCCTCTACAGCAATAACAGCCCTCCTTGCAGAAGAAGTTGATAAGAATGCAAAAGCCTTTGGAACCTATGATGTGGTAAAATCAAGGGTGATAACAGATTTGAAAACTGCCTCTGCAATAAAGAAGAAAGAAAAATTGGTAAGGAAAATTAAACGAAAATTTGGTGTTGGAGAAGAAGGAACAGCAGAAGAGAAAGAAGAAGACATCAAAGATGAGGAAGATGAACCACAAGGTCTAACTCAAGGGTTAGGAGAAGATGAAGAGGAAAGTGCTAAGGAAGAAGAAGCTGAGGAAGCGCAAGTTGAAAATGAAGTCACAAAAAGAAAGGCCACAACTCCTCCTGCTCCAACACCAAAGAGACCTACTACAAGGGCTACAGCACAAAAAGCCCAAGAGGAGGCAAGAGAGAAGAAGAAAACTTCAAAGAAGACTGCTGCCGAGCCAAAGAAGAAAAGAAAATTTGTTGCCCAGCCTGAAACAGATGAGGAGAAGACTGAGTTGGAGGACAACAGCCAATTTCAAGTGGTAAGGCACAAACCTCAAACTACTATTGATAAATTATGTTCAAAGATCAAGAATGATGATTTGAAAGGTTTAAAGAACCTAACTTTTTCTAAGCTCACCAAAGAAGAACAAAGTAAATTAGAGGAATTCGTGTATGCTATGATAGCTGAGTATAAGCACACACCTCTAGAATTAGATGAATC
Source organism: Cupressus sempervirens (assembly GCA_028749045.1). Lineage (NCBI taxonomy): Eukaryota > Viridiplantae > Streptophyta > Pinopsida > Cupressales > Cupressaceae > Cupressus > Cupressus sempervirens. The sequence goes on along the minus strand of CM053785.1, from coordinate 140,828,887 downwards.
AATGCCTAAGGATTTGTACAAAATTGTAGAGGATAAATGGCATTTTTGTTTACAAATGGAAAGGGAGATAAGGGAATCAACATTAGCTAGATTGTTGCCTAATTTGACTAAGGATCAAGTAACAAATTCAGTCAAGAGGCATAACAATAGATTCACTCCCAAACATAGAGCTTTCAACATTTTACAGAACAAAATTGAGGAGGTAGTTACAAAATCCACAAGATTGTGGAAGATAGTTTACAAGAAAATAGAAGATGTGTATAATGAAGAATATAAGGCAGAGGCAAGTGTCAAGATAAAGGAGAAGAAGGCATTAGGGATCAAAGAAAATGAAAAGGAACAAGTGGAGAAGAAGGTTGGAGAAGAAAAGGAAGATGAAAAGGCACATACAGAGGAGAAAGAGGAAGAGAAAGATATAGTTGTGCAACAAGATCAAAGTGTGCAAGACACACAGGTATCCTCTCCTAGTCCTCCTCATGCCACCATCACACCTGCAGAGATTATCAAAATAAAGGATGTTACAAACACTTCAAGTCCAAACATCAATCCATTAACTGTAGAGGATTTAGAAATCCTTGACCAATCAACACTAGTAGCAAAATTATGTTCAAAACCTGTATTGGTCAGTGTTGATGAATTGCAGAATCTAGTGGTCAAAACAAAGGCAGTCAAGGTGAAAACACAAAAACCACCTTCCATCATACAACCTACTGGTATTCTATTCCTTCCTCCACCAACTCCACCAAGTGTAGTCAGTGACACACTTCAAATGCCAAGTACAGCAGCAGGGGAAACTAAAGAAACAACTGAATAGCCAGCAAGTTCAACCCCACCTAGTGATCATCAAAAGGATATACAAGCTGAAGAAAAAGAAGAGACAAGCAAGAAAGAGGAGTTTGCAATACAAAAATTGGTTGCATTACCCAAATCTGGTACTCCAACACAGACTCTTCAGCAATCGAGCACCGAGAGGTTCCAATTACAAATCAGGACACCAAGCTCGAGCTCATCAAAGGTAGCCAAGAAACTTCACTATGGAATTCCTAAGCTTGATGAAGAAATAAAAATTCCATATTATGAATCCAACACTCTCACCGAAGAGAAGATCAATGAAATTTAGAGTGCATTGGACAGAAGAAGGAGACAAGAAGCACTAAGAAGAAAACACAAGCACAAGCTTACCTTGAATGAAATCAAAGACATATTCACCGAATCTTTCTGCTTACAGTCTCTAGATGAGTCAAAACCAATTGTAGAACAACTATCTGATATAGTTGACCAGGTGACTAGTGAAGACCAGGAAACAAACGCCAAACTACTGGAATGGTCAGAAAGAAAATTCCAAGGCAAGGTAAACAAGAAAATATCTGGTGATATAGCACTATCACAAGTAGAGCTGGCGAAGAAAATAGAAAAAGTCAAAATTGTACTTGGAAACATATTTTCCCTGTACAACAAGTTGTGTGACTTTTCCACATTCACATAGGATACTAGCCAAAAGATACTGAACTTGGAGAAAAATTTGAAGATTTCTAGCATGCAACTCCCCACAAATCTAGCTCAGAGTGAGAAGCATTTTGCCCAATCGCTTCACACACAAAGAAAGTTAGTTGTCTTAGCAGCAGAGGAGGCAACCACAAAAACTAAATTGATACAAATTCAATCCTCTATCACTCCTTATTTTGAATTACTTCACAAGGAGTAGATGAAAGCAGAGACAGTCCACAAGAAAGACCCCAATCTTTCTACAACTGATGGACTTGTACACCTAGCAGTAGAGATTGCCATCCAGCATAGGTCATTGGATGTTGCACTAGCAAATTGGGATGCAGCTTTGAAGGTACTCCTTGAAATAAATAGTACATTTTTGGCCAAGTATGGCATTTCTTTATGAGACCTTTGACATAAGTGTCAAAAAGGGGGAGAATAAGTATGAAGTGAGAGTTAAGTACAGAACGAAAGGGTAAGTATGATGAAAGGGGGAGATAGAAAATTTTTGACAAATCTTGTATAACATATTAGTCAGAATGCAGAAACAGGACAGAAGTCACAAAGTGTATAAGGCATAATCAACTCACAGGGAGTCATAAGGTATATTGTTATTTGTTTCTAAATTTTTTGAAGCGAATAAGAGGATGCATGAAATAATGCCAAGATCACAGGATCTTAGTTAAGTGTTTTTGCCACTCATGTCAAAGGGTGAGATTTTTGGTCTAAAGAATAATTTTGACAGCTGAGTGTCAATACACTTAACCATTTTTCACTATACAATGCCTAGTGATATCAAGTGTCGAGTTATTCAAGTGTCGAGTTATTTAAGTGCCGAGTGATATTAAGTGTTGAGTGATATCAAGTGCCGAGTTATTCAAGTGTTGAGTTATTCAAGTGCCGAGTAACATAAGGTGCCAAGTGATACAGTTTTGTTTAGGTGCTGAGCTATCCAGGAAACAGCATGTGCTGAGCATCAGTAATGCTTCAGGAGCCGAGTAACTCAGGATATTAGCATAAGAGTTTGTAATTGCACAAACTATGATGTAAACCATTTTTGTAGCCGACATAAGGTAAATCTCGAATGATCCAAAGATAAGAATGAATCTTTTACATTTCCTATGCAATCTGCATGCAGCCAATTGGAAAATTGGAAAGACATGCAACCAATCAGCAAAAAGGGAAGTATTGAGCAGGAAATTGAGATTCAATGTGGATCGTAGATCCATATCTAACCCTAAATCCTCAAATGTCTTTATAAGGAAGATCAAATTTCATTGTAAAGTGATGCGAGCGGATATACAAGGGTGTATAAGGAAATCTATTTTCAGAACAAGGGTTATCAGATCACAAAGGATCAAGATCAGAGAAAGCAGAACAAGTGCCTACATTCAGCAATCAAGGATTGCAAACTATCAGGTTTATAATACCTAATACTCTCTTACCATTGTATTAGAAAGGAAATCCTATGTAGATAGGTTGGCTTAACAGCTATTTGTAGATCCTTATCAAAAGGTGATTAAATCCTTTAACAGGGTGACACTTCATGTTAAGTGTTTGTAAATCCTTTAACCAGGTCACTATTGACACAGTGTAAAGCCTTCAATAGGGCAAACCATCAGAAGTGGTTAAACCATATTACTGCAGTGAATTTTTGTGGGTATCATCCCCACCCCAATTTTACCTTCTTATTTCTAGAGGGTTTCTAGGTTACCAAATTCCAGTGTTATGTGTTGTTGATGCATGTTTTAGTTTCATATTTTCATGATGTATTTACATGCATGCAATTTACTTTCAGATAAAAGTTTTATTGTATAAAGTATAATACTTCTGATTCACCCCCCCCCCCTCCTTTTTCATCAGTATTCTTTCCATATTTGAATATTCCAACATAATGGTCATTGTTCCTATCCTCTCAGAGATTGTTTGGTGGATAAGTGATCTTCTCATGTCTAGATTTGCACTGTGATCAAATCTTTTTTATTTTTCGATAATTATTCTTTGCAAATTTGAATGTAGTTATTGAGTTTTATCTTAGAGTGGAAGCTATCTAAGTTATGCTTACACTATAAAAGCAGATTTTGTAATCCTTCTTAGGGTCATATCTTCTCTGTTCCTCTGATATTGCCCTAGCATACTACTGTAAATTCCCTCTTTTACCTTTGAATTATATGACATCCTATCTTATCCCCTTCAGCTGCTAATGTATTGTGAAAGCTTCATCTATCTCTCTTTAATGTACTATAGATATATATAACCTACATTTATGTATCTCTTTTGGCCTATGAATGATAAGAAGTGAATCTCTTCTCCCTTGTGTCACTCATTTGGTTGTCTGATCTATATGTGGCTAATGGATTAAAGAAAGTTTGAATCTGCATATCTTTGGATTGTCATGATAATTGTATAATACACGTATGGGCAGAGATTGGTCTGAACACCCTATTTTTGTGCATCACCTACTTATAATAGTTTAGGTAGTTTGTTTCTATGAATTCCTCCTCCCTTTTCCTCTCCAAGTGTAGTCTGGGTGCATCTTGATAGAAAAGGAAGTCAATCTTCTTCGAAGACTCAGCCTCATTTTTCAAGTCCCACAACTTAGAGCTTGTTTCCATGTTACACAAGATTGTCCTTAGTGTTGTGGTTTCACAACACACACCCCATTTCTCTTAGAAATGGGGACCCCCTAATTTTTTTGAGCTTTCTAGATCCCTAGCTTGGGGCCTAGGTCTTTTTTAGGGTTTTATCTAGTATTTTTTGACCCAATTCAAGTCCTGATTCAAAAATTAGATTTTGAAAATCATTTTTGGAGAGATAAGTCATTTTTTCAAAGAAAAAAGGCACACCGGTGCACCTCCCTAGGTGCGCTAGTGCACCAAAGTAAACACAAGGCGTCACCCTTGGTGATGCACAGTAGCATAGCTGCACAACACCAAGGGGTGCACTCGGTCCTGGGACTATATAACCCAGGGATCCCCCCCCTCACTTCCTCACTTATCTTTTTTCTTCTTCCAAATCCCAAGCCATAGCACTGCACCTCTTGAGGTGTGCCTTCCCACCTCCTCCACCTATACACACTAGCAAAAACATGTTAGACACTTAAAAGGTGCGCAGTTGCACACCTATTTAGGTGTGCACTTGCACACCTTTTCTTTGCAAAACATTTAAAATAATCAAAAAACTTTAAAAACTAACTTTAAAAGTAAAAACATCTATTGAAGGTGCATAGCAGCACACCTACTTAAGTGCACTACTGCGCACCTTTCATAAAGAAACTATCCTTTGCACTAAAATGTATATAAGGGTGCACTAAGGTGCACTACTGCACACCCCATATGTTAAAGTTTACTAAGGATAAAAAGGTGCACTGGTGCACCCTTTTTTGCATATAAGGCTTAAAATCAAGTTTTAGATGTTTTTAGTCATAAGGTTTTTTCTGGGTTTTCTCACATCATTGATAGGGTTTAGGCTTATTGATTTTTCTTCAACTTCAGACTAATAGATGTCATTTTTATGCAGATTCAATGGCTTCCTCATCATCCTCCCTCACTATAAAGATGGTACCAAAGCTTGTAGTGTTCAAGTTTTAGGGTGTTCCAACCAAGTCATAATTCCAAGATGATTACTGAGAGATCCGAGACACCGAATTGGATCACATAGATTTGGGTGCATTTCTAACACTATGCAACAAACTAATAGACAGGTCTCCAATGATATCTACATTAATCTAATCAAGACTAGTTAACACAACATCACATCCAATTTCTATGTAGTCCTCAGAATTAGTCATGACACTAGCGAAGAAATATGATCTCGAAGAAAGGGTTATCAAGAGCATAACTAGAGAGATCATCCTGGATCTTTGACCCAATAATATAGAGAAGGTGTTCCATATTCCAAGGGTAGATCAATTTATCAGGTTGACTTATCACCAAGCTAAGAGATGGTATAGGGAACATATTGATGAAACTTTTGAAATCATACAGTCATCATACCTCATTAAGAAGACTCGTCTAGGGTGGAAGGCAGCTAAAGTTGACATGATAAGAGGATATATGAAAGAAGATATTGGATATTTGATCATTATCTTGAGCAAAGTCATGGGTTTTCTCACTTCTGGAAAATTTGAACATATGGATGGTCCATTTTATTGAGATAATCAAGATGATAAAGATGCCTATTGATTGGGCTTCCATTCTCAATGAGAACTCGGGTGAACAGCTGGTGGCAGTGAGGAATAACAAAAAAATTTACATGACATCATACTTGGTGTACTTGTTAGCTGCAAGTGTGATAGATTATCTAGGGCTCTATAAGAAGGGTAGCATGTAGTATAAAAATGCATGGCCCTAAATTGTATATCCTTCATTGGTAAGGAAGAAGCTTTTAGAGCAAAGAAAGGAATATATGATTGTGAATGATGCTTTTATATTCAAAATAATCCAGTTCATAGAGGGGGATTATGTGAAAAGAATGTCATAAGAGGCAACTACTAAGATATTAGAGGTTGGGGCCTACTACATCTAGTTCTGAACATTTACATAATTGAGGGTAGTGGGTACAACTTCAACCCTAAAAAGCTCCCTAGGTATCCTAATGACAGACTTATTCTACTAGAGATTTCTTGGCAACTCTTATCTGTATATGATAGAGTTAGGAAGCAACACAAAAAAATTTAGATATGGCCTATTACTATAGGACCTTTTAGTGTGGTGCAAAGACAAGACATTTCATCTTTGAGTGTGAATGGGATCAATATCCCTTAGAAGAATATAATTCTCCACAACCCTATTTTGATAATATTGAAAGAGTGCAACATATAGCTGGCAAGACATTCTAGCATGAGGATGTGATTGAGGATCACTAGATGAATGCAATAGATGACTATGATGTCTACATAAGGGATTATTGTAGGATGACTTTGTATCTAGTAGAGAGTGCTTTGAAGGTGAAGATTCTATTGAAGATTGTGCAACAAATATGGAGGATCTTCTTGATCCATTATTCAACAGGGATAAGATTAGTGACCGACCTATCATGAATGTCAAGATTGATAAAGAAGATAACTCGAACATTAATCATAGAGCAAGGCACATCATCAAATTAATGAAGGATTAGATCAAAGGAGCTTTCAAACTTGATCCAATTCCTCAAATAGTAGTCTTCCATGCTCAAGCCCCTCCAACTAAAGGTTGAGGAGCTAAGTTCATAGTGCCTACATTCATAGCCTAGTTGCCAATGAGACTTGAGATGGTACACCGACTCGATAGACCGGTTGGATATTATAAGGCACAAAAGGGTAAAGGAAAGATGAAGAAAACTTCTCCTGAATGGGTAGAGCTAGAAGAAGAAGCAACTCAAGCACCTCCACAACAAGGAAAATAAAATGTACAAGGGCTAGAGAATGTGGAAGCTACACAAGCCTAAGATGATACTCAAGTGCCTCTAGCTTGACAAGGCCAAGGAGAACTGGAAACAAAAATGCAAGAGGTGTATCTACCCCAAAAAGAGGTACAAGCCTCCCCCTCCACTCCTAAGAAAAGAAAAAGCAAGACTTTGGTCAAGAGAAGACAAAAGGTCATTAGGAAAGTGATTCCTTTCCCATTAGTTCCTAAATCTATTCTAAAAGAAAAAGAAGAGGATGATGAGGAGGAAGAGGATAATTTACCTTTGAACTAGAGGACTCATCTTGCAAGAGCTAAAAAATTAGAAAGGAGAAGAAGCTCCACAATCACACTACCATCTATCCCTAAGAAACCCATTCAGACTACAACATCAAAAGATGAAATACAATAGTGGATAGATGAGCAAGATGTGGAGGGAACTGATGTCTTTTAGATGTTAGATTTTGATTTCATGCCCATGGGTACTGAATTGGTTGGGGATAAGATAAGAGACACTCCAACTAATCAACCTCAATAGGAGGATTGGAGTTAGTTGCCACCCGAGCCACAAGGACCCAAGGTAGCTCCATCATCCCTAGAACAAGTCACATTTTCTAGAGATCAGCTACCCCTCTACCTCCAAGTACCAAAGAAGAATAGGTTCCTCATCTTATGCAATTATTAATGACAAGATTCAACATGGGTGCCTTGGAATTTCAAATTTAAAAAGTAGGAGTTCAAATGTATGAAAATGTTTGGCTATAAATAGGATATAAATCATCAAAAGGGGAAAAATAAGTACACTAGAGTGCTCCCATAGATCATTTGAGAAAAACCCATGAACCATTTTCAAAACTGAGAACTTTGATTTTTTGGCAAATTGAGCTTCCAAGCTTTCGAGGTGTGCAAGTGCACAAGTGCACTATTTTGAGAAAGTGTGTTTCTTCAGAGGTGTGCAGGTGTGCTGCTTCTAAGGAAAACTTCTTCTCAGGTGCACTGGAAGTTTTTGAAGAAGTCAGAGGTGTGTCAATAGTTAACTGCCAATTCCAAACATAGAGCTTTCCATGCACCGAAAATGCATTCTAACAACAGTTTAACTCCTACAAACACCTAGTGAAGATGGAGCTTCTATTTTTGGCACTTCTAGACACTCCTACATCAACTAATGGCTCTCTCTTTCTTATTTTCTCATGTTTTCTTTGTTTTAAGACATGTAAAGGCTCATACATCCAATTAATGATATAAATATGGATTGAGTCCTACTAAGCACCAGTTAGAGAGTTAGTTTGTACATAAATAGATTTGTTTTATTAGTTTAGAAGCATATTATTGCATAAAGATATCTCTCACTCTCAACATAAATTGAGGAGAAGAATTCTTATAAATTCAGGGATGTAATATGTATTTTGGGCGACCATTATTTTGATTCAATAATATATGTTGTTGGTGCTCACATTTGGAGTGTAGTGATTCTTGCCTAAGTGTGTTATATTTTGTGAATGTATGTTGATGAATTGTAATTGAGCCAATAGCTATATTGTATTATTCTTGTTTTGTGATCTTTTAATTCTAGTGTTTGCTATGGGTCTACAAATTTCGTTGACGTACTTAGTTCAAGAAGAGATCACCATATTGTTCCTGCATAGCTTTTTGTCTCACATGAGTGCACTTTCCATGGCCTTGTAATTTGATGAAAATTGAAACATCTTACTGTTACTAAATTCCCATTGATGATTGCATCAGTAGAATTAAGGAAATGTTGCTCCTATTTTTATTGGTGACCCACCGATCTTTTCAAAAGCTTAACTCATAGACACATTGTTTCTGTGGCTTATGTCCATTAGGATTTTACTTTTCATATTATTTGTTTAAACTTCTTGTTACCCTATCTTTGTTATTTTCTTTAATAACCCCTTGTTTAAATTAGGAATTCATATAGTTGCATAGTTAGATTGCATTCATCATAAAGATAGAAAAATAGAAAAATAGAAAAATATATTATTTTTTGCGTGATTTTTATTTTGAAATAATAAAAAGATTCTACATGTTATCTGAATTGTTAGACAAACTAGCAAAGGCCTCATTGTGAACACTCACATTTATCTTCAACTGAGCATATTCCAATAGGTCACAAGATCACCAGGAACCTTAGAGTCAATTCCAGATCAACTTTTCAAGAGAGGAGTTTGAAAGGATTCCTGTCATTAAGCATCATGCAAAATAATAGCTCAACACTTAGGTAAAAGATTTGGACCAGGGTGCAAACTTTTCTAACAATAATTTTTGGCACACCTGGTGGGACCCTCATATTAAACATTCTAAGTTCACTGGTGTTAAAGAAATATTTCTTGTTCATGCTGAGGAAATAGTATTGCCTTTAATATTTAAGCCTTCAAAAGGCTCATCTGTTCCTAGTACGTGGTGACTCTAAGCTGCAAGCATAATCTGGTTTCCAGAACAAATTTGTTGTGATTCATGCCCAAGACACACACACAAGAGCATCTTCTAAAGGTAAGTTCCAATACTAGGAGCTTTCTTTTTCTAATCCAAGAAGAAAGGCTAGGATATCTCTATCACCAATTAGAAGTGCAATAGTAGCACATACCCCTTTGAGATCCATCTCCAATCCTCCTGTTGTTAGATCTCAGCCTAGAATACCACCTGCTCATATCAATAGATTGATTGCTTACATAGCTAGAGCTCATGCTTTTGCCACCTTTAATGGTGAAAGTCCCCTCCTATTAGCCCAAAGACATGACATACTAGTATCAACTATTAAAAGCATGCCTAAGTTTACTAGTGAAACCTCAATTTCCTTTGTCAAGCATATTTAAGAGGTGTCTAATGTCTACAATATTCATGGCATTACTGAAGATGATGTAGTAGTCAGGCTTCTAGCCTCATCCTTAAAAGGGAAAGCATTATAATAGTATAGGGGTTTGCCTCATAATTCTATAGTTGATTGGGATGGGTTAGGAGAAACCTTATGCAAGTATTTTATGGATAAAAATGATCACCTATCACTTGTGGAATAGTTGACAACTATTAAGAGGGCACCCCATGAATGTATGATTGATTTTAATTATAGATTTCAAAAGACATGGGATGGCATATCTACAATAGTGAAGCCCTCCCCTAGTAATGCATTCTTATATTACATTAGGGCCTTCAATAGTGAAATTTCTACCACTCTACAATCCATGGGAGGGGAAACTCTACCAAATGCTTATGAGGATGCCACAAGAGCAGAAAATATCTTGATACAAGGAGGGAAGTTAGCTCCAAGGCTCCCAATGCCTTTCTTCCCTGACATGCCCAATCATCAACCTATTGTAGCCCTTGTTCATACTTCCTTTGTAAGTCATCCTCTTGTTGTGATCCTAATAGCCTCCACATCTTCTAATGGAGTTGATAGGATTAAGGCCATGATGCAAAATTTGGACAAGAGGTTGCATGATCAAGAAAGGAAGATGGAGGAAATTAATTTAGTATTGTAGAAGATGGGTAATGAGTCGGTAACTATGAAGAGGTAGCAAGCTCAAAATAGCAGGCCTCCCTAACTCCAGTATCAAGGTCCCATTCATGGTAGATCCCCAAACCAGAGTCATGCCCCTTACAATCAAAATAGACTTATCGACAGTTCCCATGCTATGAATACCAACCTAAATGGGGGTTACAATCAAAATAGACCTATTGATAACCACACCCCCACCACCATGCTATGAATACCAACCTAAATAGGGCTTTAGTCCCTCAGAACAATCAGATCAATATTTTTGCCCTTCATGTAACTATCAAAAGGAAAAATCTTACTTGGTGTTAACTGTACCAAAAAAAGTAGTTGATTAGCAACACAATGCTAATCAACCTATTTATGTTGCTTTGCAAGGTGGTTGCTCCTTCATGAACCATCAGGTGGAAGTTTCTTGTAATGTAAACTAGGATTCTTGTGCTTACAATACTAGGAGCAAAAGAAGAGTTGTAAAAGAGGCTACCCCTCCTCCTCTTATTCAAGCCTCAACATCAAGCATAATGCCTCATGTACAAGTAGTGGATCAGCAACATAATGCCAACCAACCTACTAATGCTTCTTGGCAGCAAGGGAAAAATGATAATAAAAGAGATATGGGTGTTCTCAAATTGTTCCATCTCAACCTTCTACATATGCAACTCCTAAAGTTTCTACTAAGGCATCTAATGCATCTTTTAGTGTGATAGATCAAATGAGGAAGAATAATTTGAACATTTCTATGTGGGATGTTGTGGCTACCATACCATCACAGAAGAGGTTGTTGTAGCAAGAGTTGGAAAGCATTGAACTTAGAGATCAACTACCTAGAGAGGAGAGTGTGACAAGCCTGATGCAACCAATCAAAGAAGGAGAAACAAGTAAGAAAACTAGACCTTCTCCTTTCTATGTCTCTTTAATTATAGGAGATAAAATAGTCCACAATTGCATGATAGATTCAGGGGCTAGTAGCTTAGTAATGCCTAAGTGTGTTGTTGATATCCTAGGAATGAAATATGAGCCCCCATTGTTAAGGATGTATTATAGCTAGATGGTAGTACTGTCAAGACTATGGGAATCCTTAGGAATGTTGAAATGGCCCTACATGCATGCCCTGGTTGCACTATAGTCCAAGATATATTAGTTGTTGAGGTCAAACCACACTTTGTTATATGTCTTTCTAGGGACTTTACTACCCAAATAGGTGGTTACATATCCTTTGATTGATCATATATATTTTTTAGAAAAAGGTATGAACCAAATCTTAGATCAGAGCAGAACAATTAGCCCTCCATCATATTGAGCCCTACACTCCTAATCTCATTAATATGAACTACACCATCCTAGAGATAGATGAGAATGACACAACAAATGAACTTGCCACTTCTCTAGTAGAGATACCTGATTTCCTCTTAGATGAATGGGCTAATGCATATCAATTTAATCCTATATTAGAAACCTTGGAGACAACCCTCGGCACTTATTGTATATCAAAAAAGGATGGTCTTGTTCCCAACCTAATGAAAATCAAAGAAGATACCGATGGATTATGAATCATGTACTTTGATGGATCTCACAATAAAAATGGATTAGGGGCTGGTATGATGTTGGTTTCTACTGCACTAGAAAGGTACTCTTCTCATTTAGGTTTCAATTCATTTATATCAATAATGTCACTGAGTATGAGGCATTATTTCAAGGTCTCCTACTTGCTCAAAAAAGAGGAATTAAAATCTTAAGTGTATATGGAGATAGCAAGCTAGTGGTTAATCAAGTGATGAATCAAAATATCACTAAGAATGGTTTGCTCAAGTCTTATAAACACAGAGTATGGGATTTTCTTGAAAGTTTCAATGCATTTAATATCTAGAACATCCCTAGAAGAAGAAATAGACTTGCTAAGAGACTTGCAGCAGTGGATGCATCTTATGATGTGCCAAGGAGCCTTGAAGATGAGAAGAGATGGAAGATTAAAGTGGTGGTTAGACCTTCTATCCTTGATAATAATATCAATTGGTAGGTCTTTAAATCTAATGTAGAAATTGTAAGTTTCTTGCAGAATGAAGTAAAGTTCTTAGATAGAAATCAGCCAAGATTGCATGAACAATATGGTAATCAAATCATCACCTTTAGCTCCAATAAGTTGCCTAAGGGTCTCGTTACCTTAGAGAGTGTCTTCAATCCAGATGACCAAGCAAGGGATAGAGGCATGAACCTTGCTGTAAACAAAGATGATCATATGCTAGTTGTAGTTGTTGATGGAAGGATGCTAAACATGGGGAAGATATGTTCTAAAACCAAAAAATAAAGTTTGTTCATCTATGTCAAGAATTTAATGATGTTTTTTCTTGGATATATGATGATTTAAAGAGTTTTTTTACCAAGGTTTGTTTCAACATACCATAGATTTGATTGATAATGTCAAACCTATTATGCAAAAGTAGAGGCCAATGAATCCCAAGATTGAGTCACTAATGAGAAAAGAGCTATCTAAATTGATTGAGGCCAATATCATTTTCCCTATTAAGCATTCCTCTTGGGTGGCAAACCTTGTCCCTATTAGGAAGAAGAGTGGAGAAATCAAACTATGTGTGGACTTCAGGGATCTTAACCAAGCCTCCCTTAAGGATCATCGCACACTCCCTTCCATGGAAAAAATATTGTCTAAGGCTAGCAATCCAAGGAGATTCTCTTTCTTGGATGCATTCTCGAGTTATAACCAAGTGTTAGTCAAAGAGGTTGATAGATATAAGATTGCTTTCACCACCAAATGGGGCACCTATGCCTATAGTAAAATGCCTTTTGGACTAACAAATGCAAGTGCCACATTTCAAAAGGCAATGGAGATGGCCTTCAAAAATGTGATTGAAAGGTTTGTGTTAGTCTACCTTGATGATATCACAGTGTATTCAAAGAATGTACCAAATCATTCTGGTCATCTCAAACAAGTATTTATAAGATGTAGAGAGTATGGAGTATCTTTGAGTTCAAGCAAGTGTGTCTTTGCCACTAATCAAGGGAAATTATTAGGAAACGTTGTATCTAAGGATGGTCTGACCATTGATCCAAAAAGAACAAAGGTAATACTTGCTCTTTCCCTTCCTAGTCACAAGAAAGGTTTGCAAAGTTTTCTTGGTAGAATAAATTTTGTGAGGAGATTTATTCCTAATTTAGCTACCATGGTGAAACCTCTTACAGCTATGCTTAAAAATAATATGATATTTTCATGGACCAATGAAGGGAAACCAAGTTTTGAAGAGATCAAAATAGCCATAGCCTCAGCCCCTACTCTCATCAATCTGAATTTTGATAAGGATTTTATTATTTACACCTTAAGAGGTGAGTCAAGTATTTCTAGTGTTTTGACTCAACTAAATGATAAGAATGAAGAATATCCTATTGCTTTCTTTAATGAATGATTAAAGGAGTATGAAGACAAATATAGCTATGTCAAGCAACAAGCCCTTGTAGTCATAAGATCTTTGAAGAAATTTAGACATCTTCTATCACACAATAAGATCCACTTATTGGCCCCTCATTCAAGTGTAAAGGTTTCCTATGGAGAAGAGATATTAGTGACAAAAGAGCAAGTTGGATCACTAAGGTGATGGAGTATGATGTGGACATCCAAATCACTAGGTTGGTAAGAGGGAAAGGATTGTACAAGAAGATGATCTCATCTCAAGAAACAATAGATGAAGAAATTGCCTTGGCATTGACAAAATAGCATGAGGCGAGAGATGACAATCCAAGGAGTTGGATAGATGACATGATGACCTTCTTACCATGAAATGGATATCCTTGGGAACTAGATTGGGCAAAAGGAAGATAGTTCAAATTGTAGTCCATTCCTTATGCCATAGTTAATGGTATTCTATTTAGGAAGGACTTCAATGGAGCTTTGTTAAGATGTATTAGTGCATATCAAGTAGATAGAATGACTAAAGAGCATCATGATGGTCCTAATGGTGGCCACTTTTTAGCAAGAACCACTACAATGAAGATCATGAGAGTCAGTTACTAGTGGCCATCCTTATTTCATGATTGACATAGACATGTAAGGAAATGTGCTTTCTTATTAGGTAAACAGAGACTTGCAGCCCTTCCACTTCATCCCATCCAAGTCAATCAGCTCTTTGCTCAGTTGGGATTAGATTTTATAGGTCTTGTTAATCCCCCTTCTAACTCTGGTCACAAGTGGATTTTGGTTGAAACAAATTACTTTACAAGGTAGATAGAGGTAGTAGCCTTGAAAGATTCTACAGAGGCTTTAGTGGTGGAATTCCTTAATGCAATTATTACCAGGTTTGGTGCTCCTTCCACCATAATATCAGATAACACCAAGTCATTTATAGGAGCTTAGATATGTGCATCAGAAATAGATCATGGTATTTACTTGAGCGCATCTTCTAATTACTACCTTCAAGGTAATGGTTTGGCTGAGTCCTCCAACAAAATTTTGACCTGAATCATTAAGAGGACTATTGAGGATAATCAAAGGTGTTGGCAGTAGAAATTGATGAAAACCCTATGGGCTGATAGAATAATGCCTAAGAGGGCTATTGGAAATTCTCCATTGATGTTAGTGTATGGTAGGGAAGCTATACTTCCTATTTCATTGGAGTTTCCATCCCTAGAGCTAGCTCATCAATTAGAGATAATTGAAAATGATGCTATGACTATAAGAATGACAGAGTTGATGGAGCTAGAGGAGAAAAGATATTAGACCACACAAACCTTGGAGACACATCAACAATAGATGAAGAAGAACTTTGATAAGAGAGCTAAGGTTAGAAGTTTCAAAGAGGGTGATCTTGTTCTCAAATGGGATGCAGACAGAGCAAAAGTAGGGAGACACTCAAAATTTGATGCCTTATGGAGTGGTCCCTATGTGATTATCAGTTGTAAATAGGCCAATGTTTTCTAGTTAAGCAAACTTGATGGTGAATTTATGCCTTTTTCAGTGAATGGAATATATCTTAAACTCTATTTCTAAGAAAAGATGATGTTTCATGTACATAGTTAGAATAGTTACTTTCTATCTATTCCTATTTTCCAAGAAGTATCGAGCATATATTTTGTTGCAAAGAGTTTTGGTCACAGTTTTGTAGAGTTATAGAGGTAGAAGGGCATACTGTATGGCTTAGAATGCAGTAGAAGTGGTGAAATTAATGAGTTTCATAGTTTTAGAGACTCCATGGCCTAATGGATCCTTTAGTTGTCACTGGTCATATGACAAGCAGGCTTGCATCCTCCTCAAGTCGCCAAAAATGTTGGCCAAAGGTGCCCTCCCACCAAGGATTGATTTCAAAATATTTAAACCCACCCAACAATCACAAGATTCAATTTCATGTTATAATTCAAGTGTTGAAGTTGTGACAAAATGGTATAGTCCTGATCTTACGATAACTCATGTATCAAAGGATCATCGGGCAAATAAAGTAGTAATAAGATGCTATAAGGTTCCTGTTGGTCAAGTGGTTGGGTTTTCATGACATCGCAAATAGTCGAAGGATCGTAAGCCAAAGAAAAGTCTTGCCAATGTTACAACAATAAACAATTGTGAGATCATAGGTGTTGCAAGGATAGTCTTCTGAGCACACGAGGTATAGCATTGGTGTCTAGTCAAGATGTTGTGATATTAGAGACCTTGTTGGATCATGAGCCAAAGGGATATGTGTTCTAATGCCATGAAATTAAACGATCATAGGATCATGGGGTTAACTTCCCAGATTTCTAATGTTACGAGGGGAAAGTTGGTCGTACGATCTTAGAGTCGTAAGATCACAAGGTAAGAGAGGAGTGGAGGTCAATTTTAGATAGACACCAAGTTTTTTGATCTTACAATATTCCTCTATTGTAAGGTTGCAAGAAAAAGCAAGGATGCCTCCTAAGGTCATGAAAAAAGATAGTTAAACCATGACCATAGGATCGCAAGGCTACCAATATTATGATGGGCTACAATCATAAGATCATGAAGGTCAAATCAACTGTATCCATGACATCACAAGGGGAGAATAATGGTACTACAACCTTACACCAGGGGTGTTATCATGTCATCATTATTTCATGAGATCATAGGTCTTGTTTATGTTGAAGGATCATAAAGAGAATGAAGGATGGGCTTAATACTATGAGGTATAGGTGATCATAAGATCGTACAAGTTATGGTTATGAAAAAAAGGTGACATGAAGGGTTTTGACAATAGTTGACAAGTGTAGGATCATGAGTTTCAATGTTGACCAAAAATACATAAGGAGCTTAACTCACTAAGCTAGAAAAAGAGGAATTCCCAACCAATCAAGTAGTAGGAAAGGTATAGAGCAACAGTTCAATACGGTTGACTTATCTTTTTTATCTGATTTAGCAAGTTGATGATAGAGGAAGTAACTCTTTGGTGATATATCCTATCTTTTCAATCTCCTACAACCACTTTTGTCATTCCCAAGGTCTAATAAATGCAAAAGAACACTCCATTGTCGCTTATTGATCCATCTACTCAATTAGAAGATTAATGGCCATAGTTCCTATCCTCTCAAAGATAGTTTTGAGGATAAATGATCTCACATCTAGATTTATGTTGTTATCAAATCTTTTCAATTTTTGCAAAAATATTTCTTTGCAAATTTGAATGTAGTTGTTGAGTTTTATCTTAGAGTGGAAGCTATCTAATTTATGCTTACACTATAAAAATTGGTCTTGTAATCTTTCTTAGGGTTGGATCTTCTCTATTCCTCTAGTATTTCCCTGGCATACTACTCTAAATTCCCTCCTTTGCCTCTAAATTATATGACATCTTTTCTTATCCCCTTCAACTACCAATGTATTGTGTAAGCTTTATTTGCCTCTCTTTGATGTACTATGAATATCTATAACCTACATTTATGTATCTCTTTTCACCATGAATGATAAGAAGTGAATCTTTTATTCCTTGTATCACTCATTTGGTTGTCTAATCTATATGTGGTTAATGGATTAAAGCAAGTTTGAATCTATATATCTTTGGATTGTCATGATAATTGTACTATGCATGTATAGGTAGAGCTTGGTCTGAACACCCTATTTTGGTGCATCAACTACTTAGAATAGATTAGGTTGTTTGTTTCTATGCATTTCTCCTCCCTTTTCCTCTACAAGTGTAGTCCAAGTGAATCCTGATAGTAAAGGAAGTTGGCCTTGTCCAGAGACTTAGCCCCATTGTTCAAGTTCCACAACTTGGAGGTTGTTTCCATGTTTCACAAGGTTGTCCTTAGGTAAAAAATTTGGACCAGGATGCAAACTTTTGTGACAACAATCTCTTAACCTCTAAATATCTTCATGTAGTCCCTCTCCATTGCTTTATTACTGATAGTTATCTTCTCTATCCAATCCTTGTGTTTATTCTTTCATTCTATATACCTCTATGAGTGTATGATACCTTTGACCTTTTATTGATGTTAAAATCTATAGATCTTTTCCCTATGTATGTACCTCATCCATCAACCCAAAATCCTAGTTCACTATGGACACCAGTTTATCTGTGCTTGACTGAATGTAGTGTAACAGGGTCAAATTGTCCTATATTATTTATACATCCTTTTCCTCAAAAATTTCATGCCATTCCTAACATGCTCCCAAAAATGAATCCATCTATACAGTCCCTTTCTCCTTTCTCTCAAGTGTTGTAGCAAGAGTGATCTCTAGATGATCTAGGTCTATTGGGCCCACTATTTCATGTAGATATCCTTTCATAAGCTCATTTTGTCTCTCCAACATCAGCAATTTGGACTCGTGTATGTCCATATGCTTAAACACCTCTTTTACGCCTATAGTAATCACTACTTTGGCGGTATCTATCATGGACTTTCCTAATAGGACCTCCTTGATTTGACAATTGTTAGAAGTCAAATCCTAAGTGTTAGCATGTGGAGGAGGGATGGCTATGTGTGCAAGAAAATCTTGATCTTGGTTCTTCATAATGAATGCCAATGGTCATGCATCACCCATAGGTGGCTTAGGCTTCTTGGTGGATTTTACTAGCTCATCCATTCCCTCCTTAGCAATTACATTTAGCTACCTCTTTTCTCAAACCATGATTTCCTTCTTCGACCAAGCAGGTGTAGTGCCCATTGGAGACATATATTTGACCTAAGAGGGGGTTTTTAGTATAGGTCCCTTTCCCTTATCAATCCTCTCTGGAGTCTTTTCTCATTCAAAGAGATCACCAGTTTGAGTCTCTGTATCTACTTGGGCTAAGGCCCCAGCCTCGATATCATGACGAGTTTGTTGAGGTTCCTTGTGTATTTGCCCCTCCTTTGATACTTCATCAACTTGCATTTGTTGGGGCTCTTCTTCCTCCACTGCATGCTCTTCTGATTCTATTATGGGAGGAAGTGGTGTTGCCAAGCTTTTTTCTAGGAACAATAAATCCTAAGATGCTAATGGTGGTAGGCCTAGAGATCCTTGAGGTAGAGGTGGTAATTGGTTCTAGTCCTCTCCTAGGGATTGACTCATAGGAGTATCCTATATTTTCTCCCCCACTATCTCAGTACCCATGGGCATGAAATCAAATCTAAGAGGTCAAAGACATCTATCTCTTGACCCTCCATATTTGTGATCCATTGTTGTTGCTCATCATCTAAAGTAGTGGCTTGAATAGATTCTTTTGAAATGAATGGTGGCATTATGGTGGAGCTTCTTTTTCTTTCTTCTTCCATGGCCTTCACTAGGTGAGTCTTTTGACTCAAGGAGACATATTCAATTTTCTCCCCTTCTTCTTCCACTTCAACTTTGGAAATGGTTTCTGGCACCTGTGGGGGAGGAGTAAAATTTTTCTTCAATTTTCTCCTATGTGTCCCTCCCACAATGGGCTCAACCCTGGCCTTCTTAGGAATTGAGGGGGAGGATTCTTCCTCTTGACCTGCCAGCAGCACCCTCTATTCTTCCTCTTCTTTCTTTGGCTCCTATTCCTATCCTAGTGGAGGCACTTGCTCAATCTCTTAGACTTGAGCTACCTTCTCATCTTGAGGCTCCACTTGTTCAAGATCTTGTTGCGGTTGTTGAGGAAACTAGGCCTAAGCTATTATTTTCCAACCTTTTCCCCTCTCTTCCTTTTCACTCCTCTATTTGATTCAAAATACTCAATTTCTTGCTCATGTCGATGAACCATTTCTGGCCTCATTGGTGATTCAGCCAAGAAAGTTGATACACTAACTTTTACACCTTTGCCTTTGATAGGTCATGTTGTGGCTTGTAGAGGAGAAACCTTTGGAACTAGATCAATCTTGAAAAGCTTCTTGATCCATTCCCTTGTTAATTGGACTATGTGGTGGGTTATGTTGTTGATGTATGTGTTCTCATCTCTACCAATCTTCGCATTCATGATTGGCCTATCATATGTTTTGTCTCAATTGTATAAAGGATCCAAGACATCTTCACTATCTTTCTTGATAGCCTTGAGCAAGATCTTCATTTTTAAGGCCTTTTCTGCTAGATATAGAGTCATTCTACAATAATCCCTTATTCGGATATCATAGTCATCTATTGCATTCATCCAATGATCCTCCAATGCATCTTCATGTACGAACTACTTTCCTGATAGATGCATGACCATCCCTGTCAAAATAAGGGTGAGTGGAGTTGTACTCTTCTAAGGGATACTGATCCCATTCAAAATCAAAGGTCATGATGTCTTGCTTTTGTTTGACCTCGAAAGCACCTATGGTGATTGGCCACACCCATGTCTTCTTGTGTTGTTTCCTCACTCTATCATATGTAGATGTGAGTTGTCTAGAAATCTCCAACAAAATCAGCCTATCTAAAGGATATCTTGGGAGCCTCATTAGGTTTTCTTGTATGCCAACTACCCTTAGGTAGGTGAATGTTTTGAACTAAATGTAGTAGGCATTGATCTTTCTGACTCTGGTTGCTGCATCTACTGACATCCATTTGGCATAATCACCCCCTATGAATCAGATGATTGCAAATATAAAGCTATCATTCACTATCATATATTCTTTGCTTCAATCCAAAAGCTTATTCTTCACTAGTTGAGGATATACCACATAGGGTCATGCATTAGCATCTTGCATGCTATCCTTTTTGTAAAGTCCTAGGTAGTCAGTTGTTTCGGCCACCAAAAAGTACACCAAATATGATGTCATGTAGAATTTGGGGTTAGCTTTAATAGTTACTAGCTATTCATCTAGGTTATCACTTAGTATTATGGCCTAGTCAATTGGTATCTTGGTCGTTTGAATGGTTTCTATGAAATGTACCATCCAAATATTGAGATGTGTAGTTGTTGGTAGACCCATGAATCTTCTTAAAAGCAACATGGCATATCTCATGCCATCCTTCATGTATCCCCAAGTCATGTCTACTTTGTTGACTTTGTGGCCCACCAGTGTTCTATCAATAAAAAATGATGACTAGATTATCTCTTTGGCTTCCTTCTCATGATCGCAATACCATCTTTCTACTCCTTCATAAGATATGTGTACATATTGATTGACTCTAGGCAAGTGGAAGACTTTCTCAATGTTTTGCGGTCGGAGGTCTAGGACTATCTCGCTTGTGACACTCTTGGCAACCTTTTCTTTAGTGACAGTTTTCTGCAAGAGCCATGATGAGTTATGAAGACTCACGAAAGTAGGATGTGATGTTGGGGTGACTAACACTGATTGGATGAGTGCTGACACCATTACAAATCTTTCTCTCGGCTTATTGTAAATGGTAAGGAAGGTGTTCCAATTAATGTGTCCAAGCTCGATGTCTTTGATTTTGGAGTGTCCATCTTGAAAGTGAGATATCCTCAGTGTACCTTGATATTTGAACACTGTAGGTTTGGGAGAAATCTTTTCTACGAGTGAGGATGATGAAAACATCATTTTTTTACACAAAAAGAAGACATTAGTCTAGAGAGCTAAGAAATCTAACCCAAAACAAACCCTAACTGATAAAAACCTAGCCCAAAACACTAAAAAATAATTAGAACAGTCAATTTTCCCCCACAAAGCCCTGGAATGCAAAGTAGTGCACCTATCACACCCTGAGAGGTGCGCTAAGTGCACTAAATGACCCTTTTAAGATCATTTTAGTGCAGTTGTGCACCCTGGTGAGGTGCCCACACGCACATTTGCACAACTATGCACATGTGCTTGTAGCAAGTGCTTTGTGGGGGGGATGAATTATCTTCATTCCTTTAAATGCACAAAGGGTGTGCACATGCACATCTTGATGGGGTGCACTTGTGGACACCCTTATATGTGCCTTGAGTTCTTTTAAAAGGTATGCATGTGTGCACCTTGGGGAGGTGTGCACATGAGCACGTTTCCTTAGGCTTACTTTGCTTAGTTTTAAGAAGAAAAAGTTGTGCATGTGCACACATTGGGGAGGTGTGCACCTTTCCTTAGGTTTTAGTTGTGTTAGGTTTTCTCTTTTTTAAGGCTTTTCATGAGTGAACAAAGGTGAGTAAAGGTGTACATGCATGAGTGAAAAAATGTGAGTAAAGGTGCACACATGCACACCTTCAAGTGTCTAACCTTATGTGTTTTATGTGCAAGAGCAAAAGTGGGAGTGCAATGTACAATGTATCGAGGTGTGGTTTCTTGGGAGTGAGGAGGCAAGTGAACTAAGGGGGAGGGGTCTTAGATTTATAGAGGTGCACACCCTCTAGAGGTGTGCACATGCACAAGTGCACATCTCCAAAGGGAAATGAGTGCACACTTGAACATTTAGCACACCTACACACCTTGGATAGGTGTACATGTGCGCTAAGTGTGCTAGTGCACATTCATGCACCAAAACACATAATTTTCCAATTCTTTTCCCCTCCAACCCCACAAACTTGCCTAGTCAAAGACTGAGGCCTGACCCAAACTTGCAAAGAGTCCCAAAATGAACCAAGCCCTAGATTAGGGGTCTTGGAGAACTAGGGGGTCCCTATTTCTAGGAGAAATGGGGCGTGCATTTTGAAACCACAAGTACCTTCAAACTTCTCTCTACAAGCACCAATGCTTTGATACCAATTGTTAGAATCTTTAGAATAACTGAGAGGGGGAGTGAATTAGTTATCCAAGGTCCAAATGTACCAATCAAACAAGAAAACACTTAAACAATTTTAGATTTTATCATTCCATTGCTTGATCTTTATTGTAAACTATTTGCAACATTAGCTAGTTATCCATTGCTCTTAAAATAACAAACTTGTAGAATGTAAACTTAAATCAATAAAGCATCATAATAACATCCACATAAGTTTGACACTAGGATTTAATGTGGAAACCCAATTTGGGAAAAACCACTAGCAACGTGTCACCAATTTTTACTCTTATATTGAAGTGAGTCATGTTAAGAGCGAACCCTGTTAAATGTTACAATACACAATGTTAAATGTGACCTTTTTATAGGATTTAAACACCTTTTTAAGAGTGGCCTTGTTAGAGGACCTTAGAACATTCTAGTAGAATGTCACCTGGTTAAAGGATTTACATAGACTATTAATTTCTTATGACTATTAGGTTAACCTTGATTAAAGAATTCAAGTATTGTTCACAATGGTTAGAAAGTAATAACAAGTTTGATCTATTAAGTACAACACACTTTGCATGTTCAAATCTTTGTTCAACTCCTAATATTGATTCACTATCTGGCCTCCACTGTCATATCAATTTTAGATTCACTTGACAACCCTTCAAGAAATGACCCTTCACTTCTCTCAACTCAATTAAGCCTTATGCTTAGATTCACCAGTCAAAAACATCGGTAACAACTCCAACTCTCTAGAACTCTATCATATATGATTTAATGGACTTGTAAGGCCCACTCAGTTAAGATATTTTTCTACCACAATTGTTAGAAAGTAACAATCAAAAGATTTTTTAGGTTTAGCACTACCTTTCTTGTCTAGATCTCTATTTTGCTTGCTATTTTTTTGACATCTTCCTTTTATTTGACTCACTCCTTTACTCTCACTTTGTACTTAACTCTACTTGATCTTCCTTCTACTCTTCTCAATTCTCCTTTCTTCTTTTAGTTTCAAGGACTTTGTACTTTATCTACTTCCAATAATTCCACCTACAATCAACAACAAAAAATTTCTCAATCATCTCCTTAAATAGTAGTCTCTTTGCTTCCAAATTCTTCTAGATTTTTCGGCTTAACCACAAGTGTTTATCTCAAAACCAAATACAATGAATCTAGACACTCAATAAATAGAAATTTGTGCTCATCTTTGTCCTTTTTCAATCTCAACCATCATATCTTCATTGAAATTTTCTAGTCATAGATGTAGTAACAAACTTTGACTTTAGCCTTCAAATTTCTCGAACATTCTTTATTTCCATCATAAGTCAACCTTAGATTCTATCTTTAAAAACATATTCTTCTAATTTTTACTTGGTGAACATAACATTTCACTTGGGCAATACATCAATTAGTTAACACTAAATTACTTTCTTAACACTTATCTTTAACTTGCTTTGTTGATGGCTCAGTGACAACAATAGTCACTCAGTGCACATTGTCTTCCTTCTTTTACTTGTCACTAGGTATAGCTTGTATAGCTCATTATATTACAAGATTACATGATTGTAAAATAATCAAAGCAACATTACATTATCACTATCCAACACATTCAAGTTCCCATTGAATATCATACTTATAAATTCTATTATTAACCTACTTTCTTCAAATCCTCTTCATCAATCAAATGATATGTACTCTATTGAATTAGCACAATGTGTAATAAAATAAGACTTGACATCAATGACAATATAACAACATATATGACTCTTTAACATACATTCATATCATTCTCAATTACATGATCATTTGGGGATATAAATTACAACAACAAAATCCTTGATTCTAGCACCATAATATATTATGTTCCCTCCTTACACTACCTTCATGTCATCATACTCTTCTTTGAAACTTCAGCTCTAGCTTTCTACAAATGCTAGTCACTTCTATAGACTTGTTCAAATTTTTGCTAAATTTCAAAATCTAAGACATCTAACATCAATATATTCTAAATCTAAAAGTGTACTTACAATAGCCTTCTGTGTTTGTGTGTTCTCTTGCTCCTTCAATTCCTCTATAAATAGGGATCCTTCGGGCATTTTGTAGTGGTTTTTTGACATGCTTCTAGTATTGATTACCCATTCCTCTAATGTACAACTCCATCCTATCATCCCATGCTAAGTAGTTGTCCTTTGTGAACTTGGGAGCCTCTCTTTTGAACATCTTGATAGTCAAATATTTTGCCTTAAGCCATAAAGCTTATTACCAAGAGGATTTACATTTTGATATCAATTTTCAAAATAATTAAGCACATAGATTAATGAGAGTGGGGTGGGGGGAGAGGGTGAATCAATAATTTTTCACAAAAATAACTCAGATGTGATAACAATTTCCCCTAAGTATTCACCATATGCATTTAATAAGAAACTTTAACTTGTAAAGGAACATACAACAACAAATAATCATCTACATAACATGAACACATAACACCAATATTTTTCTCATGGAGACCTAATTTGGGTAAAAACCATGGTGGCATTGATGCCCATGAATGTGAAATACACTCATTTGAAGTATGCTCTATGAGGAGATTGGCCCAGTTAAGAGCTTACAATAAGTTTGGTTAAGGATATACCGTATTAGGAGCCACCTAAATTTCCCTCTAGCCCTATTATAAACTTTACCCTGATAGGAGTAGCCTTGTAAGAGGACTTCAAACACTAGATAAAGTGTCACCTTTTTAAAGAAATTACAAATAAGATCTATTAGGATCTAGTCGGTTAAGGAATTTTCTTGTCATAACTATTATAGAACAACTACTTAAAAAATGATATGATGAATAACACTATTTTTCCACTGGTACATAACCGATTAAGCTTATACATATTCTTCATATTCAAATAATCCACTTCTATGAATCACACAACTTGATTCACCATCTGGCATTGGTGCATGTACGATCTCTACCCTTCTCCCTCTCAATTATCAAATACAAGAAGATATTAATGCATGACAATAATTAGGGTTTTTCCACCGCCTTAACTTTGAATCTAAAATTCAAATTCCC
The DNA here is from genome assembly GCA_028749045.1 of Cupressus sempervirens. Lineage (NCBI taxonomy): Eukaryota > Viridiplantae > Streptophyta > Pinopsida > Cupressales > Cupressaceae > Cupressus > Cupressus sempervirens. The sequence goes on along the minus strand of CM053785.1, from coordinate 140,803,436 downwards.
CCCCTTAAAATTTCACGAAATGAATTTGAAACTTTTTATAACTCACACCAACATCAAGATCCAATCACACAATGATTTGACAAGAAAATTGAAATATACTACAATTTCTTAGGTGCATACACCTCTTTAAGAATGTTCAATCAAGCTCATGAAATGATGAATGACACTACTACTACTCAATACAAAACAACAAGTAAAAAATGATCTGATGAATTACAGTACTACTTTGCTAGTATATACCTAATTAAACTCATACAACTTCTTCAAATTCAAATAATACAATTTTGTAAATCACACAACTTGATTCACAATCTAGTTGTACTACACACACAATCTCTACCTTTCTCCCTCTCAATTATCAAATACAAGATGATATTAATGCATTACAATAATTAAGGATTTTCCACCATCCTAATTTTGAATCTAAAATTCAAATTCCCCCTTTAGAAGTCCACCAAACAAATTTGAAACTTTATCCAACTTGCATTGACATAAGGATCTAATTGTGCAATGATTTGATAAGAAAGTCAAATGTATTACACTTTCCTAGTTTCATGCACTTCAAGAATCTTCGATCAACTTGACTAGTGCAAGTCATTCATAAATTTTTGCATCAACATGTACATGTCATCATATATCATGTTATCGTTAATTGGTTAATCGGCCTATACTAATTAACAATCTAACCAAATATTCTTCACTATTCTTCATTGTCAAACTTCAAAACTAAATAACTTCTTTTACTAATTATTAGTCAATGTGTGGTTGCAACAACAACTCAATAGCATCATAAAGATCAAACATCTTCAACTATAACATTGATCAAATCATTTTCTCTTTTCTTGTACTACTAAGCCAATTTCCTATTAATCACCAATTAGACTGCAACTTTCACTAAACTTGTCATGAACTTGTGTGATTGTAGAGGTATCATAAGGAGAATCTCTAGAAATTACATGCATGGACATACGCCATAATTCACTGTCTAACATTCACTTCACCAAATCTATCAAAAGTAAGTACATCAATAACATCAACAACTAAGTACACACAAGTTGATATAAAAAACAATCAACATAACTGATAGATCATAACAAAAATACACTTCCTCGTCTCATCAACATCAATTAGTAAGAGTGAGAATGATCCAATATGAGTACAAGTAGATTGGACATGGAATACTATTTTATTTCTAGGGTATTCCCTCTACTTTCTAGGCCTCTCCCATGGACCTTTGGATTGCAATCCTTGCTAGAATAAAAAGCTATCCTTTTAGATTGCCAAGTTACTCTCTCTAGCTGTTAAATTTTAAGTGTGCTCTAAAATCCTTAGAACCACCCATGTCTATTATTTTTCTTACCAAACCCCCTCAAAGGCCTCTTAAAACAAGCTTGAGAATTTTTGAGGGGTTTTCTATATGATTCTTTTGTTGATCATTATGGTTTTCACACAACCACCTAGGATTGTTACTACTCATAAATCAAATGGCTCGTGGATTCATTCTACTCAATGACATGATTTAGCTATGTATTCTAAGTGGATAATTCATATCACTTATGACAATGAGGCTTGAAAAATCCTTCTTCAACATTACTTTGTTTAGGATATCAAGTCAATTGGCCTTATTAGAAGGAGGCCAACTTTTAAATCCTTTTGGTTATTACATAACTCTTTATTTTGAAGGTACTTTTGCATCCAAAAGTATTTGGCGTGCTTGGGAAGCTATCAAAACCTAATTAAGCCTAGTTAGATTTAGTTTCAAGGAAGGCCTCTTGTTGAAATAACATAATATTTGGTGGTCTTGCTAATTTAGGTCCAAGGGATTCCTTTGGCCTAGATGTCTAATGTTAGCCCCTCAAATTTTCACAAACATGGCATTCACATACCTCAAGACATTTTTTCTAGAGCCACTATTAATCTTCATTCCTAGGAAGATGTGAAAGCTCAATACTAACTAGTTCAACTAGATTGATATGCATTCAACATGATAAGATTTTCTCTATCTTTGAATATGCTACACGTGATTGGATTCACTTTGCTAAGCCCTAGTAGAAAGATTGGCATTAGTTCCCCAACAATGCTTTTTGAAGTTACAACCTTTCTATGTTGCATTCATTGATCTTTGATGGAATTTGTAATCTCCTCAACTTTTATAGGGATGTATACTATAGAATATTAGGTTTGGTATTATTGAGCCCAAGTTCACCATTTAGCTTAGTGTATTCTTTTCCAATGCATGACTTTAGGCTCCCATTGTTGGAAATATAAGAGGAGTAACTAAGAGGGTAGGGATGAATTAGTTACCACAAAAATATATCCTAGATCCCTTAGATGTCAATAAAAATCAAAACCAAACTCTGTTGAAACTCTGTGGTAAGTTGGTTAGCATTGAATCACTTGACAAACACTAATAATTGCTGCTACTCAACAATCACTGAAATGAATGCTTCTTAAGATGTTTAATTCTATTAACCACAATTAACTTAGTTTCAAAATCATAAAGCAAATAACATGAACACATGATGCTAGGATTTTACATGGAAACCCAATTTGGGAGAAACCACCAATTACAACTAGTTACTATTTTTTCACTCTTCTAAAGTGAGCCCTGTTAGGAGCCAACCTTGTTAAAGGTTACAAAACACACTGTTAGGTGTGACCCTGTTAAAGGATTTAATCACCCTATTAGGAGTGGCCTTGTTAGAGGTCTTTAGACACTTCAATCTAGAAATGACACCTTGTTAGAGGATTTGGCAAATAGTTGTTAAGATAACTCTGTTAAGAGATTTGATACACTGCTACAATTATTAGAGAGTAACAATGATATGACCAAATTGTTGATGCAACTGTATTTTGCTGATTTCATATCTCTATTCTAGCTTGAATACTTGATCCTCCTTGATTGGATAAAACTTTACAGCTCGATCAACTCAGGATACTCTGCTATCCTTCCAATTGACTTCCTTGGTTTATCTTTTCAATCCTATGCTTCTCTCATTTAATCCCAGAACTTGACCTTAAATATTTTTCCTTGTAAGTTGGCTTGAATACACTTACAAATACTCAATATTCATCCCTTAATTTGATTGGACTTAACAAATAAATTCATCAAACTAAATATATTGATTCAAGAAAATTCTTTGTTAGCTGACCCAACTCAGTCAATACTAACTTAGAAAAAAATTTCTTTAGACTTCCATTGTCAACCACACAAACTCCATTAAAACTACATCTTGAACTAAATTCCTTTGGTAACTGAGTGAGCTCGATTAACACTGGTTTCGTGCTAACTTCTCTTTGGTGCCTGAGTAAACTCGACAAATATTGGAAACTATCTTTATTGTCCGAGTGAGCTCGAAAAACACTGACTAGTAAAGACCTGACATTTTGTGTAACATCAAAGATAATATACAATTGAACAATTCTTTAAAACAATCTCCCTCTTTGGAATTGATGGCAACACAAAATGTCATAATACAATGAAATTTTAGAGAAAAATAAAAGTAAGGATAATATCCTTAGTTTGGTTCTAATTCTAATCCATGAGAACTCCCTCTATTAGTGTGAAATCCCTCTATCATCAATCAATAATTGCAACGATAGAAATATCAAACTCTCCCTTTTTCAAGTTCATTCTTCATCTTTGACATCTCTAACATATATAAAGAATATATTTGATATATGACAAAAAACAAACATAAAATTTCTCTAATGTATGACAAAACTCTCCGTCTTTGACATCTCATGCCAAAGATAGCATAATCAATGGACTTCCCATGTACCTGATGTATTGATTCATATGTAATCTGCCCTTAACAATATCACATCAACTTGGCTGATCTTCAACATGCTTGGTTGATGCATCACTAAAATCTAGTTAGTGAGCTTCAGATAGGGGAATGACCCCTAGCTTACCTCTTAGATACAAAAATGCATCCTTAGGTAGTGGCTTGGTGAATATGTCTACAATATGTTCTTTTGTATTCACATATTCCAATTTCAACTCCTTATCTTGCACCAATTATCTTAAGAAATGATAATTAATTGCAATTTGCTTGGCTTTGGTATGCATCATAGGATTCTTGGAAATGTTAATTGCACTGGTGTTATCACACAAAATAATAACCACGTCCTTGATCTCTTCCTTAATACCTATCAATAGTTGTTTGAACCATACAATATTTGAACAATTGACTACTACAACAATATATTTTGCTTATTCTATTGACTAAGAGATACAATTATACTTCTTGTTTGTCCAAGATACTAGCCTCTTTCCAAGAAAGAATGCTCCGCCACTAGTGCTCTATCTGTCATCAATACTTCTTATCCAATCAACATTAGTGAATGCTTTCAATTCAAAGTTGCCTCCTTTATTATACCATAAACCATAATCTTCAGTACCCTTTAGATACCTCATGATTCTTTTTATTGCCATCATATGATTTTCTTTGGATTAGTAGAGAATCTTGCCACCATTCCAACTGCTAATGCTATATCAGATCTTGTATGCACCACATATTGAAGTTTTCCAATCATTGATTTGTATGTAGTCTGATCTACTATTGAATCATCATCTTTGGAAAGCTTATGTCCAGTAGACATAGGTGTTCCAATTGTCCTAGAATCCTCCATTCCAAACTTCTTCAGTATCTCCTTGATGTAGTTTGATTGAGTAATATAGATACCATCCTTCTTTTGTTGAATCTATAAGCTAACAAAGAATTTGATCTCTCCTTAAACATTGACATGTCAAATTCCTTACTCATTTCCTTTGAAAAATATTTGCACAAATCATCATTTCCAGTAAATAATGTATCATCCAAAAAAAATTTTGCCAACACAATCTTCTTATCTGACCCTTCTTTGATGTATAGGTTGTTGTTATCATTAATTATTTGAAAACCAATCTTTATGAGATACTTATGTAACCTTTCATATCATGCTCTAGGGGCTTGTTTGAGACCATACACAGCTTTGTGTAATCTGCAAACCATGTCCCTTTTGCTAGGATCAACAAAACCTTTTGGTTTCTCAACGTAGACTTCCTCTTCTAAGATTCCATTCAAGAATGTTGATTTCACATCCATCTGATACACTTTGAATCCTTTATGTGCTGCACATGCAAGGAGTGTTCTAACACTTTCTAGTCTAGCAACAAAAGAAAAAGTTTCTCCATAGTTAATACCATCCTCTTGAGCATAACCCTTGCAAACTAGCCTTGTCATGTTTCTTGAAACTTCTCCATTCTCATTTAACTTATTTCTCAATACCCATTTTGTGTCATTTACATTCTTATCCTTAGGTCTAGGAACAAGAGTCCAAGTCTTATTCCTTTCTATCTGATCAATTTCTTCATTCATTGCTTCAATCCAACTTTTATTCTCTAATATATCTTTGATAGATCTAGGTTCAAATTAAGTAAGCAAACATGTACCTTTAAATTTGTTCTATGTCATTATATCAACTGACTTATCTCCAATGATTTTCTTGGGTGCATGATGCCTTATGACATATCCAACAAGTCTGGGCTCCTTCTTTCTAAAATCACTAGGTTCATCATGATCTTCTAAATCATGTTTGATTCCCCCTATCTGTGACTTAAGTACATTTGACTATGACTCAGTTTGGACTTGCTAAAACTTAGGTTCTTCTGACCATGACTTGGGTCCTTTTGATGACTCAGGTTGCACTTTCTACAACTCGGGTTGAACTAGAGATTTTGGGGACTCGGGTGGTGAAGGTTGTTGATTTCCACTTGCTTAAATATTAGGTACAATATCAGGCTCATAGTAAACAAAGTTTTTGTAGTCTTTAGGTTCCTTATTACTTTGTTCTTCACTCCTTCCTACGAACTCATCAATCTTTACATGTGCACTTTCTATAACTTTATGAGTAGATAGATTTAGACATTTATATGCTTTGTTCTTATTGGAAATCCCAGAAATATGCCTTCATCACTTTTCACATCAAATTTTCCTTTTCTAGTCTCCTTTAGAATATAACATTTACTGCCAAATACTTTGAAGTAACACACATTAGGTTTATAGCCATACCATAACTCAAAAGGTGTTTGATTTGAATCTTTCATCAACTAAACTCGACTCAATGTATGAACTATAGTGTTGAGTGCTTTGTTCCAATATTTGATAGCAACATTCTTCTCTATCATTAGGGTCCTTGCACAATCCATGACTGATCTATTCCTTCTTTCAACAATGCCATTCTGCTGAAGTGTACTAGGTGTAGAAAATTTCCTTTTGAATCCTCTTTCATTTTAGAATTCATTGAATTCATTAGAAATGAATTCTCCTCCTTTGTTTGATCTTAACCACTTCAGTTTCTTTCCTATTTCTTTTTCCACTCTAGCTAGATGCCATTTGAACTTTTGAAAAGCTTCCAATTTATCCTTTAAATACATAATAGCTATCCTTCTTGAATAATCATCAACAAATAAAATAAAGTACTTATCTCATATGTAGCATTTTATTCCAATAGGTGCACAAAGGTCTATATGAACCAGCTCCAACACTTCTTTAGAATGATAGTTTTTTCTTTTAAAACTTGGCTTGCCCATCTTACCAATTTGGCAATTCTTGCACATGCCTATGTTAGGTTTCTTCAGGCTTTGAATGGCTCTAACCCTTTTGTTCTTACTTATGTTTATTAGGGTATCAGAATTCACATGACATAACCTCTTATGCCATAACCAACTTTCTTCTACTTGAGCAATGAAACATGGACTTCCATTAAAATCTAGGTTTGCTTGTAGTCCCAACCATGTTTCCTTTTCCATCCAACAGATTGGCCTTTTCATTCATGAATTCTACCTTGAATCCAATGTTATTCAATTGAGCCACACTAAGTAGATTATGCTTCATTCTTTCAACCCAATAAGCATTATCACATATGAGATCATTGGTTAGTGCAATACAACCTTTACCTTTCACATAACATGGTTCATCATTGCCAAATCTAACACTTCCACCATCATAGTGTACCAAGTTCTCAAATTTAGATTTATCACCAATCATATGGTGAGAACAACCACTATCAATAATCCTTGTATCATTCATACTAATATGTAAGATAAGTGTCATCTTATCATTCTTATCATCTGATTCATCTTTGACAATAATGTAGACCATTTCATCATCTTCTTCACTACTATTAGAATCTTTAGCAATGTAGTAGGATTTCTTACCTTTGTCCTTGTGATCCTTGTAGCTTTTGAAATCCTTCTTGCCTTTGTATTTTTCATTATTCTTTTCTTCTTTTCCTTCTTTTTTTGGACATCTTGCAACAATGTGTCCAACTTCTTTATAAGAAAAGTAGATCAAAAGAATTTTACCTTTGTACTTCCCTTTGCCCTTGGGAAATCTTCTTGCAAGTAATGCTTCCTTACTATCAGATTGCCTTTTAGATTTTGTAGCTTTCTTCTTGAGTGATAGCTTGGCTTGAAATGCAAACTCAAGGTTGCTAGAGTAAGGAACATAGTTATCATAGTTATCTAAGTCAAATGCTGTCAAACTTCCCACTAGTGCATCTAATGATAGGTCATTTTTAGGATCACATCTCATTTCTTGAATTTCTAAAACTCTAATTGCATATATAGGAAGAAGTGTTATGATAACCTTGCTTACCACTATTTCATCATCTATCTTTCCTCCCGAGGCTCTGATTGCACACACATTAGCTTTGATTCTATCATTGTATTTTGCAATGTTCTCATCCTCTCTCATTGTCATTTGATCAAATTGATCTCTGAGACTTTCTGCTTTAGCTCTCCTTATACTGTCATCACCTCCATAGATGGCTCTAAGCTTGATCCACATCTCATAAGTAGTATGACAGTCTTTGACTTCATCAAATTCAACATAGTTGAGAGTTGAAGCAATATCAATCATCGTAATGTTATGATTCTTCTTTTCTGTAATTTCTTCAATAGTCATAGTTCTAGTAGGTGCCACATATTTTGTGTCTAGGTACTTTAGGCTTGATTCTCCAATGGTTGCCAAAAGTAATCTCATGAGTTCCTATCATGCCTTGAAGTTATCTTTGTTCAACTTATGTATCTCCCTTCTGTAAGACATGTTGATCTTTAGCTTAGGTCCTTGAAACCTTCTCTGTAAGCCCCAGAAGCTCTGATACCAATTGTTGGAAATATACGAGGAGTAACTAAGAGGGGAGGGGTGAATTAGGTACCACAAAAAATAAATCCCAGATCTCTTAGATGCCAATACAAATCAAAACCAAATTCTGTTGAAATTGAAAATATTGTTGTAACTCGATTATCACTGAATCACTCGACAAACACTAAGAATTATTTCTACTCAACAATCACTAAAATGAATGCTTCTTAAGATGTTTAATGTTATTAACCATAATTAACTTAGTTTCAAAATCAGAAAGCAAATAACATGAACACATATGACACCAAGATTTTATGTGGAAACCTAACTTGGGAAAAACCACCAATTGCAACTAGCTACTGTTTTTCACTCTTCTAAAGTGAGCCCTATTAGGAGCCAACCTTATTAAAGGTTATAGAACACATTGTTAGGCATGACCCTATTAAAGGATTTAATCACTCTATTAGGAGTGGCCTTGTTAGAGGTCTTTAGACACTTCAATCTAGAAACATCACCTTATTAGAGGATTTGGCAAATAGCTGTTAAGCTAACTCTGTTAAGAGATTTGATTGCTACAATTATTAGAGAGTAACAATGATGCCACATGATTGTTGATGAAAATGTATTGCTAATTTCAAATCTCTGTTCTGGCTTGAATACTTGATTCTCCTTGATTGGATAAAATTTTGCAGCTCGGTCAATTTAGGATACTCGACTATCCTTCTAATTCACTTACTTGGTTGATTTTTTTAATCCCATGCTTCTCTCATTCAATCCCACAACTTTGATCTTATACTTATATCTTTTGCCTTATCAAGTTGACTTTAATACACTTACAAACATTCAATATTCATCCCTTAAGTCAGCTAGACTAAACAAATAAATTCATCAAACTAAATATACTAATTCAAGAAAATTCTTCATTATCCGACCAAACTCAGTCAATACTAACTTAGAAAATAATTTATTCATACTTCCTTTGTTAACCACATGAACTTGGTTAACACTACATCTTGAATTGAATTCCTCTAGTAACCGAGTAAGCTTGGTTAACATTGGTTTCATACCAACTTTTCTTTGGTGCCCAAGTGAACTTGGCAAGCATTGGAAACGGTCTTCATTGACTGGTAAAGACTTGACATTTTGCATAACATCAAGGACAATATACAATTGAACAATTATTTTCAATACCCACATGGGTTGTGAACATTCCTAACCATTGTTGCCCTTTTTGTGGGTAGCTAGATACTTTCAAAAACCTCTTTTGCTTTTTTTATTTTGACCAAAACTCATGGAACTAGACTCATGATATTCCTCATTCCTTCTAACTAGAACCTTTGTCCCGACACATGATGCTTTTGGGGGCTTGGCCTCACATCCTCTTCATGTTTAGTTAGATCTGGCATGTTTTACAAGTGGAGATCTTTTTTTCTTTTTGAACATAGAAATGTTATTTTACTTCCTTACATCTTTGCGATGTTTACATTTCACCTTTATATCAAAGGGTGTGTATGTAATAATGTGTTTCTCTAGTTTCAAGTGCAAGCAAATAAATTTTCTTTGGAGGTGGAACACCTATATGAGCTTCTTGAGGATTGGGGAAATGACCCTTGTACTTTTGCTAGAGTTCCTTTAGAAAACTTTGCCTTTTGCAATGATTTTATGCCTTGCAGTTGTTGATCTGGCCTTAGCTCCTCAGCTCATTGCTCCTAGACCCAATAGTCTCAAGCTCCCCACCACTATTTTGGTGGTTGAAGTGGTTTTGATTGGGGACACTCGACATCTCCACCATACAAGGGCTTTGTCTTCAATTAGGCCTAGACCTCGTTGATGTATGGGATCCAAATGACTACAATGATCCACTACTACTACTCTCATTGCTCAACAAATTTTATTTGTGCTTTATGCTCTCTAGTGTTTGCTTGAGTCTCCTAATCTATGCTATGCCTGTGTATTTTTTGCTCTCTAGGTTTTTCCCATTTGACTTCTAAGAAGTACTCTTGCTTTCCCTTATTGTATTTGCCAGAGGCACATACTATTGCAATCAGTTTTTCATAACGAGTGATTAATTTTTCCTACTTCAACCAATGAAATGTAAGTATTTTTATAATTAATTTAATCCTTTGATTTTTTTTCTAATGTTAACATGTCACATTTTAATTTCTAAAATAATGAAAAATATTTTATTTTAGTTTGATCAACTCATATTATTTGAGTCTTATAGGAGTGGGAACTACTACCTATATTTAAGGATGAATTATATATAAAATATGAAACACATAAGACTTATATCAAACTCATAAAATTTATCAAACAATTTTTTAGCTGTAATAGTTACATATTATAAATTCAAAAATATTTTTATGTTAGAAACTATTATTTGATATATGGAGTTTGAATGATAATTATTTTTAATCTTAATAATTTAATAATTTAAAGGGAATAAATGAATTCTAACATTACACTTACTTATATGATAATTTTTTTAAATTATAATTCTTTTTATAAAATATTATTCTTCAAATATTTATTAGTAAGGTAGGATACTCTATCCTGCTTTCATTCAATTAAATTAACCAATCAACTCATAGGATTTAAAAAATCAAAAGAAACTTCAAATGTTTATATCTTTTTCTAATTTTTTATTATTTTATAAATCACATTTTTCATTCACTCTATTGGACCATTCTATTGTTAACGTGGCCTTAACTCCTTAGCTCGTTGCTCTTAAACCCAATAGTCTCAAGCTTCCCACCACTATCTTGGTGGTTGAAGTGGTTTTGACTGGTGACACTCCACCTCTTCACCATACAAGAGCTTTGTCTTCAATTAGGCCTACACCTCATTGATGTATGCGATCCAAATGACTACAATGATCCATTGCTACTGCTCTCATTGCTCAACAAATTTTATTTGTGATTTATGCTCTCTAGTGTTTGCTTGAGTCTTCTAATCTATGCTATGCCTGTGTATTTTTTGCTCTCTAGGTTTTGTCCATTTGACTTCTAAGAAGTACTCTTGCTTTCCCTTATTGTATTTGCTAGAGGCACATATTATTGCAATCAATTTTGCATAACGAGTGATTAATTTTTCCTACTTCAATCAATAAAATGTAAGTATTTTTATAATTAATTTAACCCTTTAATTTTTTCTAATGTTTATATGTCAAATTTTAATTTCTAAAATAATGAAAAATATTTTATCTTATCATATTATTTGAGTCTTATAGGAGCAGAAACTACTACCTATATTTAAGGATGAAATATATATAAAATATGAAACACATAAGACTTATATCAAACTTATAAAACTTATCAAATAATGTTTTAGCTATAATAGTTACATATTATAAATTCAAAAATATTTTTATGTTAGAAACTATTATTTGATATATGTAGTTTGAATGTAATTGTTTTTAATCTTAGTAATTTAATAATTTAAAGGGAATAAATGAATTCTAACATTACACTTATTTACATGATAATTTTTTAAATTACAATTTTTTTTAGAAATTATTATTCTTCAAATATTTATTAGTAAGGCAGGATACTCTATCTTGCTTTCATTCAATTAAATTGACCAATCAACTCATAGGATTTCAAAAATTAAAAGAAACTTCAAATGTTTATATCTTTTTCTAATTTTTTATTATTTTATAAATCACATTTTTCATTCACTCTATTGGACCATTCTAATTTTTGGTACCAACAAAAATACAAATATTTTCTAACAACTCTATCATGCATTAATGAATGTATTAATTACAATTTTATCTTTTCCACATTTGTGACAAGTTCATTAAATTTTCAAAAAAGTAATATTTTTATCTTCCACCTCACACCACTTTGAACAAAAATAATGTCTAATCAATATTAATTATTACAAGTTATTTTTTTTACCAAGTTCAAATATAGAGTTAAAATATTTTATATTTCTTATTTTAAATATATTTATTAGTTTTACATTGATGTTTATTAATGTCAATTGTAAAATGCTATTTCTTTAAGTTTACACTATGTTTTACTAGCTATTATTTTACAATCTTGCTCTAATTTTTTAAATACCATTTTACAAATTGTTAAACTAATACTACTCCTAAAACGTACTAGATATTTTTGTAGTTTGAATTAACTAATAAAAAATTTTTCTTTTAAATTAAACATTTCAAGTTATAATTGAATTGGTAGAAATGAGTAGTTCATTCATATAATCTAATTTCTATTGTTATTTATACATTTCTTAAAATAATATAATATTAATAATAATTTTTTAAATTCCCTTTAACTCTCTCTATCATTCTACTTTTACTTGTCCTTATAATAACATATCATTCTCTCTTTTAGCTTTTTCTTTCTATCCTTCCTTTCTATCTATAAATCTATATTTTTCTTGTTTTCCAATTATTGACAAGAACTTTTTGTCTCTTCTTTAAATATGTACGAAGATAGTTTTTTTAATTTTAAACAAATATTGATTAAATTATATTAAATTGTGATGACCCTTTTTTTCAAATTTTTACCTAATATTCAATTATAGGCAAAAATTAGGAAATCATCAAATTTAAAATAACCTAAGATCCTTTCTACTATTAAGTTATATGAGGAGTTGAGCTTTAGCATTAATTTGTTGGTTTTCATGGAAGATTTCTCCTCATAGTGTTAGGTCATCTCCTTTTCCTGATTATGATCACTCCAAGACAGTAGAATTACGATGCAAAGGGCGTGTGAAACAAGGTCCAAGCATATCCGACAAGTCCTCGAAATTACTCCGCCTTTCCCCCCACCAACTCCCTATCTCAAGATTCCATGATTCAAGAAAGATACAACCTTCCACACTATAATTCAAAATGCTTCTAAATGTTATTCAAGTCTTTTTTAGATATAAATGTATTATACCAATACATTTAATTGCAATATTTGTTGGTAGATTATGTATTGCTATCTAATTCAAACATATATATATATATATATATATATATATATATATATATATATATATATATATATATATATATATATATATATATATATATATATATATATATATATATATATATATATATTTGTACATGTAATGTAATCATAGTAATATTGTAAATGATTTTAATAGCATATAATGCTCATTGTAATAATTATCTTCAATGCCATGTGATAATGTTTACTGATCCATTAAAGAAACAGTATTATGTTATATGCATAATGTTTCAGGTGAAATACTTGATGTTTTAATTGTATACTCGACACAATATTTTTAGGAATTGTGTAATTTGCAATCTTATATTCAATGTCATATGTATCTCATTAAACTACCGTTGTGTGCTTAGTGCAATAATCATTAAGAACTTCCTTTAAATATTATTGTATTACAAAGTATCATGGAGGGATTAACATACCTTTATCCTAACGACAGAGATGATGTTCCAACAGTAATGTACTCTGGATGGAAATTATAGTACGTGTATTAAGTGATGCCACGAAAATGGTGATACAATCGTCTCTTGTCTACTGCATGCGGAGTATTGATTATGCAGTTTGATGTGATTCATTCATTTGTCTTTCCTTTCTTATTTTTGACCTAACCCTAATATGGGTATTAATATGTTATTCGGCAGTCACGAATATTACATCGTGTCTATTATAATATGATTTAGTTAGCTTCCTTATTTGCATCGATTAATATTTACATTATATTTAGCTTTTGGCATAATTATATAGTGAACTTTGGTGATCATATAAGTCTCAATATAATAATAATTAGTAGCTGGGGTTTCTATTAAAAGATGTTTAAATAATTATATTAGGTTTAGGTTTATGGAATTTGACAACATTTATAATGATAATAAGATTTATATATCAATGTACTATGAACTAATAATACATTTATGGTTATGATTGTTCACAAGGGATGGAAAAAAAATAATAAAAACAATATTTGAAACATTTCAAAGTAGTATCATCATATTAAAATAATATTTGTCTTAACTTGTAAAATTTGAAATAATTCTTAGAAATTTGAATTTAATATATTACATTTATGACAAAGAAAAATATTCATTAATCCAGGTTCATTACAGTCCCCCCTTCTTGATTTTGCTTGTCCCCAAGCAATGCTGACTTCTTCTTTTTTTTTTCTTTTTTTCTTTTTTAGTTCTTATTTATAATTTCCTTCATAAATCTTTTGAATGTGTATATGTATATTTATTTTATGATGTATCCTTTTTGTTCATTGGTGGTGGTCTTATGCACTTGTTCTTTGCAAGGTATGATCATTATTCATATTTTCTTTATTGATTGTACAGTCTCTATACATATTGATGATTTGATGACTTTCTCTCAGATCCTCTAATGGAAATCTGAAACTCTAACAATTCAACTATCTTAGTCACCTGAATCTAATTCGTCTCTTTCCTATTGAGTACTCTCTGCACCAAACCATAACTAAATACACAACTTTGAATGCTCTAACATTCTCTAGGTCTCAATAGAGAGCCCTTGTCTTATATGTTGTGATGAAATTATTGGAGAAACTTGTATACTGCTGATAAAGATCAATGTGATAATGACCAACTGCCCAAAACCCTAACAAATCAACTCATAACCAAGGAAATAATATTCTTAAAAGTCATTGCGCAAGGACAATATCTGTTCACAAACCTTATTTAAGATCTTGTTTGGGGCTTTAGAACATTGTTGGTGCTAATTAGCCAAAGGTTCAAGATGAAGATTGATTAAAGAGAACAAATTTCCACAATCCATTATATTGTACTGGTGTGTTTCTAGATTCGATTGTG